>CM076579.1:1596279299-1596802536 GCA_034641835.2 Pinus albicaulis | reverse complement strand
GTCCTAGCTGGCTGAAGAGCTGCTATGAAGAACTGCTGCTGGACTGCAATGGAACTATGAGCTGAAGACTAGAAGATGGCTGATTTCAGTCCTCCAAACCCTCAGCAATAAAAACGCTGTCTCTGCTAGTGACAGCGCAGAAACAGATGGAACGCTGGCCACAAAAACCTCCAGATGAATGGATCAGCTCCTCAAGACTAGTAATCTGGAAAACGCTGTCAAGCCCCACTCACATGACCCTGCTCCTCAGATCAGCGTCCTCCCTGACTGAATCTGCATCCTCTATGCTCAGATCTGCTGGATCTGAAGCCTCCCTATCCAGATCTGCGTCCTATCACTCCAGATCTACGTCCTCCAGGGCCAGATCTGCTGCTATCTCTTCAGATCTAGACTGGATCTGCCAATATCTCCTCAGATCTGCATCCTCCAAGGCTGGATCTGATGCTATCTCTCCAGATCTGCACCTTCCAAGGCTAGATCTGGCAATATCTCCTCAGATCTGCAACCCCTAAGGCTGGATCTGCTGCTAGTCCTCCAGATCTGCGTCCTCCAAGACTGGATCTGCCAATACCACTTCAGATCTGCGTCCTCTCTGCCTTGGACAGCTGGGTCAGCGTCCTCACTATTTAGATCTGCGTCCTCCTCCTGCTTGATCTGCGTCCTTCCCTCTCTGGATCAGCGTCCTACCTCCTGGATCTGCGCAGTCACAAGTAGGGGCTTCCTTCTCTCCAATTCTCCACCAGGAAACTGCTGCTAATTCCACTGAAACTGAAGGATGTTACTCAGAAAATAACCTTACTAGGGCAGGCACTCGAAGTCCCCCAAAGCTAAGGGTGATACCAGAAAATAACCTTACCAGGGCAGGCACTCGAAGTCCCCCGAGGCTAAGGGTGAGATCTCCGAACGGAGACACTCGGTTGCACTAAACAGTGCTGCAGACCGACTAAACAACCGGCGTGCTGAAGCAGACAGAAGTCTAGCTCTCAATATCAATATCAAATCATGCATGCCAAATGAGGTGAGAACCCCACCTTTTATAGTGCTAAACTCCCTCCAAAACCTTGACTGCGTCCTTCACTCTCCTTGGCCTGCGCAGTTAACCTTGGGTCAGCGTGAGGCCTCCCCTCATACTTATGTGGACCCCCAAGGCCCCCTCTTTAAGTTATAACATCAATCAACTAGGAAAACACTTTATTTTATAAAGTGAGGTGACTAAAGTGAGGTGACCCCTCTTATTTCTCACTTTATTTATTATTTTTAGCTAAAGCGGCAAAATTAAACAAAAATGAAATATTCCAATTAGCAATGCTAATTAGGAATATTACAGTCTCCCCCAGCAAAACGTTGCTTGTCCTCAAGCAACTGAAGTGATGGATGCTGTAAAATCTACTCGCTCTCCCAAGTGGCATCCTCATCCGGCAAAAATTGCTTGTCCTCAAGCAACGCTTGAACAAGCCTACTCTCTAGCTGATGCTCCCCACCAATACTGCAAAATGTGCCTGGGTCCCACTGAAACCTCTCTGTCTCCTGCATCACCCTGATACGAAGGGATATCTCGATGCCAGGATCCCAAACTGGCCTCTCATGGTACCGGCCAATCAATAGTCCTCCCGGATCCCATCGCCACTGTGGCCAATAATCGCACAAGTCCCACGGCTCGGACTGTGCACCGCCTCTGGCTATGACTAATGCTCTAAGCAGTGAAGACCACCAGCAAGCATCAATGCTCTCGGGCTCCTGCTGTGATGTACCTGTGACTGCATATGCTGCCTCTCCAACTGCATACCAACTCATCACCTCTCTCCAATCCCCGTCCTGACTCAATCCCATGCTGATCCTGCTCTCCTGAAATCGGGATGGAGTGCTGCCCTGCCAGTTGGAATCTATAACCTCTGTTATGTCCAAGGGTCCCTGCACGACTGTGCTCCCTACGAATAATACCGTACCATCTAGAGGGTACCAACTCATGATCTCCCGCCAGTCCATCCTAGAAGAAGAATCTGATGTAGCAACAACAACGGTATATGGAACAGGCCTGGGATGTTGCCGCCAACCTGTAATCAACTCACACTGATTTGCTCTATATGTCAAAGAAAGCTGCCTGTAGGAAGAAGCCCCTCTCCCTATAATGGGCCAAAGTGGGCAAGATGTGCTGCAAGCCCCATCAATGTACTCTTGGAGAGTACTACTCACTGAAAATACTGCAGCTCTGCTGATTGCGGGTACATCTACCGACACCTCATCAATGTGTCGGACCAAAGATGGATGCTCCAACTTGCCCTCTGATTGTACCATCAGGGAATCTAGTCGTTCCCCAATGCGGACCAACTTGGCCGCTGACTTGGCACAAGTCACCCTCATACCCTCCAGCTCCTGGTCCTGTAATAAAATGGCCTCCCGTACTGACGTGGCCTTCTCTCTCAAAACACGAAGGTCCGTCCGAAGCCGATGATACTGCTGTCTGCGACCATCATCCAATACCTCTGTACCTGCTAGTGCCCTAGCTCCCTGCAAAACTATCCCATCGACCTCCAATGTCTCTAGAGGATATGGATCTGCAACTGGCGTCTGTGCATCTGACTGCTCCTCCTCAAAGGCTGACCCCAATGTTAGCTGCATATCTATCATAGGCTCAGTGTGGTTGCCCATCTGGATCTCACCCAAGGAAATGTCATGCCTGATGTCCATAGTAACCTCCTCTGCTGACTCAGGCTCCATCATATGCTGCTCTGGCTGAATCGTCACAAGTGACTCATCACCCAGAGTACCACCTATACAGTCCCCTGACTGCTCACCCTGCACACTAGAACACAGCTCTGGTCTACTGTCATCATCATCTCTGCATGGCTGCTCTCGCTCCCCAGAAGCATCCTCAACTGATCCCATGGACTTCTCTGAAGAAGAGCCCTCACCCTGGCATACGGAGGGAATGTCTACCTGCTCTACCTTTGCCACCTCATCTGCATCTCTCACACATGAGTGATCAGGCCCCCAAGGTTCTTTGCAAATGAAGCAAAGTCCCTCCCTCCTCAGCTCATTTCTGCTGCCTGACCGACGGAACTGGAGCCGCTCCTCCCTGGTCAACTGTCTCCCGAGAAACTCAATGTTCTGCTCAACTAGTCCTTGGGCTAGCTCATAAGCAGCAGGCGAGACCGACCGCTTCCTCCTCCAAATGTTCAGCAACCTAGTCTGCAACTTCCGGCAAATGGTCTCATCGTATCTCATACATGACGACAAGATGGACTGCATGTGTGCTATGACAGTATCAGGATGATGTTTCCTAATGCTAAAGAAGCATCGGAACATCTGCAAAATCAGGTCGTCACACTTAAGATAGAACATGATCTCATAAGTTTGGTTCATAGCCATGGCTTCTAGAACCTTAGACTTCCTCCCAAATGTAGCGCCTGCACAGTTGTCCAAATCCCGAAAAGTTCCTACTATCAATCTAAAAATTCTTCTCATAATATCATCATTGTAGGGAGGGTAGGGTTGTGTTATCCTCAGGATATCGCTGAAACAAGAGGCAACTATCGGCTGGACTCTCTCACTTGGATGTTCCAAGAATCTGGCTTGTATTAATGCAAGCATAGACGGCTCCAAAGCCCAATCCAAACACCACTCAGATTGCTGTACCTTTGAGAGACAGGATTCCAGTTCCTCTAACACAGGAAAGTCATTTTCTAACTTCCCACTCTTCAATTGCATCCCCTGTACATACAGCCAATTTCCCACTTCTCTCTCCCTCTGTGTATTCCTCGGATGCTCTTGATGGAGCAATTTATGTACCTTCTTGGTGAAGGGTCTGCTGTTCTGATTAGTTCTCTGGTTTTCTGCTCTTATTTTCATCAATCTGTTTAGAAGTTCCTCCATAGTTCAGCTAAGGATAAAATCACTGTTTTTCTGAGTTTTTAATTTGTCAAGCATATAACAGACTTATGGCTGTAGGTGCGGTTTTGTCAAACAGTACAAATACACACTGCTGTTGGTGACATGTGTTTGCTGGTAAATGGAACAGCAAGAGCTCTTCAGTAGATAGGTGGGTGTCCACTGCTGCAACCTTCAATCCAGTCCAGAATATATGCACAATATCAGATTTTAATAGCTTTGTCTCCTCCAGTAACACTGCTGTAGATTTCCAATGATTCACAGTCCCACAAGAACACACGTCGCTGGCATTTAACACAACACTTGGCTTCCACAAAATGTTTCAACTCCCCGCAACATATAATACCAACTTGGTCCTTCAGGATAAGCGGTTACAGGCATATAAAGGCACGGCTCCAAGGGAATTTTCAGACCTGTATCGTGCATACAACAACAATCTCCTTCCCAGAATTTTGAATTTTTCGATACCTTGGCATGCACTCCTGCCTTTATTATAGACTAAATGCGCAGGTGGAACCTTCACTCTTCGGAATTACTCTGAGTTCATGGCTGCGACTTCAGTGCTCTCCAGAATAATTTTCGACTTATGGTTTTGCGGCCGGCCTCCTCCAAACTGGCTCGACTTCCCCACAATTTTCCGCTGCAACACTAATCGGTCTCTGGCAATGGACCGCTCACGTCCTCAGTATCTTCGAACAGGAAAATTGGGTGGCGGAATAATTGGCGGCTTCTGCACCCGGTTCAGAAATTTCGACGCAGCCTTCCAAATTCATAATCTCGCCAGGATATGCGCTGACTCCCTTTGACCGAATTCTGTGTAGCTATGAAAATATTCATACACAGGGATTAAAACTCATACTGTCAGACGATTTTGAATCTGCCCCGGCTATGAAAATGTGCTTCGCGGAATGTGCTTTGCGGCTTGTTCTCACGCACGTGGTCGTCTATCCCCAACTTCTGAGGTTCGACGTCTTGGATCTCTGCACTTACCCTCACGAATGTGATTGCCTTTGCTTCCTGCGATTTGTCCTGACGATGCAAGTTAACTGCCGCCAATTTCGTGACTGGGCCCGAGAGAAATATCTTAGCCGACCCTCGACAGAATTATCACTCCTTCCAGTAATCTTCCACGGCATTTACAGAGAAACGTCAAATTAAAAACAATTATTTCGTGGCCCACACCACACTTCACTTTGCTGATTCTCCATAGCCGATTACGAGCAACTCGGCTCAGGGAATATGGCGGCTCCAATCGACCAAGCGATTTCTGATGATCATAGGCGGCAATGTAATTGACAGTCGATTCCCCTTACACCCGCTTATTCATTAAACCTGAAGAACGACGAATACACTCAGTCCTATGACAGATAAATATTTTGATAAATTTATATAGTGCAGAACTGAGTTCAGCTCTCGTAAAAAGGTATTCTGCCCCCAACAAAAGAGCTCTTGTCCCTCTATAAACTTTTTAATTCCCGGACCCTTCTGAATCTTTCATGTTGAACACATAATCATCCCCATAAATTTAATACGGCCCCAAAATTCTTCAGACTTTGATAAAACCAAATTCTCACTCCTCCTTCGGAATCGATCTACGGAGCTTAGCCCTTGAAATTTCACGCAGTCCCAAATTTCAACAGATCGACCCATAAAATTTACTAGCCTGTCAACAAACCCTTCCTTAGGGCCACTTAGAGAATCTGTATGGTGGCTCTTGCTATTTTAATAGCATCTCCTTTGTAAGTTTTGTAAATTTTATAAAATTCACAACAATAATGAGCTTGATAAACCCTCGACCTTCTTTTGCAGTCAAACCCTCGGAAAAGGATAGCTGCAACTGAAAAGTGAAAACCCCGCAGGCTGAGCCAAGTCCGATGCTCCGATACCATTGTAATATCCCCAAAGGGAAATAACCAGTAATACACAGAAATATGCCAGACAGATATACATAAAACAAATGCTGGAACCAGATAATAGATCAAGTACACATAGAATGCCAGAATACTAAGCCATTTTATTAATCTCAGAACACATAGGTAGGAGTACAAGATAATCAGAATGAGTGCACCTATCCTTGCCCTAGGCAAGTGGAGACCCTCTCAGACAAACAATGGCTGCAAATAAGGACAACGTCCTAGCTGGCTGAAGAGCTGCTATGAAGAACTGCTGCTGGAATGCAATGGAACTATGAACTGAAGACTAGCAGATGGCTGATCTCAATCCCCCAAACCCTCACCAATGTGTTGTCTCATGGCGCGGTCGCCGAAGGCAGAATGAAATGCTAGCCCACGAACTCGGATGAAATGATCGGCTCCTCGAGTGGAAACAACGAAAGCTTATTTGTCAAGGCCCACTCACATGACCACGCTCATCAGATCACGTCCTCGGTGATCTGCGTCCCCCATGCTCGGATCTGTGGATCCAGGCTTCCCTATCCCAGTCTCGCGTCCTATCACTCCGAGGATCTGCGTCCTCGAGGCCCGGTCTGGCGCTGTCTCTTGATCTGGGCCAGATGAATATCTCCTCAGATCTGCATCCTCCAAGGCTGGATCTGATGCTATCTCTCCAGATCTGCACCTTCCAAGGCTAGATCTGCCAATATCTCCTCAGATCTGCAACCCCTAAGGCTGGATCTGCTGCTAGTTCTCCAGATCTGCGTCCTCCAAGACTGGATCTGCCAATACCTCTTCAGATCTGCGTCCTCTCTGCCTTGGACAGCTGGATCAGCGTCCTCACTATTCAGATCTGCGTCCTCCTCCTGCTTGATCTGCGTCCTTCCCTCTCTGGATCAGCGTCCTACCTCCTGGATCTGCGCAGTCACAAGTAAGGGCTTCCTTCTCTCCAATTCTCCACCAGGAAACTGCTGCTAATTCCACTGAAACTGAAGGATGTTACTCAGAAAATAACCTTACTAGGGCAGGCACTCGAAGTCCCCCGAAGCTAAGGGTGATACCAGAAAATAACCTTACCAGGGCAGGCACTCGAAGTCCCCCGAGGCTAAGGGTGAGATCTCCAAACGGAGACACTCGGTTGCACTAAACAGTGCTGCAGACCGACTAAACAACCGGCGTGCTGAAGCAGACAGAAGTCTAGCTCTCAATATCAATATCAAATCATGCATGCCAACTGAAGTGGAAACCCCTCCTTTTATAGTGCTAAACTCCCTCCAAAACCTTAACTGCGTCCTTCACCCTCCTTGGCCTGCGCAGTTACCCTTGGGTCAGCGTGAGGCCTCCCCTCATGCACGTGTGGACCCCCAAGGCCACCCCTTTAAGTTACAACGTCAATCAACTAGGAAAGCACTTTATTTTATAAAGTGAGATGACCCCTCTTATTTCTCACTTTATTTATTATTTTTAGCTAAAGCGGCAAAATTAAACAAAAATGAAATATTCCAATTAGCAATGCTAATTAGGAATATTACATCAATAACAACATCAATACATTCAACAATCCTCCGAAGTCTTTTATTGTAACATTTATATGCTCTACTCCTAGAGGAGTAACCAAGAAGTATTCCTTCATCTGCTCTGGGTTCAAACTTGCCAAGTTTTTCATCATTATTTTTGATAAAGAATTTGCTTCCAAAAACTCTAAAATGCTTTACAGTGGGAGGATTACCATACCAGAGTTCATATGGAGTTTTATCGCTATTTACACGAACATGTGCCTTGTTAAGAATATTTACCGCTGTATGTGCTGCTTCTCCCCAAAATGTGTCAGGTGTTCCGGAATCATCATGCATAGCTCTAGCCATTTGTTGAACTGTTCTATTCATTCTTTCTGCTACACCATTTTGTTGTGGAGTGTCTGCTACAGTAAACTGTCTTTTTATGCCATGTTGTTCACAAAATTCAAGGAATTCATCTGATGTATATTCTCCTCCTCGATCAGATCTAAGACACTTGATTTTTAGATCTAATTCATTTTCAGCTAGTGCTTTGAAAATCTGAAATTTCTCAAATGCTTCGTCTTTGTGTTTAATCAACCCAATCCAACACATTCTAGAGAAATCATCAATAAATAAGATATAGTATTGTTCACCACATGGTGACTTTTTCCTCACAGGTCCACATATGTCAGTATGAATAAGTTCAAGAGGCTTACTTGATGATCCTTCCTTGGCATTACACTGTACTCTGATTTGCTTACCAAATTGGCAAGATTTGCATATGATATTTTCAGGTAGAGTAATATTGAGAAGATCACGAACAACTTTAAGTCTGCTTGATTTGTTGATTTGAGAAAAGCTCAGATGCCCCAACCTTCTATGCCATAGCCAGTTTTCTGAAGATTTACTAAAGTAACATTGATCTTTGCAGTTCTTCAATACATACAGGTTGCTTGGAGTTTTTTTTCCTTTTATAATTGTTTTACCTGTATCAAGATCACGTACCACACATTCTTTTGAACTAAAGACAACTTTAGTTCCTTGATCACACATTTGACTTACACTTAACAGGTTATGCTTTAATCCATCCACATACATGACATCATTAGCTTTCACCTTTTCTTTTAGAAAAATAGACCCTTTTCCCTTAATGACCGCAGGAGTATCATTTCCAAATGTAACATTCTTTTCCTTTTCTAAAGCACTATATGCAAGAAGTTTGTTTTTGTCACCTGTCATGTGTCTTGAGCATCCACTATCAATGTACCATTGGTTTTCTTCATCTTATGCAAATAACGCTATGCCACAATTTTCAACCTGTAATTCCTTCTTTTTCCATACTTTGGAGCTTGAAGGAACATGTTCTTTTGGCTGAACTTTGCTCCCGCATTCAGATTCTTCATGGCCAAAGTTATTGCAATAAGCACATTCAACTTCATTTTGAAGAGAAGAAAAGTTGTTATAAGTATTCTTCTTTGTTTCAATATCAATCCTTTTCTTTCTTGCTTCTCTTGTCATGATGGTTTTATATGCAACACATTGAACAACTTTATGACCAAAATTGTGACATGAAAAACATTGTCCATTGAAGAAGAAATTTCTGCGATCATGAAATCTTCTACTTGAATTTACCTGTTGATTGGTGTTTCTTTGAAAGATATTCCTGTTAGTGTTCTTTGAATTGAGATGATCATGCTTTACCTGTAAAGATTCTTTATTCCCTTGCTGAGTGGCAGAATGTTGTAAACCAGCTGTAGCTGCTTTTGGATAATTTGGTGTTGAAGCCTAAGAAGATTCTTCGATATATCCAAGACCTGTCTTTATAAGAGGAGAACGTTGTACCTTGATAATCTCATATAAGGTTTCAGATCCTTTAGCGAATCTAAGATTCAGAGTCTTTACTTTCTCAAGTTATTTTCTTAGACTTACCACTTCACATTCTAATTTCTTATTGTGTTTCTTCTCTTCTTCAATCTAATTTTTCAGAGTCTCTATGATTATTTTACTTTCTTCTAAGCATATTTTGAGTTGATTGTTTTCATCAAGAAAATCATTGTCCTCTAGAGCATCCATAAAAGTATCATTTTCTTCTCTAGATTCTTTTTCAAATGCCATGAGAAGTCTAAGATCTTGTTCACATTCTTCCTCACTATCAGATAACCCATCACTGTCTTCATGAGTATAGTAACATTTTCTAGTGCTAGACCGGTTCTTATTCCTTCTTGCTACTTCCTTCCCTTTGCAGGTGTTTCTTTATGAGGACACTTAGCAACATAATGACCAACTCTTCCACAATCAAAACATTTGAAAGGAAGCTTACCTCTGAACCGTCCTGTGCCAAGTTGAAGTTTCTTTACAAAATTTACCTCATCTTCTTCTGAGATATATCCTGATCCTTCTGCTGCTTGTACTTCTTTCCCTTTTGTAGAAGCTCTAAAGACGGCTTCTTTGACTTCAGATGGTCCTCCTCTTCTCATTTCATATGCAGTTAGTATGCCATGAAGCTGCACCACAGTAAGATTTTGAAGATCCTGCTTTTCTTCAAGAGAAGAAACTTTTGACTCAAATTTTTCCGTTAGTGATTTTAAAAATATTCTCAACCAAAGTAGATTCGGTTATTGTTTCTCCCAGATTTCTCATACGATTTACAATATCATCAAGACGTAAAAAGAATTTGGCAATGCTCTCCTCATTATCCATTTTTAGATTCTCATATTGAATTCGGAGAGTTTGGAGTTTAGCACTTTTTACCTTTGCATCACCTTCATAACTTAGAATGATTTTGTCCCATATTGCCTTTGCTGTGTTCAGTTGCATGACTTTGACAAATTCTGATTTAGTTAGACTTCCCAATAGAGCATTGACCGCTTTTGCATTTGTTTCATAATCCTTCTTTTCCGTCGGATCTGTTGGTACTGCGGCTGGATATTGATATCCTCCTTCAACAATAGCCCATACATCTGCTCTCAGAGACTGAAGATAGGATCTCATCCTTGTTTTCCAGAAGATTAAATTGTTTCCGTTAAAGAGCGGAGCCCTGATAGATGCTATTCTATCTTGATTGCTCATCTTGCTTGATCTTCCTTCTAGCGGTTAAGCTTTTTCAGAAGGACCTGCTCTGATACCAATTGTTGGGAAAAAAACTGAGAGGGGGCGGGGGGGGGGGGGTGAATCAGTATTTAGATCTGACTGAAAACTTGTTAGTTTTTCTTTTTCTAAAACCCATACGCTACTTTACTGAACCCAACTCGCGTATACATGCGGATATTCTTAACAAAACTTGCGTATTACTAGAGATCTCATCATGCAGATAATTCTTTACTTAGATCATTGCATCATTCATTCATTAGATGTTTAGTAAGCAGTAAACATGTGCAGTAAGAACAGAATAAATCATCACACATAAGCATCACACATGAACACCGGGATTTAAGGTGGAAACCCAATTCGGGAGAAAACCACCACTGCCGTCGTTTCAGTCTTCAATATTTATTATAAAGAAAACTTCTTACAACATTGTACTGGCGCAGACTCATACCAGCACACAGGCACCCACCTGCAGAAGGCTACAACCTTCTCTCGTTTACTAGCCTCTCCTGGAAGGGAGCTACAACCCCCTGCTCTCGTTTACCAGCCTCTCCTGGAAGGGAGCTACTACCCCCTGCTCTCGTTTACCAGCTACCACTGGAAGGGAGCTACTACCCCCTCACTGAAGGCTTCGACCCTCAACACTACTGCAGACTACGTTTCATCAATTTTCATACTGGATCAAACAGCTTCAACACAACCCTTCACTTAACATCAACAAACATACTTTGCCCAATACTTCAAATAGAACAGTGAGACCACTGTAACCAGAATATTAGAAATAACCCAGGCTTCAGAATAGATATGCAGATGTAAACTCAACCTAGAACATTCATTGAATCAAATATCATACGCTACTTCTCTTTACTGAAACCGCGTGTATACGCGCTTCCCTGCTTACCAACCTGCGTATGCCTCTGTGCATAACATGAAATGCATACGCCACTTCTCTTCACTGAAGACACGTGTATACGCGCTTCTCTTCGTATCAACCTGCGTATACTTCTGAGAACACTGATTTTCAGAATGTGATCACACTCAGATTGAAATCAGATTTCTGTTCAGGCAATCTATCAACCATGCAGAACTGTTTAAACAGTCATTCTTCCTTCATTGAATCATCAACCAACAACTTGATCTTTAATCAACATAATTAGCAGCACAATCAACATTCAAACAATCCAGATCTGTATGAATACATCCTTGACAGATAGCAGTGAAACAACATAACAGATCAGACATTTCATTCCACACATTTCAGCAAAACCCTAGATTCCATACGCGCTTTTACTTCACTGAACCTGCGTATATACGCGCTTTCACAGAGACAAACTTGCGTATACTTCAGTGCATTTTATTCTTCAGAAACCTTAACTGCCATACGTGCTTTTCTTTAAGCGGACCCGCGTATATACGCGCTTTTACCGAGACAAACTAGCATATAGATCTATAAAAGATAAACTGTGCAGAACAGACCAGATCTATAAACTTACCCAGATTTCTTCAATTTCTTCATCAGACTTGCTCCAGGTCTTCATCATTTCTTTTCCAGATCATCCTAGAGATTCATCATTTCTAGATCTAGCGATCTTGAACCTTCATCATATCTATAGGTGCATCATAGATTCAGATCTAACAATTAAGACCAGAGTTCATCCATACAGATATTCCTTAGAGGAATTATTCATCAACAACCCTTGCACCTACACCCTTGCACTATGATCCTCTTCTCCTTATATAGTTTTAGCCTTTATCAATACCATGAGTCAAAACTATTCAACCGCTGATGGTATTCCTGGATGGGATCAAATAGATAATCCAACGCTCAATACTATAGGCCAATACCATGGTAATGTCCCCTGGTTTTATAAATTTAGAGCGCAAATAGGCATACGCTACTTGGTACATATTTTTCCGCGTACATACGCTACTCCGCCTTTACAAACCCGCGTATGCTTTGTGACATACCATTTTTATCATTATTCTGGCACTTACTGGAATTTCTTTCTCTGTTACTTCTGAGCTGCTCTGTAAATATATCAGATTTACATCATTAATAAACTCATCAAGTCAGTTTCCATCAAGGACAACTTCATCAAGTAGGTTGCCATCAACTTCATCAAGTAGGTTGCCATCAAGGACAACACATTGCATCATATTGCCAACAGTCTGTTTAAACTTTAGC
The DNA here is from genome assembly GCA_034641835.2 of Pinus albicaulis. Taxonomy (NCBI): domain Eukaryota; kingdom Viridiplantae; phylum Streptophyta; class Pinopsida; order Pinales; family Pinaceae; genus Pinus; species Pinus albicaulis. The sequence goes on along the minus strand of CM076579.1, from coordinate 1,596,789,985 downwards.
CCAAGTATATACTATAAATTATAGTGTCTTTTGTTTTCTATTTTTGAAGCAGCAAATCCCTAATTCCTTCATTGACTTCTATTCGGGTTGAGGCATCTCATCCTCTTAGTCTGATTGTTGTACAATTTTGTTCTGCAAAGGTTGCAATTTCTTTGTCATAGGAGGATACATGAGAAGTCATATATTCCTGTAAAGGTTTTTATTGTTCTAACTTCCATCCCAACCATACTGGAGCCTTTCCCATACCTTTGGCTAGCTGTAGAGATTGTGTATTTATTGTCCAATTCTGTCAGCCACATGCTTGGCTACACAGCTTATTGATGCTGGTTGTTAATTCACTAAATGACAAGTAATTTGTTAGATGAACTTCAACTCAGATTCATTGTGTTTGGCAGGTCTTGAAAATTCAATGTAGTCATTTTGAAACAAGGTCTGAATGTGATTTTTTGACTCTTATCAGTTTGTCCTCTCCCAGCAAAGATCTACAATACTTTTACAAGTGACCATAAGCCTCTTCCCAGGCTAATACAAACCTTGGCTCCACAAAAAACTCAGGGAGGTGGGAGAGCAAGAATTCGATGTAGACTTGGCAAAAGCTTGGGGAAACTTAGCTAATCTATCTAAGTAGAATGGCAATTTTTTTCCTGTTTGGGATTGTAAGATACCCTTCGTGTAATACTTCAGATGTCCCTATAAATGACTGAGTTCTAGTGTAAATTTCAGTGAGAGTTTTTGTCAAACACTTTGTTCACACACTGCTGTAGATGTCAAATTTTTGCTTGTTCAACTTATACATCAACATACCAAAGATAAGAATGTATAACCAGATTGTAAGCAGCTACTAGCATGACATTTTAAACTCAGAAATAACTCAGATATGCTTATATAAATTGCATTACTAACACATTGGCAAGTACAGATTCATCATCTCAATTCTGTTAAAATAAATTTATCACAGTAAGCACAGTATGGAACCTGATTTGGTCACGGTGAAATGCCCTGCCCCTTGTTGTATATGTATTTATATATCAGCAGTGCAACTTTCAGAGATTAGCTGCTCCATTCTTCTACTTTATTTCCTCTGCTATGTTGAAAATTGGCAGCTTAGGGATGAATTTATAAAAATAGAAAGTCTAAAAATATATGTTCTAAAAATAGAAAATCTCAAGTATGACTTTCCAAAAATAGTAAATCACCTTGCAACAATTGGTAATCAAGTATTGTTGATGGAAAATCCCTTCTGATCATCAATCAATCCTAATAGTTCAATTTCGACTTAATCATCATCATAATTATTATTATTATTACAATGAAATTCAAGTCTCTCAATAATGAGACTCAATCATGTCATATGTAAGTCCTCTCAATTAATGCATATGTTACTCTCTCTCTCTCTTAATGTATTCATTCCTCTCTCTCTTTAATGCTCTTACGCACCTCTTACACTCATACACACTTTAATTAATCGTCATAAAAATATTTGTCTTACACCGCTTTAATGCATAAGTTACACTTCTCTCCTTTATGGCGTTAGTTACACTCCCATTTTGGAAAATGTAACTCTTCAAGGCATAGGAGTTGCTCCTTCATGAATTCTACCTCCTTGCTCTTCTTATATATTTGTTCCTCTCATCTTCACTTGATACACTTACTTGTGCCTCATCCTCACTTGATACCCTTACTTGTGCTTGTGAAAGGAGAATTCGAACTTGAGAAAGAGAGAGTTGGAGAGTCTAGAGAAAGATTGAGAGAAAAAGAGAGAAAGAGAGTCTTGAAGAGCAAGGGCAGATCTTGTAGAGCCAAAGTGATTCAGTGTTTGCATCAGCTACTACTATCAGAGATATTCTTCATATTTGGGTCAACTTCTTCATTCTCTTATTGTACTTTGTATCTCCACTGAACAATTGATTTCTAATAGAAGAAGAATCTGGTTGGGTTTTCCCTCCTAACTTCTCCGTGTCTCATTTGAATTCTTGGATTTATTTCATTGTGCATATGGTTTATATTCTATCTACAATTATTTTAATTATTTTGCAGTATAAAAAAGTTATGGATTTAAGTGATTGTAACAATATAGAACATAAAAATTTCAACATGCTATTAGAGCTTTGGTGAAGACAAACTCAATTCTCTTTTTGCTGAAATATCTCTCGCTGTTTGCTCCGTTTGCAACTCTCTTTTTGCTGGAATATATCTTTCTGTCTACTCCATTTGCAACTCTCTTTCTGCTGAAATATCTCTCACTGTCTGCTTCATTGACAGTTCTTTTTCTGCTGAAATATTTTTCGCTGTTCGCTCCATTTGCAACTCTTTTTCTGCTAAAATATCTCTTATTGTATGCTCTATTTGTAACTCTTTTTTTGCTGAAATATCTCTCGTCGTTCCTTCTACTTGCTACTCATTTTATGCTGAAATATATCATCTTTTATTGCTGAAATTTACATCTGAAATTTTATTGCTGGATTTACTACTGAAATTTTATTGCTGAAATTTTACTGTCGAAGATTTGTTGCTGAAATTTTACTGCTACCGTTCTTCCAAGATTTCAAGGAACCCAAGAAATGAGAATAATTTTGCTGATAGTAATTAATGTCTTGCATATGTTTAATAGTTGTGGTTTTGGTACTTGTTGATGCATGCAAAAGTAAATAGTAGTTTTATTTTTGTTTATACATGTGCAAAAGTGTTGTCTTGAAAAAAAGTATAATGCATAGAAGATTATGAAATAATAACTGATAGAAATTGAATGTTGAAGACATGGGGATTTTGAATCTCTCACATTATATGAGAATGGTCATAATATTATGGGTTTTGGTAATTTTGATATTAAAGTTTACTAACAATAGTGGTTGTACGTAAGAATCATGACTTTTGCAACGATCAAATATGGATTTTAACTAATATCATTGTAGACAATGAAGTCAATATGTATAATTATTATTACATGCCTTCACTTTGGGATCAAGATTTGAATATCTATATAAAATCAATGGAAGACCTATCCATGCATTGATTCATGATAAGTAATTATCAATATAAACCAGTGTTGACAATATCGCCGAAATATCGCGATATTTCGCAAATATCGTGATATTTTCGGGGAAATGAAATATCGCCGATAAAATATCGTGATATTTTCTCTCCCCGAAAATATCGCGATATTTCCGAAATATCGGCGATATTTCAGAAAATAGAACGTGACGACATAAAATATCGTCGGGCATCTCCTGGCCGCGGCTAGAAAAGGGAAAAACGATTTTTTTTTTCATTTATGTTTGTGAGTGGTTGAGAAGGAAGGCTAAAGCATTGTGGAGGTTGTCAAAGAGGAATTGGTGATCGAACAACCATTATCACCAGCACCTAAGAAGTTTTTCATCATCAAAGATTGAAGAACAGTGAGACAAAATCCATCTCTTCCATTAACAGGTATGTTCTTCCAAACCCATATTTTAATGAATTTTTTTATAGATTTAGGGCTATGCATCCTTGTCTCTTTGCCTACCAACATTGTGCTATTTTGTTTTTTTTCTATTTACTAAGATTTTCATGCCCATGAGCCAATGCAAGGGTTTTGACCATATTTGAACAACAAGCTTATTTTTTTTTAAACCTTATTATGCACCCTCTTATTGCCAATTTTTTATTCACGTTGCAAATGCCAAATATTGTATTTGTATTCTTGTAGTAATTTTTTTTAAAATGACATGCTTGTTACTTATTATTTTTGAATTTTTATGCATGGGTGTTTAATGCCAATTTTTTGTTTTTTTTGTGTCCTAGGTTTGAATTAATTCACTACACAAGTCAAATATTGCAAAAACCTTGGACCCATTTTGGGAGTATGGGGGAGCCTGATGGTGGGACAAATCGGGCATATTTATCATGCAAATTATGTGGGACAAAAATGACAGGAGGGGTTACGAGATTGAAATACCATTTGGCTAGACTCTCTGGACATGATGTTGCCCTTTGTACAGTTTGTAGTCCGGATCTTATACAAAAAGCTCTTGAAGCTATTGATGAAAAAGACAGAAAGAAGGAAGAGGAAGAAAGAAACAAGGTTGAACGTGCAGGTAGATATTTTGGCATATCTTTTTTCAGATTTTGAGGCTGAGGGTAGTGGGAGGGGCTCCACAACATCACCTGCAACAGCTAGTGGGAGGTCATCATTTTTTGTTCCACGAACAGGACATGGAACACAACCTTCCATAACATCAGTTGTTAAAAAAAAGTGAGAAGCTAGAAGCAGATAGACTTATGGGGAAGTGTCTTTTTTGGAGTGACTTGCCTCTTAGCATCACCAAAACCAATCCATATTGGTAGCCAATGTGTGATGCTATTGCTGTTGTGGGCCTAGGCTACAAAAGTGCTACATATGAGGAGTTGCGGGGGCCAATCCTTAAAACAGAAAAGCAGGACATCAACTCTAGATTGATAGAGTTGAAAAAGACATGGGAAGTGTCTGGATGCACAGTGATGTCTGATGGTTGGACAGATAGGAAGGGTAGGACCCTTCTAAATTTCTTGGTACATTGTCCTAAAGGTACCATGTTTATTAAATCAGTGGATGCATCAGCACACATAAAAGATGCAACAATGATATGTGAGCTATTAGATGGCTTTATCTGAGAGATTGGCGTGCAGAATATGATGCAAGTCATAACAGATAATACAACTAATTATGTGGCTACTGGCAAGATGCTTATGGAGAGGCCCTACACATTGTTCTGGACTCCATGTGCAACACATTGTATCGATTTGCTGCTTGAGGATATGGGAAAACTCTCCATCATGAAAGAAGTGATTGATATGGCTAGGAGTGTCTCCAAGTTTATATATAACCATGCTTTTGTTCTTAACCTCGTGAGGAGATTCACCAGAAACAAGGAGTTGCGGCGTCTTGCAATCACACGTTTTGCTACCAATTTTATTAATCTTCAGTCTTTGCTTCAATGTAAGTTTGAGTTGAAGCAAATGTTTGTTTCTGATGAGTGGCGTGATTGTAGATACAGCAGGAGACGGGACGGGAGAGCCATTGCAAAAATGGTGTACACTGAGACATTTTGGCAGGGAGTAGAAGAAGTGTGCTCAATTAGTGAACCTATAGTAAAGGTCCTGAGATTGGTAGATGGGGAGTAGCTTGCAATGGCTTATGTGTATGAGGCCATGGATAGTGCCAAGGAGGCCATTCGTTCTTATTATGAGACAAGGGTTCTGCTGGGCATGATAAACATACGATGTTATGGGATTTGATTGATAATCGGTGGATAGGGATGCTTCATCGACCCATTCATGCAACAATACTCTTCCTCAACCCTGCATTTTCATACAAATGCGCCTTTGATTTTGATGGTGAGGTGATGGAAGGGCTCCATTCTTGTATTCAGAGGATGGTATGTTGAGATTTTGTGTATTTGGGGTAGCATCAGTTCAAGTTGTGCTTTAGGTCCTAAATTTTGAGGAATGACTAGAGTTCACCTGATCTACAAGACCCAGAAATGGATTTGGGAAATTTCATTTGGTTAAGGAGATATTAAATTAATTAATTATTTTAATGTGTTTCCTAAGTTAAAACTTAGGAAAATAAAATAATTAAAGTGAATTTAATTAAACATGGGATGAAATTGTCTTAAGTCACACGGATCAAGCTTTCTTTTAATCTTAGCCATTGATTAAAGATTTAATCTTGGCCGTTGATTTTTCAATGAGAAAAGTATAAGGGAAAGACTTGGGGTCATTTGTAAGGCACACAGAGGTAGAGCACTGAAGCTAAGTAGAGATTTTAGGCAGGGTTGTTAAGAATTCTCAAGTGTTTCAGTTGCAGAGAGGGGAATTTAGACCAAGGGGATGATTTGATCCCGAGGTCTAGAATACACAAGAAGCAGAGAAGAGATCAGGAAAGACAGCGCAGAGGAAGGCAGCAGCAGACGGCAGTAGCAGCAGCAAGGACAACGTGATTTTCAGGAAACCCTTCAGGGGTTACGCAGAGACCCTTAGGGGCAGCATAGTGACTGCGTCACCCAGTCTGGGGTAACACAGTCCCTTCCAGTGAAATCGCTGAGCATTTGGAGGCCTTTAGAGGCTGACGCAGTGTATTTCAGGGGCAGATCTGGGGTTTCTAGGCCTAGAGTTCTGTAAATCCCGTTTGAGGGTGTGGATCAGTCAGTATTGTTGGTCTTAGATCATCCAGGTGCTGCAGATCTAGAGTTTTCTCTGTAGGGTTTTCCATATCTGAAACCCAGAGTTGTGTATTCAGAAATATTCTTAATAATAGAGCCCTCCAGCAGCCAGAGACTGGTTTTCCCACCTTGGGTTTTTCCGGGGACAGTTTGTCCAGAAATAACTGTGTCACTTTGTCTATGTGTGCATCTGCTTATTCTAGTTCTGAATTGGTAGAGATCTGTTATGTGTTTTGCTTTGATGTTAACTTGAATTTATTCAGTTGATAACTTGTATAAGTAGGAGAAGCTTAACGGGATTAACAGTAATAATTTCTGCATAAGAATTAAGATTCAGAAATTTTTACATGGTACCCGATCCTGAGCTTCGTAGCAAAATCAACTGCGAGATACAATTGTGTTGGCCTATTTGGCTTTGATGATGCAATTAGGAAAAGGACCCTCTTCATGCCACGTAAGTGACAAGCCATCACTCATTATAATTTTCAATTTAGAATTTACTTATTTATAATTCTAGATTTTTAAAATTAAATTATGTAACTTGCATTTGAAAGTTTAATTATGTTTTATGTTTTTGAATTTTTATTTCTTTATTTTGTTGTAGATATTTGGTGGCGAACCTATGGTGCAAGGGCACCAAATTTGCAGAAATTGGCCACTAAGAATCCTGAGTCAAACATGTAGTTCTTCAAGGTGTGAGCGCAATTGGAGTGTATTTGAGAAAATACACTCAAAAAAGCGTAACAGATATAACTTTGACCTTCATCCTTCAGTTGAGTAATTACGTTTATTGTAATTTTAATTTATGACCCTCAAGTGTCAAGAGGGAAGACTCATTAGTTTTTTTGACACTCTTACAGGTTGGAGTTTGCACGTCTTAATGATTTAGTGTATGTGCATTACAATATCCGCCTTCGAGTGAAGCAAATACAAGCACCAATGGATCCAGATGCCATTTTCTTAGACAATATTGATGTATTGTCTCAGTGGAGGGTGGAGATTGAGCATCCCGTCTTGGAGGAGTCACCTGCATGGTTAGAGCCAGAGGAACCATTAGAACAGGGGCAGCAAGAGGAGGAGGACTCGGAGGAGGAGCAGCACGAGGAGCAGGAGGAGGAAGAGGAGGAGGAAGAGGAGGAGGACACTATGGGAGCATCAGCGTCTGCACCATTTGCTATAGAGATAAGAGAGTAGAGCTCCACACCCAGTAGTCAGTGTTTGACATTAGGTGCAGGGTCAGGGCCTTCTACTGCTAGAGGCAGGCCTGACAAACAACCCCTCATGTTTTCCCGTAAAAGGGGGAGAGGGCACTGATTTCAGATAGATAGCTGCTATTTTTATTTGTTTTGCTACATATAACTCATGATGATGAGATACTTTTATATGTGTGATGTTATTTTGTATTGGTTCTCCACATTTGAGTCCTTTATTGGACAATTATCAGAGATCAACAGGATTTGGTATCGCCTTTGATGTATCATTTTTAATTTACACCCACTACATCATATATATCAGTGCTTTTTTCATATTTATGTGTCAATGTGTTTATTTCATGTTGTTATTGTTTTATATGTTTAAAAATCTGAAAAAAATGAATATATTATGCATTTTTTATGCTTGCCGATATTTGCCGATATTTTCGCCGATTTTCTCGATAAGATCTTTTCTATACCCTCATCAAATTTTGTTGATACTGATATTATCAACACTAATATAAACTGTGGCACCAAAAGCTCACTCATCTTCACTATAAAGCATTACCTCATGTGAGAAAGATGGTTTCCGAAATACCTGAGATTATAATGGATCATGATGAAGTTTGCCAAGTGATGACCAAGAAGATGCATTTCTTGTTCCAATGACATATGACTTATGGACAATGGTAACTTATAGAGGCTGGATCAAGAGGGAGCTAACAACTTCCTTCAATCCCAAAATATTTTCATGTCTTATGTTGTTTCTTTGTGTCACTGTTCTTGTTTAGATTTATCTTTATAGATCATTGGTTTTTTTTGCTGCATGAGTATTTGAATGATTCTTTCACTAACTTCTTGATGAAGATATGATCAAGAAAAACAGATCCTGAAGATGATTAGGGTGCATACTAGTGCAGGAAGAGTAAACTCCAAGAGGACGCTGGTGTAAGGATAATGAAGGAGCCACTCTCACATCTAGAAAAGAAAGAATGACCTGCCTCATCATTAGGTATATTATCATTATGTTTATTTACTTTGTTGCTATTTTTCTTGCTCTTGTTCTGGGATCAACAATTACATTTGATGAATGCGAGAACCAAGTCCTTTGTATCGAGATTGAGGAAGGTGTCGAGCCATCCCATGACTTGAGTGGACATGAAGTAGACAAGAGATCAAGATTTCTGCAAAGAAGTTGGAATCAGGAAAGAGTTCACAGTACAATATAACCTAGAACAAAATGGGCACTTAAGGATCTTTGACTGCCCTGCCTACTTTCATGTGCCAAAGGAAAAGAGTACAAAGTTGGAAGTTTAGGTAAGAATGGTATGATTGTTGGTTATTGTGAAAATTCTAAAACTTATAGAATATATGTACCTGGACAAAGAATATAGAGTTTAGCAAAGATATAACAATTGATGAAGATGCAACTCTTTGAAAATACATAGACACTCCTGCTAATGTTGACATTGTAGCCTATCTCTTACAGGTGCCAAAGAACCAATTTTGAGAAGTTTTGATCAATTTTGGTATTTTACATGATTTTTTGCAGAATTTTGGAAATTTCTCATTGCAGATGGGTAACGGACTTTTTTGAATTTTATTTTGGAGGCATCCAAATGGTGATTTATTTACATGGATGGATGTATTTTGATGATTACATCACAAATCAAGAACCCTCATGGCATAACAAGTTATAATTTGGGAGAAAAAGCTCAAAAACCACCCATTTTTCATGTTTCTGCCTCCTTTTTGGACCCTCTGTTATGCTTTTCAGTGACCTTGGGAGAATGGATTTTTGAAGGCCTTTCTGTGGTCCATTTTGCAGAATTCAAGATGTTCTGGAAACTAGACACATAGGGCTAGTTGATCGTTCTTTCAGAAATGGATTTGGACTCTTAAAAGTGCATCAAAATTGCCTCCAAAGTTCTGTTCTGCTTCTGCAAATTTTTGTTACCCTTCTGTCAGAAATGTCACAAATCAACATTGGATTCCTCAGGACACTTTTCAAGCTCGGAAATTGTCACAAATTCGAGGTATTACTGTCCTATGAGTTGGCATTAGAGTTACTGAGTTGGTTTTTGCCTTTTATCATAAGAGAATATGTAATTAATGTAAGGAACAAACACTCCTAGTTCATAGCTAAAATTCAGGGAATGGTTTCTAACCTGCCTAGAATCTAGGAACTGACTCATCTTTTGCATTTATGATCCATTTGGGATGGGATTTCGACCTGATGAGGTGTCATAGTCTATATTTTCTGTAAGTAGACTCTCTTTAGTCTTTTGTTGGGTTGGATAGTCTCATATTGCAGTGGAGCTCTTGTAATCAGCTCGTGGAATGAAAGCAGAGACAGATTTGTAGGAATTGTCTTGAGATACTTGTGGTATGCTTTGGAGCATTTGTTTTTCTCATGTATGTTTATCAGTTCATGCTTAATACCATGTCTTCTTCTTCATCTATGTTTATCTTGTAAGTTTATGAGCAGAAATCATGTTTATGCATGCTCTGTTTTAAACAAGGTTAATCATACTATGTTTATTTGCTTCTAAATTGAATGAATTCACCTCGGTGCTCATTCAAACTCTCCTCCATTTCATCCTATACTCAATGACTTATTAAAATTCTTTCAAACTACCTATCTTGCCTCACATATTCTCTGCAGTTTCACCTTGGAGTTCAGACCTAAAAACCTTATACACAGTCCACTCGTTGACTTTTCTATCCAACACAAAAAACATCAAACAAATTCTACTTATTAAGCTTACATACCTACCCAAAAATCATTATATACTCAACCATTCATTTGACTGCTTAAAGTGACAAAGAGAGAGCCCTCTTTGGTCCCTGTAGGGCTAGCTACCTGACCTAAAGTTTGGTTTGTGTTACCTTTCTCCAATCCTACTGCCAGCCTTGGGAAGTCGGGGAGAGTGATAACAAGATGTAGTGTATTTAATTTGATATTTGTCGTAGGAAACAACAGATAAATTGTTGAGTAAATTAACAATTAGAAGAATTAACATCAGTTGTTGCAATAGGATTTGGGTCACCGAATTTTCACATGGTATCGGAGCGCAGATGATCAGCCGAAGAGCTCAGTAGAAAAAGAAAAGAGGAGTTTTGCTGCTCTGCGTGAGCAACAGTTTGAAACCCCAGAGGGCAGCACAGTCACCTTGGCCAAGAGGTCAATTTCTTGAGGAAAAATTGATTTCCTTGAGAGAGCGACAAAGAAATCTGAATTCTCTAGATTGAGGGATTCCAGAGGCAGAGCGAGCAACCAACATTTTTCTTGCAGAGCAGATCTCCAGCTGGATGCAGTAGTTTTGCAGCAGTTTACCAGAGCAGAATTAACGTCGGGAGGAAGAAGAGCACACACTGAGGGAAAATTTTCGTCAGGGAACTTCTAGTCTCAAGAAGTTCGATTTCTGTTGCAGATTAGCAGTCGTTGTGTGTAGAGTACCTCACTCCAGAAGGGAGTGCGTAGAGTTGAGCAATAGCTAAGCAGAATGGAAGAGGAGATTTTTTATATTTTTTGTTGAGATGGCCACAACCGAGCTTCGGGATCAGTACAGGTTGGATGGAGCTTCCAACTATGTGATCTAGAAGGCAAGTATTTCCTTCCTTCTAGATGAGTATGATATCAAAGCATATATCAATAACGTGGTAGCTATTCCCACGGATCCAAATCAGCCGAAGCAGTACAAGGAGAGGGCGAAGACAAAAAGATTGATCCTTGATGGAGTTTGGGATCATGTGGTATCTCACATACCAGCCCTAGGGACGACCAAAGAGATGTGAGACTCCCTTTCCACGCTATACCAGGGATCTTTCAAGCAACGAAAGATGTACTTATAGAAGTTGAGATGTACTCGTATGCATAAGGGGGAGCGCATAGACTCCTTCCTCAACAGGATTCAGGAGTTCTGAGATTTGCTAGCAGCTGTAGGGTCAGCGCCTCAGGCTTCAGAGCTACTGCGTATAACTCTCAACTCTATCTCTGAGGAGTGGCAGGTGTTTGTCCAAAGCATTTTGGGCAGAGAAACCTTTCCAAGATGGGACAAAATGTGGGCAGAGTGCAGCAGGAGGAGTTGAGGCGAGATATGATGAAGAGCACCATCAGTGGCAACAACAAAAATAGTGGGTCGAAGCAGGGGAAGGAAGAGGAGAATGTGGTCTTTGCATCAAAGGGACAGGTGGAGCAGCGTAGGAAGAAGAAGGACCCGCTAAAGGTCAAGTGCTTTAGGTGTGGCGAGCTAGGCCACTATAACACTCAGTTTCCTCTAAGGAAGAAGGACAAGGAGGAGAAGCAGGACCAATAGGTAGCTTCTGCTGAGATCGATAGGATGTCCTCCAGGTTGGAGGAAGATTTTGCCATGATTGCAGACATCCCTTCAGGAGTGAGGTGGGGTGACTTGGTTTTGTAGCCCCAAAGCACTATTGGATGGGCAGGATTCTTGAGGACGTCCACCTCTTGAATCAGTACCTTGGTACGGGATCTGACAGTACGCAGTAGTAGGATGGACCAGTGGCAGTTGGTGTAGTCAGATGCCAGAGTGACAGATGCAGTAGCTAGAAGAGGTCAGATACTGGGCAACGTAGTGCAGAGTTGGTAGCAGTGAAGTTGGCACAGTGCAGAGTTAGCATGTTAATTTTGGACCACTAGGTCCAAACTCCATGTTGTGATGCTCAGATGAAGATACCAATATTTTTATTGGGTTCCTCTTTCGGAGAGGTGCAAGATTGATCTAAAGATCATCTTGATCTGATGAGCAGAACATTTATTTTGAATTTATTCAAGATATATGTAGGTCAGCCTTCAGGTTTTGTGCCCCAGCAGTTGTGTCACACACCCTCACTGATGGATATATATTGGTCAACATTGGAGGACATTTTCACTCATCTCGTCCTCACACATCCTCTCTCCTCATTTGATTGGTTCGATCACTTGGAGTCTCTTTTCTCTCCACACGTGGGAAATCTGGCAGCAGCAATTCTGTTTTTCGGTCTAGGGTTTTTGCAGCAACTGCAACGAAGTTTGGCCAGCGTTGACTTTGGTCAACGCAAGGTCAAATCGACTTGAAACTCTCCCAAAATCTCGATTTCTCTAATCTGCATTTTCTGGCACTATTTTCGAGGCAAGACGTTGACTTTGACTTTTCAGCATTAACCTAACTGCTGCTGTTGTTTGTGTTGACCGTTGACTTTTGGGGTTGACTTTTGAGTTGACTGTTTGGCTGTCTTAGAGGATTGTGACATTGCTAGTTGGCTGACCATATTGAGACTTTGCTGGTTGAAGCATCTTGTTGACCGCCGTAATGCACCAACACACATATATTTCTGGCTTGTCTTCTGTCGATCTACTGGTATGTTCTATCAGCATTTTACTTTATTGTTTATATGATTGCTATCTGATATTAGAGAAAAATTAAAGTTGCATCAAGCATAGAACATCTACATAAATTTACACAGCAGCGACGCAGAGGCTTCAATGACAACGCAAAGACTAGTAGTAGTTAGGACTCGGGTGACAAATGCATCATATTGAACACAGATGGTTCAATACTTTGGATAGTTCTCAGCTGCAAATGTTGCAGTTGCATCAACAACAGATGAGAGGGAGTTGCAGATGTTGCAGTAGCAGCAACAACAGAGTTGTAGTGTAGATGTAGTGTTGGCAGCAGTTCAGCAAGGTCAACAACAACACAAATGCACTGCATATCAGAGTTTAGTAGTGGTTGGTAGGCAGCGGTAGCCAGACATCAACAACGTGACAGGAGATGATGTAGGCGCATGGTTTTGTTTTGTGGGTTACAGCACTAGAACAATTTCCTCGCTAAGAGGGAGTGTTAGTTTTTGTAGAATCGGATGTGTTCTAGCCACGAGATTTGACAGAGAGGCTAGAATACATGTATTCTCCAATACCCATAAATCGTTTCTGGAAATTCCACCTAGGGACGACTTAATTAAATTAATTAGTCAATTTTTAATATTTCCTAAGTCTAAACTTAGGAAATATGATTAATTAAACATAATTAATTAAGTCATGGTGAGAATGTTCTAGAAAAGTGCATGGATCGATTTCTAGTTCATCTTAGCCATTGATTAAGATTTAATCGTGGTTGTTGAAGTCTCAACGGAGGATTATAAGAAGAATTCGATGGGGCTTGGAGAAGATACACCAAATCAGTTGAGCGTTCGATTTAGCTGAGAAATCAATTTCCAGAGTAGCAGTTGTGTGTTACTGGAAGTGATTTAGTGAGGTTGAAGCAGTGAGAGAGATAGTGAGGCTAGAGGAAGTTTTTCCAGATCTGGTGAGTACATTGTATGTGAAAGTATTTCCATAGTAGCAGTTGTGTGTTGCTGGAAGTGATTTAGTGAGGTTGAAGCAGTGAGAGAGATAGTGAGGCTAGAGGAAGTTTTTCCAGATCTGGTGAGTACATTGTATGTGAAAGTTTCAAAACAGAAACCCTACTACAATATCTAGATCTACTTCACCTACTTGATTAATTAACCTTAACAAGTTATTTTACTGAAGTATTCAGAAAAACATTAAAGTAGACACTAACTGCAACCTACACATCTACTAAATCATTTACTGAACATTACACACATGTGGCAAGATTACACGATTTTTCGGACAAATGTGCCCAGAAAAACCCAATGCAAGAAAACCGGTGCAACAACTCTAAAGGGTTTTTATTATTATACAGAATCTGAGTACAACGTTCTGGGCACCAAACATGGTTGGCCCTATAGAGAATTTACATGGAAGCAAGTGCCTTTCACTCGGAGACAGAAGATATGGTTGTATCACACCCTCAAACAGGATTTATAGATCACGAGCCCCCTTTGGCCCATTGGAACCCTCAGCGTTGCATCTGCAGTCTCTGCGTCAGCCCTCACTGGCCAGCGTCCCCACTGCGTCACCTTGACTGGTGTTGCGCTGCCCCGAATGGGCCTGTGTCACCTTTGCTGGTGCTACGCTCACTGGGTCTACGTCACCCTGGCTGGGATTATGCAGTCTCTGCATGGTGCTTGCTGAACTGCATCCTCCTTGCTGGCTCTGTGCTGATTGGTACTCACTACCGCTCTGCTTGCTGTATTCTTGGCCTTGGATCAGATCATCCCTTGCCGATCTCTGCCCTTCACTGCGCTGCAAACTCGCTTCGATTTTCTCAGCAAACGCCACCCCAGAAATTTGACTTAGCTTCAGTGCTCTGCTAGTGTGTGTGTATCCTCCAATTAATCCCAAACCTTTCTCTTATACTTTTCTTGTTGGAAAACGAACGACCGGGATCTAATCTCTAATCGACGACTCAGATTAAAAGACTGCTTGATCCACGTCACTTAGAACATTTCATCACATGTGTTTAATTAATTCACTTTAATTTTTCTAATTCCCTAAGTTAGACTTAGGGTCCTCATTAAAAAAATTAATTATTAGAATAATTTCAACACCAGATGAATTTATCCAAACGCATTTGGGGTTTTGGAGATCTCATGTGTCTTAGCCCCTCCACAAACTTTTAGGGCTAGAGCATACTCGATGCTACCTAAAAACCTCAACACTCGCTCTTAGCGAGGAGTGTGCTCTAGCAATACATCCACACCAAGTATTGCCTGATATCGGCATCGGTCTCTACGTTGCTGATGCTTGGCCTGCTGCCCTTCGTCCACTGCGCTGCTACTTTCTGTACTGCAGCCCATGTCACTGCCACTGACACTGCCACATCTGTACTGCAACTCCCTCTCAATTTGCTGTGTCATGCTGCCCATAGCACTACCTCTACTAACTGCTGCACTGCAACTAAGTTGCTGAGAAGTAAGCAACTGAAGGACCCCTGTCTAATCACTGACAGACAAGTCAGTTGGGTTGCAACTCATCATTGAAGCTCCCTTGGATGTTGCACTGTGCTGTCTCCCAGAAGCCACTATGCTGTTGCTGCCTCTGCACTGCACTGCTCCCATCTACAGTGTCCCAGCTCTGCCCTTCGCTTCACTGTGATCTCCTGCACCCACTGCTTCACTTGTCTTGCTACCATCTTAAGGCTCCTGTAGCTCGTATGTGATCGAAGAGTTTGGGCACCTCAAGGATCCTGCCTCTCTCCATCTGTAGCTGCTCTATAGATCAATATCGCCCCAGTTACGTGGCTCATGAGCACTCATGGCTACGTTATCGTCACTACCATCGTCCCCCTTTGCTGCTGCTGCCTTGGATTCAAAAGATCCCTTGTCCTTCTTCTTAGGACAATTGCTGGTGAAGTGTCCAAGTTCGCCACAATTAAAGCATCGGACCTTGGATAGGTCCCTCTTCTTCTTCCCTTGCTGCCTCTGTCCCTTTGATGCAAGGGTTGCATCCTCCTCTTTCTTTAATTTGATTGTATCGTTGCTGCTACTTTGCCTCTTGGTAAACCTCCTGATTTCCTCTTGTCGGAGAATTGCCCACCTATCCGCCCAGGATGGTAATGCTGCCCTGCCCAAGATGCTTTGGACAAACGTTTCCCATTTCTCAGTGACTGCATTCAGGGCAGTCCTCACCAAGAGCCCTTCATCTGGAGTCGTACCCATGGCAATCAGTTGATCCCGGATAGTCTGAAGTCTAAAGAGGAAGGGATCTATTTCCTCACCCTCTACATCTGGAACAACCGCATCTGATTCTCCAGAAGCATCTTTCTTTGGATGGAGCCTCCCTGATACATCGTGTCCAAAGCTGTCCGCATCTCATTTGTCATGTTCTTCCCGGAAATATGTGGAACCACGTGATCTTTGACTCTGTTTATGATCAAGCATTTTTCTCGCGCTTGATTCTCCTTGAATTTCTTCAGAGGATTTGCATCGATAGGTACAACTAGGACATTCTTAGCATGGTCCATGATGCCGTACTCATCCAGGACTGTTAGGATCCTGGCCCTCCAAATAACAAAGTTGGATATGCCGTCCAACCTGTCCTGATCTCTCAGTCCATGAGAAACCATCTCTGCTCAACTTTGTCGGAACAGATACTCCTCTCCCTCTTCCTGCTGCAACGCTTAACAAAAAACTAGATCTGGGCTTCTTGGCGATAGAAGTAGTTGCTCCCTCTGACAACTGATTTCCCTCCCGAAAATCCTCAGCCAAAAACAACTGAATCAGTTCTCTACGATCACCCTCCTGATCGAATCTTAGATCTGTTTGGCGCAGATTTGCTGAGCAACTGTTCTCCTCCCGCTCTTGTCACCTTTTTAGGCACGGTTCTGCACCGACAGGACCTTTGCCACACAAACAACCTCTGAACATCAGAAGCTTTGCTTTAGACCTTGGCAAAACTGCACAACCTCAAAACCTGGACGACATCCCTCTAGCTAGCCTCTGCGTGAGCAGACTGGCTCAGTGTAGCCTCTGTGCAGCACAGGCTGGTCCTGCGTCAATCTGGAAGGCTTTGCGTTGCCTCTCTGTCACTCAGCTGGCTCTACGTCAGCCTCGCTGGGCTGTGTCCCTCCTGGTGCTGTGCTGCCCTCTTTCTAGATCTGCTGCTTTAGCTGCCTTCACTGCAACAATCTTCTTCAGCTGCTCTGCTGGTGGATCAGCTTGATCTGCAACGCTCTGATACCATGTGAAAGTTTCAAAACAGAAACCCTACTGCAATATCTAGATCTACTTCACCTACTTGATTAATTAACATTAACAAGTTATTTTACTAAACTATTCAGAAAAACATTAAAGTAGACACTAACTGCAACCTACACATCTACAGATCATTTACTGAACAATACACACATGTGACAAGATTACACACGATTTTTTGGACAAATGTCCTCGGAAAAACCTAATGCAGGAAAAATAGTGCAACAACTCTAGAGGGTATTTATCAATGTAGAAAAATTCGAAGTCGGATTAAATCGGCAAGGGTCAAAAAGTTGAAAAACTCGATAAAGTCGGCAAAAAGTTGGCAAAATTAAAAAAATACAAAATTATTCAATATTTTAAAAAAAAAAATTTAGCATCTAAAGTATCCACAACATCAAATAAATGCATTTCCACATAAACATGTGAAGAAAGCTAATTTATAATATGTATATGAAGTCTAGTGCTACATGACATATAAAAATAGTGAATCATATCCTGAACCTTGAGCCTTGTCTTAGTCTCAACTCTCAAGAGTCAAAATATCAACAAAAAATATAATAAATGTATATCATGAGTCATCTTTGTTATCACTTTGTAATTTCTGAAGGCTGAAGACAGAACTATGGAGGGAAACATCAAACCAACTTTGGAATCCAGGACCTAGCCTTCCTGGACTCAGAGAGGGCTCTCTTTGTTAGATATAGCTTGATAACTACAAGTGCTGATATTAGGCTAGTTATAGAAATGAGGTTTGTTTGAAGATGTTTGGTTGAGGTAGCAGAAGAGGGCCATTAGGTCAAACGGGTGTAAACAAACTCAAATAGATGGATAAATGAGGTCAGGTGCAACCAGGCAAGCTAGCTATGTCAATGGATCTTTACAGCTTGTGAAATGGAAAAGAGGAGGAGATTAAGGTTTAACAGAAATGCAGAGCAGACCGTCTTTGAATTCTACATTCCTGTCTCAACATGGATGCAAAGCAGACCATCTCTGAATTTTGCATCCAAGTCTTAGAGGAAAACATAATCTGCTTCAAGACTGAGTAGGGTACCCTATGGTAACTCCTACACAAGAATTTCTATCCGCAGTAAAGAAAGAAAACATTATGTAAAACAGAAGAATCACAAATTACGTGGGAGAAGCACTTCACCACAGATCATAACACAAGAATCTGGAAAACAACATACTCATTCATTCATCCAAAAGAGAGTGCTTTACAACCACCAGAATCTAGTACAATGGTTTTTCCCCTTCCGGGCCTCCTTTTACGCTGCTAATGCATACAGTATTTATAGAAAACTTAAGTCGGCTAGTTTGTCTATTGCAGTAATTACATTCAAGCAAAACTAGATAAGTGGAAACATGCAAGCGATGATAAGACCAGCTTGGCCTGCAACGATGGCTTTTGGCAATTTGTTATTAATTATAGAGTGGTTGGAAACTGGTTCGAGTGACGCCTAAGAGGCGGCCAATAAAGTATTCCTGACATCTGGCCTTGCTCTTCAGAAAACCGGTGTTGGGTAATTAAGTCTGGTGCAACGCTGGCTATTTTCATTGATTAGTGACTGTGCTTATGCATTTTCTGCTGCCCCTTCGGTTTCTGCTGTTATATCTCTGCATAAATGGCCGACTCGACCCTTGGTGTCTTTTTGGTACCCGAGCCCTTTCGGCCGTGTTTAACCCTTCTTTCTTCATAAAATGATTTTCAAACTTTATATGCCCGACTCTGGAGGGATGGAGGTTGGCAGACGTGGATGGATGATGGAAACAACTTTTCGGAGGGGGGTGAGAGGCGAGATGACGTGGCAGATAGGTGGGACCAACTGCATCGCAAATCGAAACCTTAAAGTGTTGTTATAAGCGCGGAGGTTGTAAACTTTAAAAACTGCAAAGTGCGATGCGCGGGGGAGGAGGTGAAATGACGTGGCAGGGAAGAAGTGGGACCGGATCGCAGGTGCACATTGCAACCTTTAGCTTTTGGTTATAAGCTGCGGGGTTAACACCTAAACTTTGTGAAGTGCGGGGAGGAGGGACTCACTGGCAATTGGCGAAGTGTTATGAATCGACGAAAGGTTTTAAGCAGTAAGTGTTATGAAGTTTATATGATATATGTATGTATTGCATCGGCTGTGCAATGGGGGTGGAGCTGCTGAGGTGGGGCTGACCTACCGCATCGTAATTAAAATAAATATGTTGTGGGCGCTCACAAAGGTAAAACAAATGTGATGTGATGAATTCGCAATCGCAAATCGACAATCACGTTTTTTAAAGTTTAGTTCCAATGTGAAACACATATAATCTGCGAAATGTGATGAGGGCCCCACTTTGATCGCGAATGGGGAATGAAAAGCGATGAACCAGTAAAGGTGGAAGGGTAAAGCGGAAAGACGGAAAAAGGGTAAGTTTAATGTTTTTTCAAAGGAAAATCAAAAGGAAGGGAAGTGTGGCAGGGAATGGGTCACACTTCATGTCGCATTGGTGATTTATAAGTTTAGTATTAAGAATATAGCAGTTAATTGTTATGATTTGCGATGGCCGATATGCGATGAAGGTACCGGGTCCTACCAAAGGTTTTAGCAGCTTTTTGTTATATATATGATATGTAATATATATAACGGTAAGGTTGATGGTTTATATCACATGACTGTTTGTTGGGTGGCAGAGCTTATAACACTTAACAATTTCAGACTTTTATATAAGTGGGTTTATAAAATAATAAGCCCCGAAAGGTTATATATGTGGGTTTTGGGGTTTTGAATGGGATTCAGAGCATGGGAGTGTCAAAATTTGGGAAAATGAAAGGTAAGAAGAGGGTAGATGGAATGAATGAGGGCAGTATGGATTTCGCTCACCATCACACTTAGTCAGCAACACTCTCCTCTTTCAACTGAATTAAAAGGCAGATAGATTCATTTGATGCTCTTGACAGTCAGAGTCTCCCTTTCTTCTCTGAAAATAAATGATAGCCATAGAATATTATTTTTCGTATAAAAAATCTAATCAATGATCAGTCACCTTGTGATACTGTGAAATACAGGAGTCTAACAGTGGCTCCAACTGGGGATGGTGGCTCCTTCAGGAGGTGTCAAGAACACCGTAGACTAGTGGCCTGATCTGTTGGGCTGATCCCAAATCTGCAACTTAATCCTGCTACAAAAACCTCTGTGGCTGACAGTCTTCAAGATGAAATTAACACTCTCTGCAAAACTGAAGCCTGGAACACACTTGTACTGAAAAACTGAAAAGTAATCTGGAACTAAAACTAGAAAGATGCTCAGAGTACTGAGCTTATTTGCACACCTACCTACCCTACTCTACTAAAATTGCCACTGTTCTAAATGATACAATAATGCCAGTGCAGCGAGTCAAGTAGCAGCAGAAACAGATGGACAACTTGATTGCTTGTCAGGACAATCAATAGTATAACTTGATTATGTGTCCTCACAACCAAAGTTATAATATGTAATGGCAACTGTTGATGTATTTGATCTTTATAGAGAATACATGTTTGAAAACTTGAGCTAAAAAGAACCTCCATATACTCTGGTATAGGATCAATAAAAAGATGATGTATAATACCTACTTCTAGGCCTTCAATGACTAGTTGATCAGTTGTATCCCCAATATTAAACCTTGAAACCTCATCTTCAGTTTGGTATTTGAAAGCAACATCATCCTCAATATGTAAGTCAAGAGGTAGTACAATTTCCTCTTGCTTAGGGGGAGGAATATTTTCCAAGAACTCTTTAGGGTCTATGAAATTATATGACTGAATTTGAGAATTCAAAAGTTCAATGCTAGTTTCATATCTTTCAACAACTATCTCCAGAAAACATGTTTCAGCTTCAGGCCTAAATTTGCTTGATTTCAAAATAAGAAAGACAACCCCTAGGAAATCTTCATCAAGCTAAAATTCTGATAACTGATTCCTGAATGCATTTAAAACTTCACTATATAGAAGGTCTGCCACAAACCTTGTCATCTTGTTTAGCAGGAACTCTGGTCAGCATGTTGTGGAGTCGCCATGAATGCTCAAAAGCTGGGTTCTTTGAATCATGGAGTCGCTAGGTGAATAATGCAGCCTTCTTGTGTCTGGTCACTGTCCACCACCAGTAATCAGAACTGAACTTTGATGTGCTTTTTGAGGAAGATAACTTTCGTTCCCCAGTGGAGTCGCCATTATGTTATCACTCTGTAATTTCTGAAGGCTGAAGACAGAACTACGGAGGGAAACATCAAAACAACTTTGGAATCCAGGAACTAGCCTTCCTGGACTCAGAGAGGGCTCTCTCTGTTAGATATAGCTTGATAACTACAAGTGCTGATATTAGGCTAGTTATAGAAATGAGGTTTGTTTGAAAATGTTTGGTTGAGGCAGCAGAAGAGGGTCGTTGGGCTATGGACTCAAACAGGTGTAAACAAACTCAAATAGATAGATAACTGAGGTCAGGTGCAACCAGGCAAGCTAGCTATGTCAATGGATCTTTACAACTTGTGAAATGGAAAAGAGGAGGAGATTAAGGTTTAACAGGCATGCAGAGCAGACCATCACTGAATTGTACATTCCGGTCTCAACATGGATGCAGAGCAGACCGTCTCTGAATTTTGCATCCAAGTCTTAGAGGAAAACATAATGTACTACTTCAAGACTGAGAAGGGTACCCTATGGTAAATCCTACGCAAGAATTTCTATCCACAGTAAAGAAAGAAAACAGTATGTAAAAGAATCACAAATTACATGGGTGAAGCACTTCACCACAGATTGTAAATTTTTGTAGATGTTCTATGCTTGAGCAACTTTACTTTTCTTACAGCAATCACACAAATAGTTAAGTAAAATGCAGATAGAACATATAAGTGGATCTTATAGAAGACAAACCAGAAACAAAAAATTTTGGTGGTGCGTTACGACGGTCAACAGGATGCTTCAACCAGCAAAGTCTCCTTGGTCAGCCAACCCAGAATGTGTCACAACAGTCCTCCAATCAGCAAACGAGTCAACCCAAGTCAACTCCAAAAAAGTCAACGATGTCCAGAAAAAGTCAACGCAGGGCAGCAAGCTAAAAGTCAACGCAGCAGCAGATTGGTCAACCCTTTGACCTCGATTTATGTGCCAAACAGTACGGCCTTCCAAAATCGAACTTCTCACCAAATTTCAGCCCATTCGAACCATGCGTTGACCAAAGTCAACGCTGGTCAAACTTTCTGCAAAACCCTAACTGCAGAAATTCGTCCTTCAGCTCAGCCGTACAGATTTGTCCTTCTTCTCCTTCACACGTGTGGGCTGAACTCGTCTTCCAAGGAGCTCGTACTAAATCAGATGAGAGAAGAAGATGTGAGTTGAGTTGTTGTGAAACCTTCTTCACACGTGTGGGCTGAAGTTGTCCTCCAAGGAGCTCGTACTAAATCAGATGAGAGAAGAAGATGTGAGTTGAGTTGTTGTAAAATGCTCTCCAACTTTCCCTGTTTTTATATCCATCATTGGGGTGTGTGAGACATCTGCTGGGGGTGTAAAACCTTAAGGCCGACCTGCACATATAATTTATTATAAATAATAAATTCAAAATAAATGTTCTGCTCATCGGATTAAGATATATTTTATATGGATTTTACACCTCTCCGAAAGAGGAATCCAACAAAAATATTAACCACTTAATCTGAGCATCACAACATGGAGTTTGGACCTAGTTGTCCAAATTTAACACTCCCTCTCAACTAGGGAGAACTCCATCCATCAGTGCAATCAAACATCGTGCGTCATCGCGCCGTAACTTGCTTTGCTGGCCTCTTTATTTCAGAACAGAAGTGGGTCAGTCACAAAGACATCATCCCCCGGCTGACATATTCAGCCCAGAGGTTCGAAACCTCTATCAGACTCACAAAGAGTCTCCAACCAACCCGAAGTTGGTTCATTTGACCCGAAGTCAGGCAGAGGTCCTAGACCTCACTAAACTTGATCCTAGATCAAGTGGTTGGACCGTGCCATCCTAGATAGAGAGTACGGCAATCTCTGATGCGTCCATCAGTATTTGCTACTAGTCTCTAGCTTTTCCCACCTCATTGGCCAAATGAGAGGTACTTCCCATGAGCCCTAAACTCAATGGGTAGGATGCATACGGGGCACAGATAAATGAGTGGTGAACCAGCTCAATAATCACAAGGGTGGGGCAGAAGCATTATGAGTGCTTATAGCTCCGAGAAGCTATCCCCAAAGCCCCCTAGAGCTCCCAGAGCTCATCGTCCAACGAGACCCACATCATAGGGTCTTTCCACGACACCAAGACTCTCACGGAAGGTTAGGAACTTGACCTTTCCCAGGGGCTTAGTGAGAATATCCGCGACCTGCTCATCAGTTCCTATATGATCGAGCCTTACGGCGCCTCGCTGTACCATATCCCGGATAAAGTGGTACCTGATATCAATATGCTTGGATCTGTCGTGGAACACAGGATTCTCAGTCATACGAATCCCACTCTGGTTATCACAGAGTATCACAGTGGTATCTAGCACATGTCCAAACAGCTCACTAAAGAGCTTTCGCAACCAAATTGCTTCACAACAGGCCATACTTGCTGCAATGTATTCGGCCTCAGCGGTGCTCAAAGCCACCGACTTCTGCTTCCTGCTCATCCATGAGATCGAAGTAGAACCAAGATTGAAGCAGCATCCCGATGTGCTCTTACGATCCACCACACCCATGTACCTGACCAAGATCAAAGATATCCACAGCAGTGTCACACTCCCTACAGTTGTATCTCAGCCCATGGTTTATCGTGCCCCGAAGATATCTCAGAAGATTCTTGGCACCAACCCAGTGAAAATGATGAGGCTCAACCATCTGTTGACTCAAAGTGTTCACTGCAAAACATATATCCGGTCGGGTGTTCACAAAGAACATCAAAGCTCCTATGAGTTGACGATACTCAGTAGGATTGGCCAAGATAGGCCCAGCAGCGCTGCCACTCAACCTTTTGAAGTTGAGTTCCATCGGTGTTGACACGGACTTGCAATCCACCATACCAAATCTCTCTAGAAGTTTCACAATGTATTTTCCTTGAGAAAGGAAAATCTCTCCAGGTCTCTGCCAGACCTCCAGGCCTAGGAAGTAGTGCATCAGTCCTAGGTCCTTCATCTCGAACTCAACAGCGAGCTCCCTCTTACATTGATGAATGAGAGGGTCAGCACCTGTCAGGAAGAGGTCATCCACATATAGCACTAGAATGAGAGGCTTCCCCTGTACAACCTTGAAGTAAAGGTTCGGATCAACATTACTTCGACTGAAGCCCAGCTTCATCAAGTAACTATCCATCCTCTCGTACCAAGCTCTGGGTGCTTGCTTTAACCCATAGAGGGCTTTCTTCAACCTGCAGACATGAGTGTCTCGATCCTGAACTTCAAATCCCAGAGGTTGTTCGACATACACCTCTTCCTTTATTGCACCATGCAGAAAAGCGGTCTTGACATCCATCTGATGAAGACTCCATCCTTGCGTAGCAGCAAGGGCTATGATTGATTGGATGGTGGTATATCGTGCCACAGGTGCAAATATGTCATCATAGTCTATTCTTTCCTTTTGAGAGAAGCCACGGGCAACAAATCTTGCCTTGAACTTTTCAACACTCCCATCAGATCCATGTTTGATCTTGTAGAGCCATTTCGCGATGACAACAGATTTGTCCTTCGGTCTCGGGACCACATCCCAGACATCATTCTTCATTATGGACTCATATTCTTCGTGCATAGCATCCTTCCAAACTTGATGCTTTACGGCTTCCTCAAAAGATCCAGGTTCAGATTGTACAATAGTACTCATGGCGGCTAGATACCCTTGGTATCTACACGGCTTCTTGCTTTCTCGGAATGTCCCCCTTGGGGCAGCATGACCCTCAGCATCTTCGAGGGTGTCCCTGAGCCATGATGGTCTCTTTCCCAGTGAAGGAGATGGATCAATAGGGTCCATTGGTCCTTCAATATCAGGCATTGTCTCATCCTGCGGTTCTTCTTGATTTCCGGGCCTTTCTTCATGATTTTCTTCAGATCTTGGAAGATCTACTACTTTCTTCAGGGAAGCATCTTCGTCAAAAGTGACATCATGGCATATCTCTACTTCCCTTTGACCAGGTACATAGACTCTATAGGCCTTAGAGGTTTCGTTGTAGCCCACAAACATTCTTTTCTTCCCAGAAGCATCCAGCTTACTTCTCTTTTCTTTTGGCACATGAAAATAAACAGGACATCCAAAAATTCTAAAATGTGAGACATCAGGTTTCTTACCAGTGAAAACCTCTTCGGGAGTTTTGGAGTCCAGAGCGGAATGAGGGCATCGATTTTGAATGTACACAGCAGTATTTGCAGCTTCTCCCCACAGAAACTTCGGTAGACCCTGGTCACATAGCATGGCACGGGCATCTTCCACAATAGTCCTATTCTTGCGTTCAGCAACACCATTCTGCTCAGGAGTATATGCAGTGGTAGTCTCCCTCTTAATGCCAGCTTCTCTGCAAAAGTCTTTGAACTCATTTGACTCATATTCAGTGCCATTGTCAGTCCTCAAAATCTTGATCTTCTTTCCGGTCATATTTTCCATCAAGGCTTTGAAGGTACGGAACCACATGAAAGCCTCATCCTTCTTCTTCAAGAAGTATATCCAGGTTTTGCGAGAGAAGTCATCAGTAAATGTCATGTAGTAAGAACATCCCCCCAGGGATGTCATGGGCAACATACCAGATAGATCAGAATGGACCAGTTGCAATATATCAGATGTCTTTGTGACACTTGAGGGGAAAGGTCCCCTTGTATGTTTTCCTTCAGCACAGCCCTTACATACACCTTCATGATTATTTCCAAAGTCAGGCATCCCTATCACCACCTTCCTTGCTTCGGGAAGGGCCTTGTAATGAAGGTGTCCAAATCTTCGGTGCCATAGTTCAGTCTGTCGGATAGCATCACATGTCATTGCTCCCAGCGGACTCCCTCCAACCTGGTAGAGTGTGCCAACTCTAAAACCAATCGAGATAGCTTCCTGGAAGCTCTTCTTCCACATGAGCACCTTTCCATCGTAGATTGTCTCTTAATACCTTGTCCTCCATGGCTGATGAAGGTGATACAGGTTCTTCTTCAATTTTGGTACATAGAGTACATCTTGCAAATGTAGGACTTGTCCTTGAGACAAGTGGAGGGTCACAGTCCCTGTCCCTTTCACGGGATATGTGGCATTATATCCAGTGATGTGTCTTGAGGCACCACTATCGAGGGAAGATTCTCCAAATTATAAAGATCCATAGTGTCGGGCGGAGATGTAGCAGAGAGAGCAGATACAAGAATATACTCATTTCTTTTATCAACAGCATTAGACTCCTCATACCTGGAGTTTCTACACCTTTTAGAAGGTTGATTGTTTCCACCAGAGGGAGCCTTCCTTTTTCCTTTAGATCTGTCGTTTCTTTGATTCCCATTCCTTCAGTTGTTGTTGTTATCATCATTATCGGGAGAATCCTTCTTGAACGGACATTCTCTAGCATAGTGACCAGGCCTATGGCAAGTGAAACACTTACCCTTCTTTTCTTGAGCCCTTGTTCTTCCTTTGTCCTTAGGACCACCAGAGTTCTTCTTTCGAGAATGAGCACCATAGGCAGCATTTCTGTCATTTTCGAATTCCTTCATCCTTGTTTCTTCTTGCATACATCTAGACAAAAGCTCGTCAAAGTTAGGAATGGTATTATTATTGAGAATGGTAGTAGTGAATACTTGCCATTCATATGGGAGTCCTCCAAGTGCGGTGAGAACCATCTCACGATCGGCTATTGTCTCCCCAATAGCCAACAAATTGTTCCTTGTTTTGGTCAATTTCAGAAAGTAAGCTTGAACAGACTCATCCTGACCCTTCTTCATATTCTTCAATTTATTCTTGAGGAATAACACTTGGTTTACATTGTTTACCTTGAACATAAGGATCAATTTATCATACATCTCCTTGGATGTGGCTAGCTCAGATATGTAGGCAACCAGACTTTTGTGTATGGATTCCCTGATCATCAGCTTTGCTTTGATCTCCCCCTTCTTATACTTGTTTTTAGCAGCAGCGGTAGCATTGGATGGAGGTTCTTGAATCTTACCCAGTACATGATCCAAGAGATCACGGTCTTCCAATTTGAGATCTAATATCATCTTCGAGGCATGGAAGTCATCCCTTCCAGTCAGCTTGTCATTCTCCTTGAATTCAAAACTTGTGGAACCCATTTCCTCCGATGGTGATTGCTATAGTTAGGGCTTGTCTTCACCTCACCTCTGATACCATGTAAATTTTTGTAGATGTTCTATGCTTGATGCAACTTTACTTTTATTTCAGCAATCACACAAATGGTTAAGTAAAAAGCTGATAGAACATATTAGTGGATCTTATAGAAGACAAACCAGAAACGGAAAAATGTGATGGTGCGTTACGGCGGTCAACATGATGCTTCAACCAGCAAAGTCTCCTTGATCAGCCAACCCAGAATGTGTCACAACAGTCCTCCAATCAGCTACCGAGTCAACCCAAGTCAACTCCAGAAAAGTCAACGCTGTCCAGAAAAGTCAACGCAGGGCAGCAAGCTAAAAGTCAATGCAGCAACAGTTCGATCAACCTTTTGACCTCGATTTCTGTGCCAATGTGTACGGCCTCTTAAAATCGAACTCTCCAACAATTTTCAGCCCTTTCGGACCATTCGTTGACCAAAGTCAACGCTGGTCAAACTACCTTGAAAACCCTAGCTGCAGAATTTTCGTCCTTCTTCTTGGCCGTACGGATTTGTCCTTCTTCTTCACACGTGTGGGCTGAAGTTGTCCTCCAAGGAGCTCGTACTAAATCAGATGAGAGAAGAAGATGTGAGTTGAGTTGTTGTAAAATGCTCTCCAACTTTGCCTGTATTTATATCCATCATTGGGGTGTGTGACACATCTGCTGGGGGTGTAAAACCTTAAGGCCGACCTGCACATATAATTTATTATAAATAATAAATTCAAAATAAATGTTCTGCTCATCGGATTAAGATATATTTTATATGGATTTTACACCTCTCCGAAAGAGGAATCCAACAAAAATATTAACCACTTAATCTGAGCATCACAACATGGAGTTTGGACCTAGTTGTCCAAATTTAACACAACTGAACGATTCTTCTTCCTTCTTGACTCTAGGAAATCTCAGTTCCTGGACCTTTCTCTTATACTATGCCTCTATAGTTGCCTCTTCGATCTGTGATATATTTCTTCTTTATTATTCAAAACAGAGATACATTCATGACAGTGAGTTGACTCCTTTCCTTCACTGTGGGACAGAGATCCGAGGTAGGATGTCTTGCATTGTGTGGTATATATTGTATCATATTCTTTGCATTTTGTCTTCTTATCCTCGCTTTATATTACAGTCCAGACAGAGATATCCGAAATTGAATATATATATATATATATATATATTGGAGCTCACACAATAATATACTAACCATGTAATTCTTTACCAGTATTCTCAGACATTATCCTTCGCAGTTCCTGAGGTTCTTATCTGCACTTACTTCAGTTATTTTTTCACCCTTGAATGCAGCCTTTACTTCACACTTTGCTGATCTGTATAACCGCAGAGGATCTCACCATTTTCCTCGCATTTCAGCCTCAGACCAGTCCTGAAATATGCACTTATTTCTGTCCTGAAATCTGCACTAAATCACAAAACAGTTACCGAAATAACATAAGTCTGAATATTTGTTCTGTCTTTTTCTGTGCAGTTCACAGGGTTATATATAGTGGTCAGCCCCTATATTAGCCAACCTGACAGTCAATAGACCTGACCGTTCATTGGGCCGACATGATCACTGTTAATAGGCCGACTTGGAGGTTGATTTAGAACAGTGTTACAACGTTGATCTTGAGGAACAATTGTGCCATGACTTCAAGGTTTATGTGACACAGTCTTGAGGCATACAAGTGTGACTTGACTCTTCATAAACATGACTCTTTAATTACTACAATTTATGACCAGAAAACAAATCCTAAAAGACATCAAGAAGAATTCTTTTGACCTATAAAACTTTTGTCATGAAACCCATGAAGTAATCATACCAAAAATATATGTTATTATCTTTGTCTTCTTCATTACATAAATACATAATTACATAGTCAATATGAAGACCGATCCTAGTTACACTTTCCAACAGTCTCATCACAGACCAAATGGCAATCACATTGCCTCCTTCGAATGGGGATTGGGGCAGATGTCGAATAACAAGGCAAAAGCATATGCACTGATGCAAGGGCTCCAATTAATCAAGAAGCTCAAAATCAAAAATGTCATGGTTTTTGAGACACCTCTATTGTTATCCGAATGATGTTGAATGCCTCAACGTCACCCAACATCAACCTCAATAGACTCATAATCAAAAATCGCTCCCTACCTCAAGGCATTGGGGATTTAACCTTCTATCACATCCTCAAAGAAAACAACAAAAAAGCGGATTCTCTGGCCAGCTCAGCCTGCTCCAAACCCATTGTTCAACTATTCTCCCAAGGACTCACACTCCTCACCCCTATCCCTTGATTTCCCCCATGCATCCCCTCGACATGATGTTATTCTTCGGTATCTGTGCCTCCTCGATTTTATTCCTGCACCTTTGTTATGCCCATCCATCCTCTAGCTCTTATCCCGTGACCCTGTCTCCCTTCCCTCTCTGTATTTGCCCCTCCTTCAGCGCGCTACCCGCCTCTCCCATCTCTATTTATTCCCCTCCCCTTTCTTCTGCTACATTCATCCTTTATTCTCCCCTCGGCGGAACATCTTGCTCCTCCTTTCGAGTTGCCCCCCAGCGCACCCTCCCCACCCTTCTTGGAGCTCCTGCGCCCTTTGCCAGATCAGCTCTTTACTCTCTTTGCAGCGTCTGACCCTCCTGGAATCTGTGGGCCTTCATCTATCCAGCCTCCCCTCTGCCTCCCCCCTGTTCCTCCCCTCCCCTCGCTCACTCTATTGTAGCTATGTCCTCATTCCTTTCTGCCAGTATGAGAAGTGAGGACTGCCTCCACTGCTCTGATATGCAAGCAGAAATGAAGTTGATTAAGGCGCAGCTCAAGATCACTCAGGAGAAGCATGCTGCAGATGTCAACTTCCTTCGCTATCAAGCTCAAACCTTCTCAGAACAGCTGAGAGGAGTCAACAATCATTGCGCACATAACAAGAAGCTCTGGAAAGCCTTCAACATATGATGGAAAAAAGAATAGCCCCAAGTTCAAGCTCCAGCAATGCAAACAATACTAATCCAGACAGCAATCTTGGTACTCCGGATAACTCCAACAGCAAACAAAACAATAGGAGCTAGTTCCTCGGCATCTCCTTTGCATGATCATGGACTGGTATATCATTATGTCTTATGTCTTTTAAATTTACTGTTATGTTGTTTTAGTTTGTCAGAATCTACAAAATATCAGGTA
The DNA here is from genome assembly GCA_034641835.2 of Pinus albicaulis. Lineage (NCBI taxonomy): Eukaryota > Viridiplantae > Streptophyta > Pinopsida > Pinales > Pinaceae > Pinus > Pinus albicaulis. Next base: position 1,596,759,552 of record CM076579.1, on the reverse strand, counting down.
TAAAGCATAGTAGCAATAGACATTATCCAAGAGGTTGGGTTTTTGTCTTAACACCCCTCCTTGGTATCTCTTTATGTAACTCGGATGTAATGGAGCTCTCGCTCCCCACTTTTTTTGGAATATAACCAGCAACCGACTTCGTCAAAAAATTAGACCGTACCTCCTCTCAACCACTTGAGATAAACCTAATTGACACATGTTGTGTGTAATTTAGTACCTTTTCAAGGCTTTTCTTGCTCTTAGGAGCTTCACTTTGAAAAAAAAAATATAGTGAATAATGACTCAACTAATCTTTCTTTATCATGTTCAACCATTGCATGTGATTGGTTTCATATTTATCTTCGTCTCTACTAAAGTCACGCATTACTCTGCTTCTTAATTGAGGTCTATTACAACCCAAACTTACAACTTCAATATATTAACAATAATAATATGAAATAATTATGATCATTTTTCTAGCATATTCTCCTTTGTTTTCCCCTTCTAACAACTTCCAATGAAACTCTATCAATCATTTAATCATGATATTTTTAAGTTAACATGCCTTATAAAACTTTGATTTGGAGACTATCTTGTTAATCAACATATTGAGGCCACAACCAGCCCCTTTAATTTCTTCGAAATTATAGGGCCCTCCATGTAAATTTTGCTAATATTACTTTCAGATGCTTTAATTTTGATAATTTTGGGTGATTTTCACATTTTTTTTTAGTTTTCATTTTTTATTGCCCCGTTGCTTTCTTAATGCTATCAACTTTCCAACAATTCATATTTCACTTGATTCTAAATTAAAGTTTGAAAGATATCCTTGGTCAAATTTTGGTCATTTTTCACCGCCTCCACACAGACACGCATGCACGCACACACACATAAAATTTTGTTTTACAAAATTGTATATAAAACTAATCAATTGAAATATGTAAATATTATTTTAATTTATTCATTTTAGTTAAATTAATACGTAAATATAATTAATTTAGCTAATTTAATTATTTATTTAAATCTAGTTAATTAAGTTAATTATTACTTAGTAAATTAATTTATTTCATTTAGTTAATTAGTTTAATTTTTAATTGAACTGAGAGGCGCTCTCCAACCTAGTATGGTAGAGATGTTGTAATGTCATATCCGCTCTCCAACCTGTTGAAAAAGGTAACTAGCTTAGGTTTTCATTATATTTATGTTTTTATGTAAATAATAAAAGGTTAACTAAGACGTCATGTTGCTCTTGTCAAAAACCATGTCGGTCCTCATCGAGTTAATGGAATTCGACTGTTGGAATATACCTATCAGCATAAATAAAAGGGAACAGCCTCTATATATAGGTTCACATGGGAAGCTTCAAAGATATATCAACATAATGTAGATTCCTTTGTAGATTGCAGATTAAGCCACCATCGCGGGAAGTATTTTACAGATCTAATTGCGGTTGATGTTACGAATCTAATTGCGGTTACCACAGAGACGGAATTTATATATGCGAAGACAGATCGGATACCACAGCAAGACAGCGTATCTATATACCGAGACAGTGCGGATACCAACAGCATATATCTATATAAGATAGTGCAGATATTACAGCTGAGATAGCATATATATATATATATATATATATTAAGATAGTGTGGATACCATTGTAAATATAGCGTAAATATATATATACAAAGACAGTGTGGAACCTACAGCAAACTTCAGTACGGACATATAAAAGAAGAACAGAAGTGCGGAAGACAGATAACACCAGCAGTTATTGAGAAGAGAATCTAAATCAAACGTCGCCCTGCTGAATCTTCAACATGGTATCAAAGCTAAGGTCAGTCAAGGGCGTAATGAAGATCATCGAAAGAATTGCAAATCAATTAAAGGAAAGGTTCAAGAAAATCTGGAATTTCCTATTTTCTTCTAAAATGATCTCCTCTATAGAAAAGGATGAAGATCTTTTCTCAGCTCTATCCGGAACTTTTCAAGACGAAGATGCTTGGGTAATTGATAGTGGTGCCGCAAGACATATGACTGGAAATTCAAATCAATTAAAGACCTTATCAGAAGGAAAGTCCACCTATTCTATGGAGCTTGGAGATAACAATAGTTATCCCGTAAATGGCATTGGATCCAGATCAATAAAACTTGAAGATGGTAGCAGCATTCACATCAACAGTGTTTTATTTGTTCCAGGTTTGCAAAAGAACTTATTTTCAATTTCAAGCTTAGAAGACAAGGGAGATAGAGTAGCTTTCATTGATGGAAAAGTTGTTGTTTGGGGAAAAGACTCACATATAGACCAAGCCAAAACTATTGGCATTCGAGAAGGAAGACTTTACAAATTGACAACCCCCTTAGCCCAAGCCTTAGTTCACATCGAAGTCAGTCCATGTGAACTATGGCATATGGACATTTACACTTCAAAATCCTTCCTTCCCTAAGTTCAATTGTAGAAGGAATCCCAAATCTCAAAGAAGATCATGAAGGTATCTGCAAAGGATGTGCATTAGGTAAAAATGTCAAAAGACCATTTGGAAGCAGTGCTTCACGATCAAAAGACATTCTTGATCTAATTCACTCTGATGTGTGTGGTCCTATGGACCATAAATCTCTTAGAGGTTATCTATACTATGTTACTTTTATAGATTATCACTCCCGGAAGACCTAGGTTTATTTGTTAAAATGCAAGGATGAAGTTTTTAAAAAATTTCAAGAATTCAAAGCTGAAGTTGAAAATCTTACAGAAAGAAAGATCAAAATATTAAGATCAGATAATATACATCTAAAGAGTTAATTGCATTCTGTAAGGAGTCAGGAATTAAGAGGGAGCTTATAGTTCCATACAATCCCGAAAAAAATGGTGTTGCAGAAAGAAAAAATAGATCCATTGAAGAAAGTGTAAGAGCAATGATTCATGATCAAGACCTGCCAAAATTCCTGTGGGGTGAAGCAACTAAAACAGCAGTGTATATTCAAAATAGATGTCCGCACAGATCTCTTGATGATAAAACTCCAGAAGAAGTATTTACTAGAAAGAAGCCATCTGTAGACCACCTTCGAATTTTTGGATGTCCTATATATATCCATATACCAAAGGACAAAAGAAAGAAGTTGGATCCCTTTGGAATAAAGGGAATTTTTGTTGGATATAGCAACTCATCAAAAGCATATAGGATCTACGTGAAGGATGGTCCTCAAATAGCAGTTAGCCGCGATGTCTTATTTGATGAAAGTATAGCTTTTAAAAAATCAAGAGATCTTCCCATAGACTCTGAAGATGAAGAATTTCCCACTCTTGAGGAAAAAGTAATCCAAGAAGAAATCAATCAAGAAGAAGAAGGTCCTAGCAATCATGTTCAACCATTAATCATTCCTGAAACAAGAAAAAGACCTAATTGGTTGAAATCCACACTGCTTGATGTTGAAGGTCATGAAGCACCCAAAGGAACATTTAGAGAAAGCAAGAAACCCAAAAGATATTCTGGGTACGCTGCATTCATGACAAAATTGATAGAAGCATAACCAACTACATTCAAAGAGGCCGTTCAAAACTCTGAATGGAAGAATGCCATGAATGAAGAATATCAATCTATCATGAAGAATGGAGTGTGGGAAATCGTGTCTAGGCCCAAGGACAAATCTGTGGTCACTTCCAAGTGGATCTACAAGATCAAACATGCCATTGATGGAAGTATAGATAAATATAAAGCACGATTTGTAGCCAGAAGTTTCTCTCAACTTGAAGGCATTGATTATGAAGATACTTTTGCTCCTACAACAATATACACCACAATTTGATCTGTGGTTTCTTTGGATGCGTCAAAGAAATGGAACATCCACCAAATGGATGTCAAAACTGCATTTCTAAATGGCACTATAGATGAAGAAATCTACATAGAACCAACCCTGGGTTTCGAAGTCAAAGATAGGGAGACATATGTATGCAGATTAAAGAAAGCACTATATGGTCTCAAACAAGCTCCAAGAGCATGGTATGCTAGGATGGATGCTTATCTTCAAAGACTTGGATTCAAGAAATGTTCTGCTGACCCTAACCTATATGTCAAGATAGTAGAGGGTGAACCTGTGATCATTCTTCTGTATGTAGATGATCTTCTCCTTACTGGTGTAGATGGTCGTATTGAAGAAAGCAAGAAGCATCTAGCAGCAGAATTTGATATGAAGGATCTTGGACTAATGCATTACTATTTGGGACTAGAATTCTGGCAAGGACCTAATGAAATTTATTTAGGTCAAGGGAAGTATGTGATCAAGGTACTAAAGAAGTTTGACATGTTGGATTGCAAACCTATGTCCACTCCGATGATCACAAACTTGAAAAGACTGAGGAGTTCTTAATCATGTCCGATAGATCCTTCCAGATATAGACAATTGATTGGCTCACTAATGTACTTGGTAAATACACGACCAGACATATGCTTTGTAGTAAATGTTCTTAGTCAATTCCAAGTAGAACCAAGGCAAGATCATTGGATAGCAGCAAAACATATTTTGAGATATCTTCAAGGGACCATCCACTACTGCCTAAAATATGAAAGAAGGAATGATGTCCAATTAAGTGGATACACTGATTCTGACTAGGGAGGCAGTGAACAAGATGGAAGAAGCACTACTGGTGGATGCTTTAGTTTGGGATCCTCATGATCTCATGGATAAGCAGAAAGCAAGACATTGTTGCCTTGAGTAGTGTTGAGGTCGAATATGTTGCAGCCTCTGAAGTAAGCAAAGAAGCAGTCTGGTTGAGGAAGTTGTTATGTGACTTATTTCAAAAACCTATGGACCCTACTGTGATACAATGTGATAAAAACAGTTGTATACGTTTGTCTAAAAATCCAGTTTTTCATGGAAAGACAAAGCACATTAACAACAGATATCATTATGTACGTGAGCTAGTACAAAATGGAGTGCTACAACTTCAGTATATTCCTACTGATGAGCAAGTAGCTGACATATTGACAAAATCACTTCCAAACAAGAAGCTTGGGTACTTAAGAGACAAGCTTGGTTTGGTGGATATGTCCTCCCTATGTGAGAGGGAGAGATAGACACTCATTCTTGTCTTCAGTGGAAGAAATAATGGAGGATTTGGTAAACATCTGGCATCCGATACTTCTTGAGAATGTAGTAGTGCATTCAAGAAAGAAGTAGTCGTGGACCGATATTTTTTTAGGGTTAGCTACCCAAGATAAGAATAGTCCAATGAGGTCATACTTGGTGAACACCCGGGTGGAGTATGTACCTCAAAGAGACAATGACGATGGTGTCTATAAGTCATTGGTCTCGCCAGCATTGTAGCCCATTGTCTCTTCGGGAGATGGGTTGTTAGTCAAGGCCTTGCACTATGATAATGCTGGTTGATATGATGCTATAACAGATGGGTTACAAATCCGACTCTTCTTATGAGATCTCTTCAGATTGAGAATGAACAAGTACCATTATGAATACCTCCCTAGTTAAGAGGGAGTGTTGAAAAAGGTAACTAGATTAGGTTTTCATTATATTTATGTTTTTATGTAAATAATAAAAGGTTAACTAAAACGTCATGTTGCTCTTGTCAAAAACCATGTCGGCCCTCATCGAGTTAATGGAATTCGGCTGTTGGAATATACCTATCAGCGTAAATAAAAGGGAACAGCCTCTATATATAGGTTCACGTGGGCAGCTTCAAAGATATATCAACATAATGCGGATTCCTTTGTAGATTGTGGATTAAGCCACCATCGCAGGAAGTATTTTAGGGATCTAATTGCGGTTGTTGTTACAAATCTAATTGTGGTTACCACAGACGGAATTTATATATGCGAAGACAGATCGGATACCACAGCAAGACAGCGTATCTATATACCGAGACAGTGCGGATACCAACAGCATATATCTATATAAGATAGTGCAGATATTACAGCTGAGATAGCATATATATATATATATATATATATTAAGATAGTGTGGATACCATTGTAAATATAGCGTAAATATATATATACAAAGACAGTGTGGAACCTACAGCAAACTTCAGTACGGACATATAAAAGAAGAACAGAAGTGCGGAAGACAGATAACACCAGCAGTTATTGAGAAGAGAATCTAAATCAAACGTCGCCCTGCTGAATCTTCAACACAACCTAGTATGGTAGAGATGTTGTAATGTCATGTCCTGTCCTGTTTAACATTTTGACTCGCTCAAATTACATTAAAAAAATTAAAATTAAATTAAATTAAAAAATATAATATAATAAAAAATAAAATTAATAATTGTTGGAACTTTTCGGTTATAAATGAGAACATTTCAGCACCTTCGATGGTCCAACTTTTCAGTTACAAAAGAAAATGTTCCAAGACGTTCGATGGGAAAAATTAACACTGCTTTTAGACTCTTCTTCTCTTAATAAAAAAACATGTCGATCGAGGGCAACAAATATTAATGAACAGGTCATAGTCAGATTTGACTTTGTTCTAAGTGAATTTTAGAGGGTTTTATTTCTTCTTGGATAATAGATTATGTGATTTAAGGTAACTTTGGAAGGGTTTTGTTTGTTCCTAGATAGTACAATGTGTAATTTTATGTCTTTGATGATTTTAGATTTTGCGCTGAGGACTTAGAGATTTAATAGTTTTCCTTTTCAAGGGGTTTAAGTAATTTTCTAACTATATGCATGCCTTACCGTGAATTATTTGGATAGAAATAACTACCGTAGCTTCTACAAAGCGTACTCTCACAAAATTGACATCACTAGCTATTAAGAAATACTTGTTGCCTTCAACCCGTCCAGGGGATTTTGTTTCCTCTGTAATGTCTCGAATGCAACAAAATACAAACCTGAGGACGATTTCCATTCAAGATGAGATACAAAAGGTTGCAGACTCCAGAAATCTGCCTACGAGGGTTTGGTAACATTTATCATTAAAAAAATTAAATTATTTTAATAATACTTTTATTGCCTAACATCTTATGTATTATTATTATATATTTCCGTTTCTAATTTTAAAATATCATGTATAGTAAATATGGATTTTAGTCATTTAAATATGGTTTATTAAAATATTTATAATATATATGTTGTATTGTATTAATGAAAGTGTAAATTTATATATTATTTAACATGGAAAAATTAATATATGATTATAAAATTATATTGTAGAAAATTATATTCATTATACTGCTTTTAAATATTGTTATATTAATATTACAGCATTTATCTTATATTGAGTGAAATTTAAAAAAAAAAAACCTTTTAAATATTGTTATATTAATATTACAGCATTTATGTTATATTGAGCAAAAAAAAAAAACGTTAAACTAAAAATATATTAAAAACTCTTTAATATAATAGAAGAAAGATCACCTTTAAAAATTCATGATTAATTAATTGAGGATAAGCCCAGTGAAGACTCAATTTCATGTCCATTTCATGCTACCTTGTAATTAAGTTTAAATCTTTATATTTTTCTATGTAGCATATTCATTATGACTCGGTCAAATTAAATAAAATAAAATAAAATATATATATATATATATATATATATATATATATATATTGTTGGGCACTTGGCATTGTTTGAATGGCTAGTGGCATTCGGTGTGTTGGCATTGATGTCAACCAAGCTAACATTTATGTCAAGTTCAGGACAAGTCATATGGTTGTTGTAGTCTTCAAGTAGAGAATCATCATAGTAGGAGGCTTATTGGAGAAGCCATAATATTATGACTATGATGGTTAGCAGTCTCAGGTTTTGAAGATATTTTTGCCTCAGGATTCTAGCTCATATGCTCTTGGAAATGACATAATTGGATTGTGCTCGGAAATAACTTTCCAATGGTATATTGAACTCTGCAAATGGCCTCCTAGATCGAAAGTTATTGACAATCAAATTCAGGACCTCCAAAGTCAAAGTTGCAATGCTAAAAGTAACTAAAGGACCCTTTAGTGGCATGTTTGGCGGATTTTCCAAATACAACAAATCTCTTTAGCGGAGCAGCTAACAGAGGACCGAGCGGACGTAGTATGACAGTGCTGCAGTGGGGAGTGTTTCATTTAGCTGATGATGGAGCCTGCTCTACAACTAAGCCCAATGGACAAGTCCCGAAAGTTTTAAAGGGTTGTAGGTAGAAAGCGTCAGGATGGAAGTAATAGGCGGATGTGGCTTTGACAACAGCTACAAAGAACTTATTCATTGGACAGTGGAAGGCCCACTTGACACGAAAGTCCAGCGGGAGTACCCCGAAGGTTTCATTGAGCGCACAAAGATGAAGGGATGGGATGGAAGCATTGGGAAACGTGGTAACAACATAGCGATTGAAAGTGAAAAATATTAAAAAATTGGTCGGGACCCCTTATTTTTATATAAAGGAGAATTGGAGAAAAACCAAAGGTGCAAAGGAAAAAATTGTGGGCTAACTAGGCAACGAGCTCATGTGGAAGGCAACTTAGCTCGACAATAAATTGATTAGCAGGTGGCTGCGACGGGTAGTCTGACTTGACACGTAAGCCCACAAGGCTCACCCTAGAAGAAATGGAAGAGAGAAGAGGAAAACCGTCAGGAGGATAGTGCCAGGACATGTCAGCAAGACAAAACACATGTAATGACCAATGGGAGAAGAGTGGGAGGACCCCACAAGGCATAGGTCAATTTCACCGGGCTAAAGGTGTCGAGGGCCAAGCACCATGGGACAAGATGTATGCAACTGTATGACCAAAAGCACATAGGAAAATTAACCATCCCGGGGCTTAAAGGTAAAAAGGTGCCCAAGAGCCAGTCTGTCATGGTTTTGCGGCATTGCTGGATGATATTGAGACCAAGGGCCTTCTGACCAAGAGAAATTAAAAAGTGGGAGGGATGAATCAACAACTTTGGGAGAAGTCCTCCATTTTGGTAGGTGTGCCAATTGTGGCATTATGCGATATTCATGGATAACGAAACCTGAACGAGTCAATAGCTAGATCTGCAAAGTAGCAGCAATGACAGAATCAATGTTAATAAACGACAATGTTAAATTGTCCAGAATAAGAAAATGAGCTTGCAAGGACCACGATGCACAAAATTACTTATTGAGTCTAGTTCAGACTAAACAAGCCACACCTAGTCTTTCTTGTACGCCATAAAAAATTGAATGGAAAAGATTGTTCAATGCAAAATAATTGAATGTAGATCAAATCATCCATGCATGAAGTACAAGCCTAACTCCGATGAAGTACAAGCCTAACTCCGTGATCAATTAATAGGCATGGATAGCCTTGCTCAAGCGTGTAGTCCGATAGAATTGATTCTCAATATGAAAACTCGCAAAGCCCATTCTGTGATTAACGCTACTATAGTGCACAGTTTGAATGAGATTTAATTCTCAACATGGAGCAACACATAGGTGCTCGTTATTAGGTTTAATGTAGTTGTAGTGGCCAGGTTATGTAAGCAATATCAAGATGGAGAGCCATGTTGAGAGTACACTTTTGGGCAGAGTAGTTGACAACAGGGATATCATCGTTCTATGTGTAACAGAGAAACAAAACCCTGAATTGCAATGATGCATGTGGGGGAATACAACATTATTGAGTGCGTCGAGAAAGGAGAGTGAAAAGTTGTATGTGTGTGTGTGAGTTGAAGGGTGACTTAGGCCGAGAGCTAACAGTTATACGATGTATCTGAGGGTCGAGACTAAAGATGATTGAGCAGTGCAAAGAAGGTTTGCAAAGTAGAGAGGAAGGAGATGTATGGAACAATTGTCTAGGTTCACATTTTTGTGTATTTGTATATGCCTTTGTTTTTAGTTTGAAAATTGTATGAAAAGTAGAACAAGTGGCTAGAGCAGGTGGTGGCCTGCATTCATAAGAGGTTGGTGCCTCTTGGCAAGTAGTGGTTTACTATCTTAATGGGGTGGGGCCTCCTGTGAGTGGATGCACACAAACAACTTGATGTAATTAAGTAAGAGCTTAAATTACATCATAATAACAAACATATTGGTGGTTTACATCATAATCACGTAAAAATACTTGTGTCAATATGTGTATGTTGCTCAGCTGATGGATTGTATGTTCATGTGAATAGTTTATATTACTTCCTATGAATTGTATTGAGAATGCTCACACAAGTAATTGCCAAGAGGGAAAGGAAATTAAGAATTGAGCTTAAAATTAAAAATTTCACTAATTACTAATTCACCCCCCCCCCCCCCCCCGTCTTAGCAATTCCTTATTCCAACATTTGGTATCAGATCCAAGGTTCCTTCAAGAACAATTGAACCACTGGAAGGTAGATCTATAAGGAATTATGTCTAGACAATATAGTCGGGATGCTTACTCAAGTAAAATACGCCTTTACAAAGTTAGGATGGAAGCCTATCTCATGTCCCTAGGGGTAGATGTTTGCAGCTCTGTGTTGGTAGACTATGATGTCCCTACAGTCCATCTTACAGATGCAGATGGTAAAAATGTGTATGGAAATAATGCAAAGGCCAAGAATGCCATTCTCTTTGGTCTTAATCAATCTAAACTGGTAAAAGTTATGCACTATAAGTCAACCAAGGAAGTGTGGGGCAAGATTAATCAAAGCCATGAAGGAGATGATAAAGTTAAGCAAGCCAAACTCCAAACCTTTAGAATGAGGTTTGAGAACTTGAGAATGAGTGAAGAAGAGAGTATAGTGACAATGAGCCAATGCCCAGTTTGCCTTCCCCACCATCGATCATTAGACTCGAGAACACTTGACATTATACCTCCATTACTAGATCTTCCTATCTCACTCATTCTTACATTCCAAGCTATTGATTATTTTGTATCATGGCATGGTCTTTTATGTGTATCATGGCAACACTACTTGTTTCTCTTTTTGTTTATGTTATTTTCAGCATTTTCTAGGAGTTGTGCTTGCACTCCCACATTGTAATTCCATATTGATTGTACTCTTCTTCAATCCCATTGACCTACTTTTTTGGTCATTTGTTGGATATTAATAAAACTATCTTATCTTCTCTCTTGTGCACTAAGAAGCTAGTGAAGCGAACCATTGTTCGATGCCTTTTAATGGATGGTTCTCTCTCTTGGATGACTATTGATGAATCTTTGATGATATGTGTTATGCAAATATGAGTTATCTTTTTTCATCTTGTTCTTGCTCATGAATTCGGATTTACTAAAATTTTCACCTAAGATTTGTTGATGTTTTATGGCTCTAAATCTCGTTGCACAAGATTTTTCATCAAGTTCTCTTGAGGTGACCTAGGTTTAGCTCCCTCCCTTTGAATTTTCCAAGAAGATAGAATAACACTTGGGTTAAAGGATTGAGGAACACTAGTTTGTCTTCCTTAATTTCTTTGAATCCACATCTATCTGTCTTGCAAACATTTTTATCCCAGACTCCATTAACCCTAGATTGAGAAATGCACTAATCTCTCTCTCTTGTGCCAATCCTTTAAAACCCCTAAAAACATATTTTACTTGTTCTAGGGTACATTAGGGTTCAAACTTCATATACAACAAAATATTACATTTTCAGCATTATTCACCTTGGATGTCAAAGTCCTAGGGTTAGGACTTGTTTACAATTATTTGGAAAAGAAAAAAATAACATTTTACATGCATTTTTCAACCATAATTTAGGGCCAACATGTAGGGTTTGTTGTGCTGTTATACATATTTGATATTTTTACCACAGAAAATTTATTTGATATCTCTTGTTTACTCTCTATTAATCCTAATTTTACACTTCTTTATCATAGATTCCATGGCTTTCTATTACTTCTGTTATAATTATTTGCTTGCTGCAATTTCAGGTTTAAAAACTCTAATTTATGACAACCAAGTATAATTTCTTGATTGTATGTGTTTGGGAACTTATTTGAGCCTCTATTGGTTGATCTAAGCCTCTAGATTGAACCAGAGGAACCATTGAAATCATATCTTGGAATTATACCTTAATCCACCGAAAACCCTAATTGATATATCCTTATTTCCTAGTGAAATCTTGTCATAGAACCATTATGAGCCATTTAGCTTCAGCTTATTGGATTACTTGATCCCTAAGATTACTAGAGAAGCTTCCCTTGTGTTGGATTCTGTCCATCAATAAAACGAGAGGTGTTGTTGCTGAGGTGACTATGGTAGGGGTAGCAGTCCCATTGATGCACTCAATCTAGGCTGCTTAGTAAGGCTTCGCACTAAGGTGCTAGATTTTGTTGTAACGAGAACCACTTGAATGGGCTTTTACCATACATGGGCAGCCTGATTCAAGTAAGGTTGTTGGAACACTTATGGGAGACCATATAGTATAAATAGAGGAGTCATTTGGTCATTTGTCATTTATCGAACTGGAGTTATCTCCTCTTAAGCTGTGGTGAGTATTTCCTATCTCTTGAGTTTTTGAGATTCATCCGTATGTGATGTAATATGATTTGATTGTACAACGTATTATTTAGGGTATTTACTATTTTTCAATACTAATTACCCACCATATATTCTTGACATCTCTTTCTCTCTTTTGCTTGTGTGGAGTTATTTGGCTGATCATGGAACCTATCATATTTCAATTTTCAATAGCGTAAAATATGCTCTTTAAAACAAATGTGAAAATCAAAAAGAGATGCAGTTGATTTAAAGCGGAGACTTTAAATAAAAACAAAGCACGAGCTGGAGCAGATAAAGGAAGAGATTCTTACTTAGTAAAGCATTGATGAATGCCGACTTCCCCACATTAGCAGACCCCTGCAAATAACTATTGCATCATACGGTGCAAATCACTCATGCTAACAACTCATAATGTCAAGACTGAACAGAACAGGAGCAGGTTGCAGGTTTCAATCTCTAGCTGGGAAACAAATGGAATTAAAACAAGTTCAGTCAACAAGAAACATCCTTGAAAGGATAAAAGATTAACTGTCATTGACTGCACTCCAAAGTTAAAACATTCAACAAATAAGAGTGGGTAGGAAACTGCTGTCTTCTTTTTGTTCAATTATTATGTGGTGTGTTTGGACAGTGGAATATTAAACACAAAGTTTGTTATAGGTAGAGTTTTATACGAGAGTGTTGTGTATTTGTTGGCATTATTCTAACTTTTATCTTTTTTATGTTTTCATTTTTTCGTTTTCTGGCTTATGTTTTGGTGGCCATATATAATATATCTAAGTTTATCACAATAACCATATTGTGCATACATGCCTATTAATTTTAAAGGCAATCCCCTCATGTGCAAGCAAGGAAGAAATTTTGATATCCAAGAACAATGAACTGTACAAAGAAAAGTGATTCATTATGATAGGAAGCTACAAATGAAATCTGGAACAGAAACAAACAAAGATTATTTATGTAGTGAGGAATCAGGCTGACTTGGCAACGACCTTTTAAAACAAGAGTCAAAACATAACAAAAGTAGGAGTAAAATAACATGATCTGAAATTTGACCTTTCCATCATCTTCACTCTTCACACAGAACATGGATATTCAAAGGGCTTTCAGTTTATGGCTTAAAGGATTTCACAAGGTGGATGGAACTGAGGTTCTCTGTATGATAATTTCACTCTTCTAGTCTACAGAACAAGAATCAAACAGTATATGAAGACTAAATCACAATAGAGTGCATATACGTGAAATACTACAGAACAATTTTGTAAAAGTTTTTATTTTAAAAATCATGTATTACAACAGACCATTGCATTCATGCTTGGGTTGTGGTTCTTTTCCACATTCCACAATTTGGTCTTCTGACCTATATATTGATCCAGAACTTTGGTTTCTGCAAGAGTGTGTTGCACATTATATGCCACCATGAAGAGAACTTGCAGGTCTTTTAATTCTCAACAGCATCATCTTCATCTCTGCAACAAGTGTTGCAACCAGCAGACTTTTTTTTTTCACAACCATAGATTGAAGGTCTTCTCAACTTTGCAACTTTATAATGTGTTACGACTGCCCCGGCAACATTGTCTTGCCCATAACTCCACAACCCTGCTATTGTGAATAGAAGCATTTTACAACTTTGAGGATGAAGGATTATGCCTTGCAACTGCAATCTCAAAACAGTTGTTCAGGCTTCAAATGATTTGTGAGGTTTCAAGAATATATGACTACCTCATGGAATTCATTGATTAAAGAACACTTAGAGCTTATGCTATTGTATTCTTGATATTTCATTGTAATTTTATATAGAGGTCCTAGTGATTCTGTGATGCATGAGAAGAAGACCCAGGTTTTGTGGGATACAAACCCTAATATGGACAATAAGCATGGTAGAAGAGAATGCAATAGATCATTGTAACCTGATGGTGAACATATCTTGAGTCTTTGTACTTGCTCTGATGCAAGGCAGGATGGCACTAGGATCTGTGGAGGCAAAACAATGGGAAGACTTGAAATAATAGGGTTGACATTCTTGTGTGAGAAAAACTTAAGGTTTGTGACAAAGAAACCCTGGAGGTATGAATCACTTTGCTTGAAGAGCCTATGTGAGGCAAACTAGGAGATGAATCAAGGGTGGGCTTTTTGGTGTTCATGATTGGTTGCTGTTGAGCCTTTCAAGTAATTAAGAGAAGCTTGGTGTGATGTCCTGACTCTTGCTAGGTCGTGTTCGTTGGTTAGAGTTTGCTGTTGATGGTGGATGCCACTGCTAGTCTTTTGATGCAAATGGAGTGTCCTAGATTGTCATAAGCGGCATATAGGAGATATTGTACCAGTTTCCAATAAGTTGTTCATGTGTACTTGTAATTTCAGTCTCATGTATATATAAAGTGCATTTTCCTGTCCAAACTTTGTGTAAATGTAGACTTGATTTTCAGTGTATGTTCTCATAGTAGTTTCTAGTGTTGGTTATCTATGCTGATGTAACCTAATGAGCAGATTTGTGGAATAATTAGACAAGTAAATAGAAGCTGGGTAGGCAGAACTGTTGATGTAACAAATATTTTCATATTGCTCATCATAAAACATAGATGACATGCCGCATGGAATTTTTTCCAAAATGTGAAGGCATCATGGCAGTCAAAGGTGGCCCAATGACACGTGGGGGTTCCAGGCAGCTAAACAGGTTAAAATTTTGATCAAATGAACCATACATCACATTAAAAGTTATCTACAAAAGTGGCTAGACAAACCCAGATAGAAAATTCCTCATTTTCCTTAAGAGATAGACTTGACATACTTTTTCTCTCCTCACTTCCCCCACCCCTAATTCAACAATCTAGAGTGTGTAGGAACTCTGCAATGGCTCTGTAAAGGAATTTTCTTGTTTCTTTGTGCTCTTTCTGCACTTTCCATATTTGCAATCATAGGCCAGCAAATACATATGGACAAAACAGCCCCTTACCAAAGGTGCATATCAAACAATTTGAGCTACTTACATGATTATTATCTTGAGTTTTGAATAAAACACCCTGCTAGTTTGCATTACTTTTTTTTCATAAATTACATTTTCAGATCAGTTAAATATAACAAACAAGGTTGGTATACTCAGAGGAATGCTCTAATACCAATGTAACGAACAAAGTTCGTATACTTCAGCGGTATGCTCTGATACCAATGTAACAAACAAAGTTTGTATACGGAATGAAATACTCAAAATATCTAGTATATAAGAATGTTCATCATGGGATAGATGATATATTATATAAGAATATTTGAATACAAGTGAGATTGTTAGGTTCCTATAATACTAGTGTATCCCCTTGTTGTTATTGTTAGTGTAGTCCCCATATTGTTATTGTTGTGCCCATGTAGTCCCCACATTGTTATTATTGTGCCCCATTGAAGCCCATTATTGATATTGTTGTGCCCTTGCATTATGTCGGCTTTGATTATATTTTGACCCCTTAGACTCCTATATAGAGAAAGGAGGTTTTGTCATTTGAATCATCCAAGAATTGTTCATTTATGTAATGTAAAGGAAGTTTTTTCTATTTTGTGAGTTGGTTGCATAACATTTGGTATCGGAGATTTGGATTCTAGGGTTTCGCTGCTACAAACAGGCCATCTTGGCATTTTCGCTATAAAAAAATTTCTACGAAAGTTCAGAAGCTGAAATTTTTACCACGGGGAGCCGAAATCCTGAGGAACATCCTGTAAAAATTTCAGATCTTCGTTCGCTATATTTTTGGAAATATGGTCTGAAGAAGTTAGGGTTTTGGCATGCTCCATAATTTCGTCTCAAATAGGTGACCTTGGGAAAATCGTCATAAGCTCCTCAACGAGCATTGGATTTGAATTTCATAAAACGTGGTCGAAATTGCATGGACTGTAGTATCTTGTGTATCGTTTTCAAGGCCGAAGGTCGAAACAGGGACATGTGGCACGTCGTACAAGTTCACTATACTGAACAAGTCCATAAACAGATTATCGCGGGAAATTGGGCATAACTTTACCTTGAAGAATCCAAATTTGGTCTGACTTATGGCAATTGAAAGAAGCCTCAAAGGGCTACCACAAAACCGACTTTCAGATCTTGGAGACCCGAAATCACAGAGATACAACAGTTTCAATATCGAACTCCTAAAAAACAAGAAAAACGCGTGTATTTTTTAACTTTGCATAACTTTTGTTTGAAATATAGTTTGAAGTGATTTAGAAGGCATATTGAAGCATAGATATCAATATTTTGTTCTAATATTCATCCCTAACAAAAGAATTCTACACCCATTAATTCCTCAGAAAGTTCTACTATGAAGCATGAAGAGGAAGAAATGCAACATGATATATCTAAATTACGAGACCAAGTGCAACAAATTTCGCTCTCGCAAAGAGTAACCAAAAAGAAAATGGAAGCTAAGATAGATGGTTTGAAGAATGGTATGGAAGCTAAGATGGATGGTATGGAATCAAAGATGCATTTTCTTGGACTCCAGAAGCAACTAAGGCCTTTGAACATCTTAAAGAGGCAATGTGCCAAGTACTGGTCTTACCTACGCCAGACTTCACAAGAACCTTTATTGTAGAATGTGATGCCTCAGGAAATGGAATTGGTGTTGTTTTAATACAAGAAGGAAGACTAGTTGCTTTTGAAAGCTGTCCAATCAAAGGAAACTATTTACACAAACCTATTTATGAGAAGGAAATGTTGGCAATACTACATGCACTTAAGCAATGGCGACCTTACCTAATGGGAAGCCACTTCAAGGTAAAAGTGGATCATGATAGTCTTAAATACTTTTTAGAACAAAGATTATCTTCAGAAGAGCAGCAAAAATGGGTCACAAAGATGTTGGGTTATGACTTTGAAATCATTTACAAAAAAGGGAAGCAAAATGTTGTTGTAGATGCACTCTCAAGAAACGATGAGGATGTGAAAGCATTGCTTTGTGCCATTTCTATTATCCAACCAGATACCGAAGCAAGGGATGAATGGAAGAATGACGAAGAAGTGTGGGCACTCATTCAGAAGTTGCAGCAAGATCCCTATACATGTGATACATTTAGCTGGAAAAATTATTCATTATGGTACAAAGATCACTTATATCTTTGTAAGAACTCCCAACTCAAACTGAAGATTCTTTTGGAATTGCGCACCTCTGCCTTAGGAGGGCACTCAGGATTTTAAAAAACTTACCGCAGGGTTAAGAAGGAATTTTTTTGGGATGGCCTTAAATCTGATATTCAAAAGGTTGTGACGGAATGTTTGGTTTGCCAACAAAATAAAGTTGAGACAATTAAGATGTTAGGTCTGTTACAACATTTATCCACTCCAAGTCAACATTGGGAGAAGGTTTCAATGGATTTTATCATAGGTTTACCCAAGTCCGAAGGAAAGAGTGTCATCATGGTGGTAATTGATAGAATTACCAAGTATGCACACTTTTGTGCATTATCTCATCCATTTAAAGCCAATATAGTTGCTACTGCATTTATGGAAACAATTCAAATGCTACATGGAAACCCAAAGATTATTGTAAGCGACAGAGATCCCATTTTCACTGGAAATTTTTGGACGGAATTATTTTCTTGTCTAGGTACTCAATTAGCTCTTCGCTCGTCTTATCATTCTCAATCTAATGGGCAAATTGAAATAGTGAACAAATGTTTGGAAGGATATCTTTGTTTCTTTATATCTGATAAACAGACACAATGGGTCAAGTGGTTACCTCTTGTTGAATGGTGGTATAACACTTCCTTCCATGTTGCAGCAAAAATGACCCCATTTATGGCACTTTATGGTTATCATCCACCGTGTCCATCACATCATCTTTAAGAGAAAATTCTAAGGTTCAAGAAGTGGAAGATCACATCGAGCATCAACAAGAAGTTCTCCAACTTTTAAAGGTATTGAAATTTGGTTACCGGAGGACATGTGGTTCCCTAAGGCTTTGATACTTGGCCTAGGGAAAAGTGTCCAAAAAGAATTTAATTTTTCTCCTAAAGTGACTTTATAAAGTTATAAAATCAAATCTAATTTAAAAGTGACTTTAAGTGATAAAGTTACTAAGTCTAATTTTAAAGTGACTTTAATAAAGTCAATGTGAAATTAGAAAGTGAAAAGTGACTTTGGAAATAAATGACTAAGTGGGTCTCTATTAAAGTGGGGTGAATTAAAAAATAAAAAGTGAGATTTAAATGAGCATTTAATCTCAGCCCTAGATCTAAAGCTATCTTAGCCATTGGATTTACGGATTCCCCAAAAGTCACTTAGGGTTAGGTTAAAGGAGAAAAAGGAGGGAAAAGGTCATTCATTCTTTCATGAGCAGATTGAGAGAGGAGGAGAGAAAGCAAAGGAGAAATTTCTGAGCAGTGAGAAGAAGGAGAGCAACAGCTAGAGACTTCAGCAAATCCGTACAGCAGCAAATAGGCACGATTTCCAAGGCAGAAATCCATACAACAGGAGGTTGGCACACTTTTCGAGGAAGGAGGCACAAAAAAAAGGGATTTCGTACAGCAGCTTCAACACGCATTCCAAGGCAGATTTTGGGCTCGAAAACCAATGAGGAGTTTGCTGTTTTTTCTAGAACAGATTTCGAGGAAATCCGTACAGCAGGACAGCATTGTTTTCAAGGCTATTTTCAGGCACAGGAATCGAGGAAGTACAGTTGTACTTTTCGTACAATCCGTACAACCATACAGCCGTACTGTGGAAATCTGGGCACGCATTTCGAGGGTGGCAGTTCAGCATTAAATGCTGTAAAAATTTCTGTTTTGATTGTTTTTTGTTCGGCACGTTTTCCAAGGCGGGTTATAAGCACGAAAATCGAGATAAGTACATTTATTAAGTTGCTGGAATTTTTGTTGTAAATTATGTCTCACTGTAAAACCATATTCAAAAATAAAGAGAGCTTTCGAACTGATTTTCCCCAAGAGTTGTAGGGGGTTTTTCCAAGGTCAAGTTGACCAAAAATCAACGTGTCTATTCTCTGTGTGTGGTTGATTTAATTTTCTGAGTTTTTATTTCTGCATTTCAGCACTGTGAAATTTCCAGAATTAGTGCTTTCAGAAAATATTTATTTTTCCAGCTTGTTGAATGTATGACTATGGGAATGGGCATTTAACTATATGGGAGAAATAAGGAGACACTGAAAACCGAGTTTGGGTTATCAAATTTCTACATGGTATCAGAGCTATTTTGCTGAAAAGTGCAGTTTGGGACAGCAAAAAGAAAAATTACAGCAAGCTGATTTTTCACATAGAAAACAGTACCTTTACTACAGCAATGTTATTGTCAGTGTATTTAGGACAGCAAGCATGTCTTTGGGCTTGAAGGTGGAGGATAGGTTGGATGGGTATAGTAACTACAGTGTATGGAAGGAGAGAATGCAGAGCATCTTTGAGGAGGCAGAAGTCTGAGATATCATGATGCATACTGCACAGATCCCTGTTAATGTCCCTACTGATGTTGTTCAGTTGGCAGCATTTAATAAAAAGAATAACAAGGGTAAGAGACAGATTCTAGATGGAATCAAAGACCATTGCATTCCTCATGTGAGAGGAAAGAGATATGCTCATGAGATGTGGACGGCATTGACCGATCTCTCCCAAAGTACCAATGAAAACAAAAAAATGGTTCTAAGGGAGAAGCTGAAGACCATTAAGATGGGTAAGACTGAAAGTGCAGCTAGATATCTCACAAAGATTACTAATGTGAGAGATGCATTGGCAGGAGTTGTAGATGTCATTCGACCCACTAAGTTGGTGCGGATTGCAGTGAATGGCCTTCCCAGTTCATGGCTGAACTTTGCTGATGGGGTTTGTGCACATGAGACCCTTCCCTCTTGGGAGAGGTTCTGGGATGATTGCATATAGACAGAAATCAGAAATAGCTAGCTTGGGGCAGCCAAACTAGTTGAGCAGGATGAGGATGTAGCATTGTTGGCAAGAGGCAAGAAAGGCAAGGGAAAGAAGCAAGCTTCCGCAAGTGGTGGTGGGAGCAAAGGCAAAGGTAAACGTAAGCAAGGGAACACGCAGAAGGACTATTCCAAGGTGAAGTGTTGGAATTGTCAGAAGATGGGACACTATGCAGTTGTGTGTCCGGAGAAGAAGAAGAAGGGGAAGAACTAGAGCATGGCAGCATCAGCAAAGATAGAGGACTTTACGGATAGCTTTGACCGGGAGTTTGGGTTCATTGCTTGTGAGTCCACTAGTGCAGGATCACCTGCCACGGAGGTTGACAGGGAGTGGGCATTTCCCTCCACTAGCGGAGCATCTTCAGGTATCTAGTATGTTGACAGTGGGGCTTCACGTCATATGACAGGAGTCCGTGAGTACTTCTCAGAGCTTTCAGAGAGTGGCACTGATATAGAGGTAGTACTCGGAGATAACAGCGTTGTTAGAGCAGTCGGTGTGGGGACATTGACATTTGATAGGGAACCTAAACCTCCCTTGAAGGTGTCATATTTCTATATGTGCCAGGGATGAGGAAGAACCCAAACTCCGTCTCAGCATTGGAGGACAGAGGATATGAGATATTGTTCAGGAGAGGACAGGTGTTGATATATCCCAGGGATGCTCCAGCTGATTCAGCTAGGGTGATAGGTGTAGGCCATGCAAAGGTGTACAAGTTTGCATTTCAGCCCCTTTTGGCATTGAGCAATAGTACCAGCAGCAGAGCTAGCAGTTCAGAGCTGTGTGAGATTTGGCATAGCAGGATGGGGCACATGTATCATGGAGCCTTGAGGACGTTGCAGGAGATCACTATAGGTGTGCCAGATTTCAGTACTGATCACTTTGATACATGCAGAGGAAGTGCTATGGGCAAGTTTGCCAAATCCCCTTTTCCCAGCAGTGACAGCAGATCAACTGGGATACTTGATTTGATTCATTCCGATGTGAGCGGTCGGATGTCTCATGTTTCCTTGAGTGGATATGAGTATTATGTTTTATTCATTGATGATCACTCTGGGAGGACCTGGATTTATTTCTTGAAGACCAAGAGTGAGGTCTTCAAGCGGTTTCAGGAGTTCAAAGCTCTTGTGGAGACTCAGACAGGTCGGAAGATCAAGTCCTTGAGGTCGGACAATGGAGGAGAGACACCCTTGGTGAGTTTGTTGAGTATTGTGTGGAGGCAAGCATTAGCAGGGAGTTCACAATTCCTTACAACCCCCAGCAAAACGGGGTTGCGGAGAGGAAGAACAGATCCATCGTTGGAGCCGCCAAAGCCATGTTACATGATCAAGGGTTACCATTGTTTTTGTGGGCAGAGGCCTACAACACTGTTGTATATTTGCAGAACAGGAGTCCGCATCGTGCCTTGGGGCATGTGACTCCAGAGGAAGCTTTTTCTGGGAAGAAGCCTGATGTTGGTCACTTCCGTATCTTTGGGTGTATTGCATACTCCTATGTACCCAAGGAGAAGAGGACCAAGCTAGAGCCCACCGCAGAGAAGGGTATCTTTGTGGGCTACAGTGAGACCTCGAAAGCCTTTCGGATTTATATTCCCGCACAGAGGAGAGTCATTGTCAAGCAGGATGTGAAGTTCGAGGAGGATAGGGCTTTCAGGAGGTCACGGGAGTTAGAGTATCTGGATCAGCCAGACCCTCAGGAGCAGCTGAGTCAGTCGCAGGGATCTAGTGAGCAGGGATCAGGAGGATCCGGAGGTACATCAATTACGGTGTCAAGTTCAGTGAGTAATGGCTCACAAAGTCAGAGGGGTGGTGCTTTGGGCAGCATGCAGAGTAGTAGTCTGCAGAGCAGTTCACTAGGGAGTCCACTGATGGGCAGTTCACATGGTACTTCAACGTCTACAGGTTTAGGTTCAGGCAAGAGGACAGCAGACAGACAGTCTGGAGTTCAGGCTCCTGAGGAGGAGGAGGAGTTTCATTCTCCGGTGGGAGAAGTGTGCTTAGGGAAGAGGAAGCCCAAGTGGCTTCAGGATACCTTGAGAGAGGCCACATCTGTTGCTGGGCCGAAGAGGCCGGTCAGAGAGAGTAGACCACCTGAGAGGTTTTGTAGCTATATGGCAATGGTTACCAACATCATTGACTCTGAGCCTTCTAGCTATGAGGAGGCAGCGAGCCAACAGGTCTGGAGAGAGGCCATGCAGGAGGAGTATTTTTCTATCATGAGGAATGATGTTTGGGAGGTGGTGTCGAGGCCTGAGGGCAAATCCGTGGTTACTTCCAAATGGCTTTACAAGGTAAAGCATGCTACCGATGGCAGCATTGAGAAATTCAAGGCAAGGTTTGTGGCTAGAGGGTTCTCCCAGGTAGAGGGAGTAGATTATGAGGAGACCTTCGTTCCTGTGGCTCGATATACTTCGATTCGCTCCATCATATCGATAGCAACAGAGATGGGTTGGAAGATCCACTAGATGGATGTGAAGACTGCAATTTTCAATGGCTTCATAGAGGAGGAGGTGTACATTGAGCAGCCACAGGGCTTTGAGGTGCATGGGAAGGAGTCCCATGTGTGCAAACTGAAGAAGGCCCTTTATGGCCTGAAGCAAGCTCCCAGAGCTTGGTACTCCAGGATAGATACATACTTGCAGGAGATGGGTTTCACAAAGAGTGATGCAGATCCGAACCTTTACTTTATTGTGATAGGTGACGAGCCTCTCATTTTGGTGTTGTATGTAGATGACTTGGTCATTACGGGTGCAAAGAGACTCATAGAGCACTGCAAGAGAGATCTTGCGTCGAAGTTTGAGATGAAGGACATTGGCTTGATGCATTACTTTTTGGGTTTGGAGGTGTGGCAGGAGGAGTGGCATTTCTTCCTGGGGCAAGGGAAGTATATTGTGGAAATCCTTGGCAGATTCCACATGCAGGATTGTAGACCCATGTCAACATCGATGATCACCAACTGAAAGAAGCTTCACACTTCAAATTCCAAGTTGGTGGATCCCACATTGTATAGACAACTGATTGGTTCCTTGATGTATTTGGTCAACAATAGACCAGATATATGTTTTGCAGTCAACACGATGAGCCAGTTCATGTGTGAGCCCAGGAGGGTGCACTGAGTTGTTGCAAAACACATTTTGTGGTACTTGCAGGGGACAGTGGATTATGGTCTGGATTATCAGCAGGGGGATGGAGTGAGATTGGCAGGTTACACTGATTCTGATTGGGCAGGTTGTGCTTCTGATAGGAAGAGCACTTCAGGGTGTTGTTTTGGGTTGGGTTCGGCAGTGGTGTCGTGGTTTAGCCGAAAGCAGCAGTTAGTAGCATTGAGTTCAGCGGAAGCAGAGTACATGGCAGCCAGTCTAGCTAGTTGTGAGGCCATCCGGCTTTGCAAGATGTTGTTTGGCTTATTTGGTCAGTCATTGAGACCTTCAGTGATATACTGTGATAATCAGAGTTGCATTAAACTCACGGAGAATCCAATATTTCATGACAGGTCAAAGCATATTGGCATCATATATCACTTCATCAGAGACTGTTCAAAAGGGAGTTGTGAAGCTTGAGTATATTCCCACTGATGAGCAGGTTGCAAATATTCTTACCAAAGCCTTGCCACAGGGCAAGCATGTCTACTTCAGGGACAAGATGGGTGTGGTGAGGAACACCTTCCTCAGTAAGAGGGAATGTTGAAATTTGGTTACCAGAGAACAAGTGGTTCCCTAAGGCTTTCATCTTTGGGCAAGGGAAAAGTGTCCAAAAGAATTTAATTTTTCTCCTAAAGTGATTTTATAAAGTTATAAAGTCAAATCTAATTTAAAAGTGACTTTAGGTGATAAAGTTACTAAGTCTAATTTTAAAGTGATTTTAATAAAGTCAATGTGAAATTAGAAAGTGAAAAGTGACTTTGGAAATAAATGACTAAGTGGGTCTTTATTAAAGTGGGGTGAGTTAAAAAATAGAAAGTGAGATTTAAATGAGTATTTAATTTCAGCCCTAGATCTGAAGCTATCTCAGCCATTGGATTTAATGATTCACCAAAAGTCACTTAGGGTTAAGTTAAAGGAGGAAAAGGAGGGAAAAGGTCATTCATTCTTTCATGAGCAGATTGAGAGAGGAGGAGAGAAAGCAAAGGAGAAATTTCTGAGCAGTGAGGAGAAGGAAGACAGCAGCTAAAGACTTCAGCAAATCCGTACAGCAGCAAAGAGGCATGGTTCCCAAGGCAGAAATCCGTACAACAGGAGGTTGGCACACTTTTCGAGGAAGGAGGCACAGAAAAGGAGGGATTTCGTACAGCAGCTTCAACACGCATTCCAAGGTAGATTTTGGGCTCGAAAACCAAGGAAGAGTTTGTTGTTTTTTTTGCACAGATTTCGAGGAAATCCGTACAACAGGACAGCGTTGTTTTCGAGGCTGTTTTCAGGCACAGTAATCGAGGAGGAAGTACAGTTGTACTTTCCGTACAGTCCATACAGCAGTATGGCCATATTGCTGAAATCTGGGCATGCATTTCGAGGGTGGCAGTTCAACATTTAATGCTGTAATAAATGCTGTAAAAATTTTTGTTTTGATTGTTTTCTGTTCTGCATCTTTTCCAAGGCAAGGTATAAGCACAGAAATCGAGATAAGTACATTTATTAAGTTGCTGGAATTTTTGTTATAAATTTTGTCTCACTGTAAAAGCATATTCAGAAATAAAGAAAGCTTTCGAATTGGTTTTCGCCAAGAGTTGTAGGGGATTTTTCCAAGGTCAAGTTGACCAAAAATCAACGTGTCTATTTTCTATGTGGCTGATTTAATTTTCTGAGTTTTTATTTCTGCATTTCAGCACTGTGAAATTTCCAGAATTAGTGTTTTCAGAAAATATTTATTTTTTCAGCTTGTTGAATGTATGGCTATGGGAATGGACATTTAACTATATGGGAGAAATAAGGAAAAACTGAAAACCGGGGTTGGGTTATCAAATTTCTACAAAAGGATAACCTCACTTTAGCGCAAAATTGAATGAAACAACAAGCAGATCAACATCACACCAAAAATAGTTTTGATGTAGGCGACTGGGTATTTTTACGCATACAACCATACAAACAAATGTCCCTCGAGCAAGCTAAGAAGGATAATAAATTATCATCAAAGTATTATGGTCCTTACAAGGTGTTGCAAAAGATTGGTATTATGTCATACAAATTGGAGCTTCCTGAATCTTTCTGAGTGCACCTAGTTTTCCATATTGCATGCTTCAAGAAGGTTATAGGTGTCAAGCTCCCTGTTTAAACAATATTGCCAGAACTTGACGAGGAAGGAAAAATCATATTGGAAGGTGGAA
The DNA here is from genome assembly GCA_034641835.2 of Pinus albicaulis. Classification (NCBI taxonomy): domain Eukaryota; kingdom Viridiplantae; phylum Streptophyta; class Pinopsida; order Pinales; family Pinaceae; genus Pinus; species Pinus albicaulis. Next base: position 1,596,733,993 of record CM076579.1, on the reverse strand, counting down.
CCTGAAGCAGTCATGGAAACAAGACCTCGACAGCGACGAAATCGATCAATTTCAGAGTATCTCATCAAGTGGAAGAACTTAACCACTGAATATTCCACATGGGAGGATGAGAATTTTATACAGAAGCATCTAGAACAACTCAAGCCTTGAGGACAAAACTTTTTTGAAGAAGAGTGGCATGTTAGGTCCCCATTATACTAGTGGATCCCCTTATTATTCTTGTTAGTGTAGCCCCCTTATTGTTATTGTTGTGCCCATGTAGTCTCTGTATTGTTATTATTATGCCCCATAGAAGCCCATTATTGTTATTGTTGTGCCCTTACATTATGTCGACTCTGATCATATTGCGAACCCTTAGACTCTTATATATAGAAAGGAAGTTTTGTCATTTGAATCATCCCAGAATTGTTCATTTATGTAATGTAAAGGAGGTTTCCCCCTCGAAGAGAATCATTTTTATGTCGTTGATGTATCTTTTCTTCTAATTTATGAGTTGGTTGCATAACAGAGATAATTACAATGAGGGTGAGAGTGTTTATATACCTAGGCAGGTACCTCTTCACAAACGGTTATGTCCTTAGAGACATGCCTCTTCACTACTAATTGTTAGTTAATTAATCATTAATCATTATTATTGTTATTTACATTATTTGTATTATTAGATATATATATATATATATATATATATATATATATATATATATATTATTCATAACATTGCCATCCTCTTCAAAAAGATTTGTCCTCAAAGCTTTCTTATGAAAAGGCTTGATCTCTTTTTTGTTTTGAATGTCTTCTCATCTCGAAACTGTCATCTGCGTTGATGCAAGACGATATGATCCTTGGAGTGATAAATAAAATTGTCGACACGTGAATGCACCTGACCATCCTAAATCAATCTTCTATGGAATCTTTTGGTTACTAGAAACTTGTGATGAATTGTTATCACTGGACTGGATTGTGCCAACTTTAGTTTTCTAAGGAACATAAGTTTGTTGTTTATGTTCTAAGTGATACAGCTTCGTAGATTGATTGAGATGTTTGTTCTTGTGATATTCGGATGTAGATAAGAAGTTCTTTTGGTTTGTCTTTCCCTTATCATGTGTGTGTCATTTTCTTGATTTACTTGAAGTATCTGATTCCCTTGGGCTATGGAAGTCGCATGATTAATTTCTAGATCTTCACTTAAAATTTTCGTTGCTTGAACTACAACTTCTGAGTATGTCTTCACTTCAACTAGTTTATCCTCTTCTTGAGTTGTGATATTCACTGGATCGGTGTTCATTGCTTTTTCTTCAACTTGAATTTCTACATTTGATGCTTCCTTCTCGATAAGTTGTTGTATCTCTTTTTCCAATGACTTTTGGTCCTTCTTAAGCTTCTCAATTTGCATCAGTAATTTTTCACTATGGACTTTAAGCCGAGAATCTTCTTCATTTTTGTTAGCGGTGATCTTGTTAACTTCTCTTTGCATATTTTGTACTACTTTTTTACCTTCTTGGAAAATTACTTTTGAAATATATTGTATGTCTTCTAGTGTTACTGAATTTGACTTCAATGTAACATCCTGTAGTGTTATTTTTTTCTTTTTGTATGACAATTTCAAAAACTTCTTTTTCATATTTAGGATGAATGACCTGTTACCCACCACCTATGGGTAGTATGTACAGGAGAAGTATTTTCTCTGAGATGGTCCTCAGTCAGCAGCCAGCAGCCCCTTCTAAGCATCGGATAGCTCGATGTGCCATTATCTCTGCTACCTGAGCCAGCCGTGTGGTACCTCACCCACTTGTTATGATTGTATGTTTGAAGATGGGTTTCCCAACCCTGAAGGTATGGCTTTTCATTGGTATAGTTAATTAATTTTTCTTACTTTTCATGGGCACTTTTGGGCATGAATTGGTGGGGGGATTCGACGGAAAGAGTGGGCTAGGCCTGTACTCTTGTCTCCACTGCCCGATTTCGCAGTTAGCCTTGTACCCTACTCCCATGGGATCTCCTTTACTGGCCATTAGCTTTAGCGTTGGCACTACATGGGAAATCCTGATTTGGTTGTGTGGTCCCACTTCCGGACACCATATACATCGCTCCCTTCCACCCATTTAAGACCCATTCATCTAATTTCCCATCCGGGTACACATGTGTCCACTGGGTCCACATAGGGCTAGCCTCCCCCTCCCCTTGTCCACACCTTGGGTCGGGCCTGGAACAATGCCCCGGAGGTTGATGCAGCTAAAAGGAAAAAAAAAGCATAATTTGGTCACCCTCGATAGGAAATGTACCACAAAATGCAAAAGATGGTTGGGCCATACAAATTTAGCACGTGGGGCCATCACCCTGGTTCCTATAGGTTATCCATAGCCATCACCCTGGTAACTATGGGCACTAGATGAGCCCCCTACATCATTAAGGAACCCATGATTGTCCCAAACCCTGATGGGCAATGAACTGCCCCACCTTAAGGGGGTGTCCCTTGCTATATACTACACGGCATGCTCTCATCCCTTTGAGCCCCGAGCAGTTATGAAGAAAAATCAGTCAAAGGCAAAAGGCATATGAAGAAGGGTGGAAAAACAAAGGCCAGGGTAACTCATGTACCACGATTTGCTCCCTCCTACACTCATATACCCAGATGTGGGCTTCCCTTATTATAGCTACCCTTGTACCATGGCATGTGGTTTGGATGATTCCCCTAATCCCCACTCTGTACCACCACTTTATCGCTTGCCACCTACCACCTGATGGATGTACCATGGATGAAACCACCTATGGTCCTTGATTAAATCCTTTATTGAGCTTGGAGACACTTGTGCACGCTAAAGCCCACTATGGAAGGGCATGCCACCATGAAGTGCCCCATTGATTCCATGACTTGCAAGCTCTTTTACTTCATTATTCTAATGATTTGTTGTATTAGAGGGTAAGGGGACGCATTAGATCTTATGCAGGATTACAGGTGGGTCTCCATTTGGGGCTTGGTCTCCCTATACGGGGTCCTATCCCTCCAAATGGCCACATTGGCACTTGTAGGGTAAGCGTTGAGAGTTGTGGGCCTCCACCATAACAGAGAGTACTTCATGGATCCCCAGCACCACTCATTGATTGCTCGTGTTCCACCTTTTGGATGAGGATGATGCACCTGGTTCACCATGCCCAATCGACTCCACACTTGCGCCATACACTTGGCAAATGTTCCAAGGTCCAGATTAGGATGTGTCTCACTACAAGAGACAAAGGGAGGGCTTATGTCATCATCCTAACCCTTACAGATGGTTTACAGGCATTTTCAATCCACTTGGAGACCCATGAGCATGTCCTTGTGCCCCCACACCCACTTGGGAGGACCACAGTGACTTGCATCGAAAAGAAGGGGTCAACTCGTTGTCCACTATGTTTGGAGTCCATTTTCTCACCATGGCACACTTTGGACTTTGTTAGGCCTCCTCAAAGGCCCAACGACTCATTTTATTGATCATTCTGCCCTCTTAAAGAGGCTTATTTTATGTTATTGAGCTATCTTGGTAAGCTTGTCACCAAGGGATGTTATTATTGCACATTACTTTATTGGGGCTTAATTAGGCTAATTAGGAAAATCAAACTCATTAGAGATGGTATAAATAGATGAGAGGTGATTCATTTCTCTCATCATCACTTGGATAGGGTTATTAGCTCTTGTAAGAATTTCGCATTCCCTTTTGGAAGACGAGTTTGGTTTCATAGAATGAATTTTGATGTTTGGATTCTATCTTCTTGGTCTTGAAGCCTCATTATTGGCATAATTTGATGATTGGATATACTCATTTGTACATGTAAGTGATCTTTTTCATGTTTATTCTTGTTATTAATTTTGTCACATAAATGTTGCTAGGATTTTCGCTATATAGGTCTGAAATTTATTGCTATTTTATGCGAAATTATGGAAATTTTGGTATTTTGAAGCGTTGCATCATTGTATCTGTCATGTATGAATGGATGAACGTTCCTAGAGATTATCTTTGTTGAAAATACCTTGATAAGTGATCGATTATTGCATATCGAAGTATAAAATCTTCTGGCAGCTACTCTCATACACTAATTGCAATGCGAAGTTGTCTAGAGGTCTCCTTGATTGGGTATAGCCTCTCCAAATCACAAGTTCATATTGACTCCATCTCTCGCAAAGGAAAGTCACTAATCCATCCACTGGTGGTCAACTAAACGCTTATCTTACTTGCCTCCTCTATCTCTTTCTAGACCTAGCCATCATAGGTCACCTAGGGCATCGAATAAATCTCAATGTAGCCATCAAAACACCTGGATATTTGGGCCATAACTGCGCTAGGGTTTCCTCTAGAGGCCCTCCAAATTTGAACCAATTCTGACGGTGGGATCTCGAGATATGACAAGCCCTAGCTCAAGGACCATTTCATGCCCTAGGTTTCCCTTGGCTAGTGTCCTCATTTGGATCATTGCATTCAATCCTCACAAGAAAAATTGTCATTTCATCCTCTTCTTAGTTAATTTTCCTGGCTCTATCTCCTCTACTGAATCTCAGCTACTAAGAAAATCGATCTTCCTGGGCAACTGAGTAACTGCACTGGTGTATTCTCTATCTACCTGTTAGCCACCTATAAGATTTTTTATAGCAAAAGGTGGCTAAGACTTTTTGAGCCATCAAGGAACAAATTTTATTGCTAAAAAGTGTTGGATCTTGAAGACTTTTGAAGGTCTGCTGCCTCTGTCCCAATTTTTACTACTGTGCCTATTCCCCATTCAGAAATCCTGTAGATTTCCCAGACAGATTACTGCTGCAAGCACCTTTTCCCTCTTCCCCTTCTTCCAAAACTAACTTTCATTTGCTCCTCTTTCTCCATAAAACTCCTCTGTTTTCATGATTCCTTTCCTCCCTTTCGTGCAAATCCTTTTTACATGGTTTAAAACTCATTTTTAAACTATATCGGAACCCTCGATTTCCCTGGAAAACCATTGGAAAACCATTAAAATGCATATTTTATATGTGTTATGGACTTAAGCCCTCTTGGACTAAGTCTTTAACCCTTTTCCTCCATATAACCCACGGCCCCGCAGTCGGGCGCCAAGCTGCATTGTAAATTAATATAAACCTTTGGTTATGTTAATTTTTCGATTTCTATTATATCATAATTTTTCCGCTGGTCCGAAATTCAAATCAATCTCCACCGTCGATCTGATCTACAGATCGACGGTGCGGGGTCCATCAGCCCGGTGGTCCCCGCCGTCCACTCACCGATTCCGAAACCGGGGGTATCCATTGCACCGCCTTCGAGCGAAGGGTGGTTTTCTTCCGATCGGCAGCGATTCCATGCGCCGGCTGACGCGTGTCCTGTGCACTATTTGAAAACCGCCTCCCCCCCATTGCGCATTAAAGTTCGGCAGCAAACCCGGCGCGATATCGCTGTACACCGTCCGATTTGGGGCGGGCCATCCGACGGCTATCGCTCACCAAAGATGCCCGACGATTAGCCAGGCTACGGCGCGACATTCAATAGATCTCCACCGTCGATCTGATCTGCAGATCGACGGCCCATATTTCATCGCCCTGATTCATCGTCAGGTCAAACATTTTCCGCTTTGACTCTCCATTTCTGCTCCCGACCGTCGATCTCTGTGCAATCGACGGCTCTGATTTAAAAGATTCTTCCGCTTTCCCTATGACTTCTCTCGATTAATCTTGACCGTTGGATGATGCCATCCAACGGCCACGCTTCCCCCACACGTCCTCCGCAGCAATAAACCTATATATGCATGGATTTTATAATATTTTTTGTATTGTGCAGGGTTTCAAGTGATTTTTCCGCTATGTCTGAAGAAAATTCGAAGGCAGAGGATGACGATCTTCCTGCCTTCGATTCACCAAAGAAAATCATCACAGGGTTTAGGATCCACGTTTTATCGATGATTCGCGAGGCATTGACCCCATTCGACCCCTGCGCAGCCCTGCACATCAGCAAAAAACCATGAATCGAGCACAGTTAGAGAGTATTAGTGCCGAAAGACAAAATGTACCAGGACAGAAGATCAAAGACAGGTTTGTGGGGATTACGTCTAAGATAGTTTATCAAAAGCCTAATCCCCGATTAAAAACACAGTTAAAGAAGAAAATCTTAAGTGTTTTATCGACAGAAAGCCTCCGCCGCCACCTCTGAGGCAAATTGATTCCTCCTAGCTACCACGACGCCACCTGTGCCTCAAAGCATTCATACCTGAGGCCGGAGTTATTGATTAGGATCAGATATTTGTTTCAAAACACAGCCAAAGAGTAAATTCTGCCAAGGAACTTAATGACAAACATTTGCAGAGTTACTTTGACACCACACAGAGCCTCAAAGGTCAACAAAAGCTCCCACCGAACTTAATCTTTATGTAAAAACATTTAATACAGAGGACACCTATGTAAGTTTCTTCATTAAGCCCCCCAAAGGCCAAGAAACCATTAAGTCTATATTAATTGTAATTGAGATCTTGTATCAGATCTCACCTCCTCATTCTTCTATATATACTACTACAGAAGATGAGAGAGGGGTTGGTTGCAGAACTTTGATATACACTTGAGCTTAAACTTCTGATTGTAAATAGTGTTCACTGGCTCTTGGAGCTCGGCTGGTGATAGATAGGTTAGGCTGAGATGTGTAGATGGTTGCTAAACTAAAGCACTGGACTTGAAGCTGTAACTGGTTTGGAGCATCAATACAAGCTGATTTATGGTCTATGTTGACAGTGATGTTTTACTCATTGTAACTTGTCATTTTGTTTCTGTTTCCACTGTGTTCCATTTTCTCTTATAAAGAACAGCATGCATAGAGTTAGGACCTGCTGTACATCAGTAACCTTCTCTGACTGAAAATCTTTATCTGAATGTTTTCTTCTGAACTGTGTTATTTAGGAATGATTTAATTCAGTTCAAGCATAGGAATGTTGGCGTTCCCTCGTCTTATTGTCTTGGCTGAATGTTATTCTTAAAAGTTATTTTCAGTATATGTTAAGTGAAGATGAACTGAGGAAGATATGGTAAGCCCTGGTCCCAGTTTTATCTCCACTACTGTCTGAATGTTTCCCTTGGAATGTGTTAAAAGTTGGCTAGTTTAAAAGTACTTTCCAGATCTTAGGCCATTCTGTGTTATCTTTGTGTTTGTCTTGAAAGTAACCAAGTAAAGCAGAGCTAGAAGAGGATTTGTGGTGAGCCTGGCCCGCTAGTTTCTACTCCAAAAGTTGCCTTCAAGTTTCCTTTCGTTTTAAAGTGTTTTCTATTGAAAGTGTATCAAAGGCTGGCTAGTTTAAAAGTACTTACCAGATCCTAGTTTACTTTCATGTTTTTCTTGAGCCTATGTCAAAAGCTGGCTAGTTTAGAAGTACTTATCAGATCCTAGGCTGCTCTTTGTTCCTCATCTGTTTATTTCCCCTTCTTGTTGTATCATTCCATTCCATAAATCAATCTTCAAAGAGATCCTTAGACATAGATGACTTGCCCCATGGACCACTCTTGCCTCTTGTTGTTCCGATTAAACCCTATTATGACTTCATAGCCCAATGGACTGAAACCTGCAATTATCTATCTTCTTGGCTGAAGCTTGTTCTATCTACTTGCAACTTCTCACCTTTGAAACTCTTTGCATTTAGGACTTTCCACCTCAGACAGTAATCATGCTCAACCATCCAAAAACAAAACAAACCCTTGGCCTTCATAACTAGCCTAATATCATTACCCCAAAATTTCAAAGACAAATCCATCTTTGCACTTATTGGAGAGATCCCTCTCCGAATTCAGGAGGGCTAGATCCTAGAATCCCAAAGTGGTTGAAACGATGTTGTTTCTGTGATCGAACTTTGCCAATCTTGGTGATTACAGAAAACTAACATTTCTGGCGACTCAACTGGGGAATCGAACCCAGAATCATTTTCATTTGAGGGTAACCATAGGATATCAGATCACTTTGGGTTCCCTTAAAAAAACTTCATAAAACATGGTGAGTAAAAAGCAGCCTTTTCAAGCACTACCAAGGAATGGTAATCATAGTGAAACTTGTTTGAATCAGTGACAAACTAGGTAAACCCTAGGATTCTCATAAGACTTTATCTAACCTTGAAAAATCAGATGGCTTAGCCATAAGAGTAGACTATCTTTGTCTCATAACCATAGCTAAGTTTTGAAACAGAGTTAGGATATTCTTAAAAACCACACAACTGAAAAATAACTCAGAAACACCTAAAAATATTTCAGATTGGTATCCAATAAACATGGTGGTGGACCATAAAACCTTTTACCTCCTTAGGAGCTAAAAACTTCCACTTGGCGACTCCACAATCCTTAGCAGACCTTAAGACTCCACTGGGAAGAACCCTCATCATTGTAACATTATTCAAACTCAGTTAGAGGACTGTAGGATTAAGATTTGTGTAAACAGATCAGTTAACCTCTCAAAGATTTTCATACCTGGTTGAACTTTTCCTGTTTATTTGGGTCTGAAAAACACAGCATAGTGACTCCTAGAAAGATTCACACTAGAGCCCATCCTGACCCTGATCCACCTGAGTTAGTTGATAACCCAGAAAGTATCCTTAGGAAGTCTCCTAGGATTAAATTATCAATTGTTTTCATATCACCCCTGAGAGCTAATTCAGTTCCTGAAAATCTTTCAGCTCTGCAACAATCACAAGTTGACTTAGTGAATCCTCTTAGAACTAGGTCTCTTGGTGATTTAGATCAGTTAGATTCGGAGTCTTCACTTTTTTCTCCTGAAACAAGTGAACATCTTGGCCGCAGAGAAACAACACCTCCTGATTTACATTTCCTTCACAACCTAGGTGTCTCTCATCCAAGATCAGCTCAGCTATCTATTCCTGGTCCATCCACTTCTGCTCATCCTACATCCACTGTTCAAACCACTCCACTTCAGCCCATTTTCCCTTTTGTTAATCCACCTCTTATAAATCCACCCCCACCACATATCATGGCAACATGGTATGCTCCCTTAGTCCTTCCTGCACCATTAGTCAATCTTCCACAGGACTATCAGTCCAAAATTCCATTATATGATACTAGCAATGCTACAACTGCATCACAACATGTGGATAAAATGAATGACTACTTTGACAGAAATGAAATTGATGATGATTCTGTCAAGATTAGATTGTTTGCTCAGAGCTTAGGGGGAGAAGTAAGGAAATGGTTCAAAGGTTTAACCCCCCATAGTATCCATGATCTCCAAGCCTTCCATCAAACTTTCTTAAACAAATGGGAAGTAAAGAAGAATCCTCTCCAAGTCCTTTCTGATTACAAGAACCTCCATAGAAACAATGGGGAAAGTGTGCAAGCTTATTGCACTAGATTTAACAGTGTGTATAATGCACTTTCCCCAGAACTAAAACCTCCACAAGGCTCAGCTTTAAACAAGTTTCCTGAAGGGTTTGACCCAGAGGCCTATCAGCTGAGAGAGAGAGAGATTTTGCAACTCTTGAAGATATGCAAAGAGGCGCTCTTTCTGTGGAGGTCAACTTAATGGAAAAGAGAGCAAGAAAGAAAAATGAAAAGAGAGTGTCCTTCAGAGAAGAATCTACACCCTCTACTTCCAACTCAAAAATGGAGAAAATGATGAAAGAAATGAGCATAATTAAGACAACACAAGCAAGCCAAAACCAGAATGCTCCTCAAAATAGAAGCCAGAACCAGAATCAGAATTTTAGAAGGAACCAACCTCCAAATAGACCTAGGAAAGATGATCAACAGATCACTCCTCCCTTTCATCAAAACTATGTGAGTGAGGTTGAGGAAACTGATGAAATAACAGAGGAAGATGATATCCACATGTTTGGGGTAGAGGATGATGACTTTGAGATTCATTATGATAGAAAACAAGGTCTATACACACCTTATGATGACAGAAGAGATGATGATGAAAATTATTATCGAGACATGGAAAATGTCATCATAGAACCTCAAAAAGAATATAACCTTAGAAGCAAAACCAGTCAACAAACCCCCAACAACAAAACCTCTGAGAAATCTTCACAAAACAGCACTGCAACCCAGCCTAAAATTGTCAAACAAAGGAATAAAACAGTGGCTGTAAATTCTGGTAATGATAAAGAGAAAGGCACTCAAAACAATGAAAAACAGAGTGTCGACATTAGTAGTACCAACACTTCAGCTAGTACTCCTGGGAAAACAATTTTGTCAAGTGTAAATAAAACAAATCAGCAAGCTGATGTTACTGATAGAATGACAGCTAATAACGCTGACACAAGTTCTTCAAAGAACCAAATCCCTTTCAGTCTTGAGCAGGAAATTTCGAAAATCAAAATCTCTCTTCCCTTGATTGAGTTAGCTGCCCAACATGTATATAAGACCCAAATTTTGAAGGTTTTAAACATCAAAGAGAATGAGGACACTGTCAAACTTAATGATGACCAACCAGAGCTAATTTTTGGTCCAAAGATTGAAGGTATGTATCAAGAGGGACTTGTTCCTCCCTTTTATGGGAGTTTAAACGTTCATGACAAAAATTTTCACAACGCTATGCATGATTCCGGGGCTTCTCATAATTTAATGCCAAAAGCTGTAATGGAGAGCCTGGGTCTAGAAATCACCAAACCTTACAAAGACCTTTACTCCTTTGATTCCAACAGAGTAAAATGTTTAGGATTAATCAAAGACCTCTGTGTTAACTTAGCCCAAATTCCAGCCAAATGTTTAGTCATGGATATTGTTGTCGCTGATGTGCCCCCAAAGTATGGAATGTTATTATCAAGATCTTGGGGGGCTAAGTTACAAGGGACTATGCAAATGGACATGACCTATGCGACTATCCCTGTTTTCAATCAGAATAGAAGACTTTACAGGGAGTCCCATATGAAATACACAGTTACAAGTCAAGACAGACCACAAAACTCTCCCCTGTATTCTGTAAATACAAGCCTTGATTCTTTTATTATGTTTAATGATGAAACACTTGGTGAGCAAGTCACTTTAACAGGATTAATGGCCGATAGGGAGGAAGAGGAACACGGCGCGGAAGTGTCAAAACAGTTTGCTGCATTTGAAGACATTAGCAAACCAAACAAAGGTCTTGAGCTACAAGGTAGGTGTCCATTGCTTTTAAACATTCACGATGAAGAAAACGACCCTCAAATGAACGAAAATCTTGGGGAATCAAAACAAATACAACTAAGTGTTGAGATTCCACAACAACCTTTGAGCACGTTAGTTGAAGAGGACAGTAACCAGGATGAAACTAAAAATAGTCCTCTGTGGAGTATGTATTTTGATGGATCCTGCACTAGGACTAACACTGGTGCAGGCGTCTGGATTTCCAACACTGAAAACAATCACACAGAAAGCATTTCCTGCAAATTAAACTTTCAGAGTTCCAATAACATAGCAGAATATGAATCCCTTCTCTTAGGCTTACATCTATTGAAAAATTTAGGAGCCACAAGAATTCATGTGTATGGGGATTCAGAGTTAGTCATTAGGCAAGTCAATGGGGAGTATAACGCAAATCATCCCAGACTTAGGGCCTACCGAAACGATGTCATAGACCTTTTGAAAACCTTTGAGGAGTCCAAATTGATTTTTGTCCCAAGAAAAAGAAATATTGCCGCCCACAATTTAGCCTTTGCAGCTAGGACATGCTTAACGCCATATGAAACCAAACACTGCACAACTCAGATAAAATTTAGACCAACTGTGCCTGATAATGAAAAGTATTGGCGGGTGTTTGACAATGACAAACAAATAAAAGACTTCATGCAATTCAGAAATGAATTCGAACTAAACAGTTCGGACTCAAATTATGATATAGACTGCAGTAAAGAAAATTTTCTTGGTGAAGAGGAGTTGTCTCCTGAGCTTGTCAACATTAATCCTCTGAATTGTAAACTTAAAAACAAAAAGGAAATGACTGCAGAGTTAGAAACAGAGGAATTAGAAACTCTGCGCTCTAAAGATGAAAGTTTGCCAGGCGGTCTAGCGCCTTTAGAAGAGTTGTTTGATCTTAACGATGTGGCCAAAAGGCCAAAACTGGAACCTGTAGAGACTGAAGTGGAAGAGTGCAATATAGGCAGTGAGAGAGAACCAAAAATGATTAAACTGTCTAAGACTTTACCAGCTCACATTAAACTTAAATACATAGAGCTGTTCAAAGAATTTTCTAATGTTTTTGCGTGGAGTTACAAAGATCTTAAATCCTATGACACTGAAATAATACAGCACAAAATTCCCCTCGAAGAAAACTAGAAGCCATTCAAACAGAAACTACGCAGAATAAACCCTATTTAGTTGCCTTTGGTTCAAATGGAGATCATGAAAATGTATGAAGCTGGTATTATTGTCCCTATTAGATACTCTGAGTGGGTGTCTAATCTGGTGTCTGTTCGGAAGAAAACTGGAGAGATCAGGCTTTGTATAGACTTTAGAGACTTAAACAAAGCTTCATTAAAAGACAACTACTCTTTACCCAAGATGGATCATATTTTACAAAGGGTAGTAGGGTCTAGAAGAATTTCTTTGATGGATGGCTATTCAGGGTACAATTAGATCTTAGTTTACCCTGCTGATCAATTAAAGACAGCTTTTACTACACCATGGGGCACTTTCATGTATGTGAAAATGCCTTTTGGTCGAATGAATGCTGGAGCAACTTTTCAAAGAGCCATGGACATAGCATTCTCGGAAGAATTGGGCTACTTCATCATTATATACCTTGATGATGTCACTGTGTTTTCAAAAACAGATGAAGAGCACTTAGAACATTTGAGAAAAGTTTTCGAGAAATGTAGGAAGTTTGGGATATCTTTAAACCCCAAGAAGACACTATTCAGTCTCCAAGAAGGTAAACTTCTTGGGCACATTATTTCTAAGGAGGGTATAAAGATAAATCCCAAGAGGATTGAGGCCATATTGCAAATCTCTCATCCTCGGAACATCAGAGAGTTGCAATTTTTCATTGGAAAGATTAACTTTTTGAGAAGATTCATCCCCAACTTGGCTGAGCTTCTTAGGAATATCACAAACATGTTAAAGGAGCAAGGGATAAAATGGACCGTAGAAGCAAAAAAATCCTTTGAGCTGCTGAAACAAGCGTTAACCAAAACACCGGTTCTTATAAGTCCTGATTTTTCAAAGGATTTTCATATTTTTTCATTTGCATCAGAACATACCATAGCTACTGTCCTTTTACAGAAAAATCCGCAAGGACAAGAACAGCCTATTGCATTCTTTAGCAAGGCATTGAGGGATGCTCCTTTGAAGTATAACATTATGGAGAAGCAAGCTTTTGCCTTGGTTAAAGCTTTAAAAGACTTCAGAGTATACATCCTTCACTCACACATCATTGCCTTTGTCCCAAACTCAGTTGTTAAAGACATTTTAACACAGGACCCGGATGGTAAGAGAGGTAAGTGGATTGTTGTTATCCTTGAATATGATTTAGAGATAAAACCCACTAAACTCATCAAAGGCCAAGGTCTAGCTAGATTAATGGCTGAATCCAATTTTGAAGTTCTTGATATTAATATGATTGATGCTTTGGATGACCAAGAAGGATTCTCAACTCCTATTGTTGAAGACCATTTTATGAATTCTCCTTGGTATGCTGATATTGTTTATGTTTTGCTTAATTTGAATACACCTCCTGGTTTGACAAAAAACAAAGGCAAGATTCCTCAAATTAAAAGTTGTAAACTATTGCGTTATTGATAGATGTCTTTACTGGAGAAATGCAAATGGTGTATTGCTTAAATGTTTACCTGAGTTTGATGCAGAAAAGGTTAAATACCAGTTCCATGAAGAAGAGTGTGGAGGTCATTTGTACTAGAAGACAACAGCCAACAAAATCTTGCGGGCTGGTTTCTATTGGCCTATTCTTTTTCATGATGTGCACAAGATGATCATTGCCTATCATAAATGTCAACTTTTTGAAGGCAAAAGAAAGCTGCTACCCCTGCCTCTGCATCCAATCACTGTTGAAGCCCCATTTCAACAGTGTGGACTTGACTTCATAGGAGAAATCCATCCACCATCTTCTGCCCAGCATAGATGGATTCTCACTGCCACAGACTATTTCACTAAATGGATAGAAGCCATACCTTGTAGTCAGGCCAATGATTCAGTTATTATAAAATTTATGGAGACTAACATTCTCTCTAGATTTGGCTGTCCTACTAAGATTATCACTGATAATGCAGCAGCATTTGGATCAAATAAGATGGTTGATTTCTGTCACAGATATCAGATAACATTGGGGCATTCCACAGCCTATTACCCTCAAGGTAATGGACTTGCCGAATCCTCAAACAAGAGTTTAGTGAACATAATCAAGAAACTGTTGGAGGAAAATAAAAAGTCTTGGCACACAAAGCTAGTTCACGCACTGTGGGCTGACAGATTGACTTTGAAGAAATCTATTGGCATGTCACCTTTTCAGCTGGTGTATGGTACTGATGCAATTTTTCCGAACAGCCTTGGTGTATCAGTAATGAAGTTGATTCAAGAGTTGCAAACTGAAGATAATGACATGATCAGAAGAATAAATCAAACCATTCATCTTCAACAAACCAGAGAGGAAGTTTATAACAAAGCATTACAGAAACATATCAGCATTAAAAAGATTTTTGACAGAAGAACAAAGGCCAGCAATTTCAAAATTGGGGACAAAGTTTTAAAGTGGGACTCAAGGAGGGAAGGAAAGGGCAAGCATGGAAAATTTGACAGCTTATGGCTTGGCCCTTACTCTATTCATTCAGCTGTTGGTAACAATGCATTTTTCTTGCAAGAGTTGAATGGAGCAGAATTGTTTGGGGGTCCTGTCAATGGCAGGATGCTTAAGCATTACTTCTCTTGATCCATGTTATGCTCCAACAGCCTTTCTATCTTTTTCTCATTATAAATACTTCACCCACCATTGCATTCAAAGTTATAAAAATCAAAAAATACAAAAACAGTGAAAGAAAGAAAAGACGGCAGATTATGAAAACAAGAAAGGTATAGCCCCATACCAAAAAAGAGAAACAAATCTGAAAGTGTGCAAGCTCAAATGCCACTCCTAAAGAACACACTTCTAGATTAGTCAAACAGCCTAATCTTGACTAATTAGTTTTAAATTTTCTGCTGATAGGATAGTGAATTCGATTTGCCAAACTGTTTAATCTTGGCTTATCAGTAGGTAGATTAGGATAGAGATTAAAGGTTCAAACAAGCTCAAACTCTGAACCTAAGGTTTCAAAAAGAAAATGACTCAAATCTGCTTTATTTTTTGAGTCAAAAAAGGTGTAAATCTAGTTCCAATCAGCTCAAAATCTGAACCAGAGAACAAAAAAGGAAAGACAGCTCAAATAAAAGTCAAAACAGAGCTGTAAAAAAGATGAAGGAAGTGCCTTGAATTTTCGGATCTTAAGGCTTCCATTTTGTTTTTAATTTTCTGCAAAATAAATGTCTATGTGCAGCTTGTTTTTATGCCATAGATCACAGCAAGTCAAACAGCTTAATCTTGACTTGACTGTTTTTAAATTTAGAGAATAAAAATCTGTTGGACAGTTTAATCCCAACAGATGGTAGAATAGGTAGAGAAGCATCTGAACTCAACTATTTAATCTGAGTTCAGGGAGAAATAAGGAGTAGAAATAGATTAGTTTTATGCTTTCAAAAGAATAAAATATTGTGAAAAGAATTTTCCAATCCAAGTGCACTCTAATGAAGAAAAAATGTTAGATCTGTAGGATTGGGTAGGTAGAAAGCTTGTTGGTGAAAGATCCATTGTTTTCATGGTTGCTAATATGTTTTCAAAAGAAGATCATCCGCAGAAAGAAAGGCAGCCAATGGATGAGGCACAGGTCAGCCTCCCAGAGAACGTGATGATGTGGCACAGGTCAGCCTCCCAAAGAATGCAAGTCTGAAGTTCTTGATGCCTTCAAGAAGGCACCATCCCCAAGTGGAGCCACTGTTAGCCACCTATAAGATTTATTATAGCAAAAGGTGGCTAAGACTTTTTGAGCCTTCAAGGAACAAATTTTATTGCTAAAAAGTGTTGGCTCTTGAAGACTTTTGAAGGCCTACTGCCTCTATCCCAATTTTTACTACTGTGCCTATTCCCCATTCAAAAATCCTGCAGATTTCCCAAACAGATTACTGCTGCAAGCACCTTTTCCCTTTTCCCCTTCTTCCAAAACTAACTTTCATTTGCTCCCCTTTCTCCATAAAACTCCTTTGTTTTCATGATTCCTTTCCTCCCTTTCGTGCAAATCCTCTTTACATGGTTTAAAACTCATTTTTAAACTATATCGGAACCCTCAATTTCCTTGGAAAACCATTAAAATGCATATTTTATATGTGTTATAGACTTAAGCCCTCTTGGGCTAAGTCTTTAACCCTTTTTCTCCATATAACCCACAGCCCCGCAGTCGGGCGCCAAGCCGCATTGTAAATTAATATAAACCTTTGGTTATGTTAATTTTTCGATTTCTATTATATCATAATTTTTCTGCCGGTCCGAAATTCAAATCAATCTCCACCGTCGATCTGATCTACAGATTGACGGTGCGGAGTCCATCAGCCCGGTGGTCCTCGCCGTCCACTCACCGATTCCGAAACCGGCGGTATCCATCGCACCGCCTTCGAGCGGAGGGCGGTTTTCTTTCGATCAGCAACGATTCCATGCGCTGGCCGACGCGTGTCCTGTGCACTATTTGAAAACCGCCACCCCATCGCGCATTAAAGTTCGGCAACAAACCCAGCGCGATATCGCTGTACACCGTCCGATCTAGGGCGGGCCATCCGACGGCTATCGCTCACCAAAGATGCCCAACGGTTAGCCAGGCTATGGCGCGGCATTCAATAGATCTCTGCCGTCGATCTGATCTGCAGATCAACGGCCCATATTTCATCGCCCTGATTCATCGCCAGGTCAAACGTTTTCTGTTTTGACTTTCCATTTCCGCTCCCGACCGTCGATCTTTGCGCGATCGACAGCTCTGATTTAAAAGATTCTTCCGCTTTCCCTATGACTTCTCTCGATTAATCTCGACCGTTGGATGATGCCATCCAACGGCCATGCTTCCCCCACACGTCCTCCGCAGCAATAAACCTATATATGCATGGATTTTATAATATTTTTTGTATTGTGCAGGGTTTCAAGTGATTTTTTTGCTATGTCTGAAGAAAATTCGAAGGCAGAGGATGACGATCTTCCTGCCTTCGATTCACCAAAGAAAATCATCACAAGGTTTAGGATCCACGTTTTATCGATGATTCGTGAGGCATCGATCCCATTCGACCCCTGCGCAGCCCTGCACATCAGCAAAAAACCATGAATCGAGCACAGTCAGAGAGTATCAGTGCCGAAAGACAAAATGTACCAGGACAGAAGATCAAAGACAGGGTTTGTGGGGATTATGTCTAAGATGGTTTATCAAAATCCTAATCCCCGATTAAAAACACAGTTAAAGAAGAAAATCTTAAGTGTTTTATCGACAGAAAGCCTCCGCCGCCACCTCTGAGGCAAATTGATTCCTCCTAGCTACCACGACGCCACCTGTGCCTCAAAGCATTCATACCTGAGGCTGGAGTTATTGATTAGGATCAGATATTTGTTTCAAAACGCAACCAAAGAGTAAATTCTGCCAAGGAACTTAATGACAAACATTTGCAGAGTTACTTTGACACACACAGAGCCTCAAAGGTCAACAAAAGCTCCCACCGAGCTTAATCTTTATGTAAAAACATTTAATACAAAGGACACCTATGTAAGTTTCTTCATTAAGCCCCCCAAAGGCCAAGAAACCATTAAGTCTATATTAATTGTAATTGAGATCTTTTATCAGATCTCACCTCCTCATTCTTCTATATATACTACTACAGAAGATGAGAGAGGGGTTGGTTGCAGAACTTTGATATACACTTGAGCTTAAACTTCTGATTGTAAATAGTGTTCACTGGCTCTTGGAGCTTGGCTAGTGATAGATAGGTTAGGCTGAGATGTGTAGATGGTTGCTAAACTAAAGCACTGGACTTGAAGCTGTAACTGGTTTGGAGCATCAATACAAGCTGATTTATGGTCTATGTTGACGGTGATGTTTTTCTCATTGTAACTTGTCATTTTGTTTCTGTTTCCACTGTGTTCCATTTTCTCTTATAAAGAACAGCATGCATAGAGTTAGGACCTGATGTACATCAGTAACCTTCTCTGACTAAAAATCTTTATCTGAATGTTTTCTTCTGAACTGTGTTATTTAGGAATGATTTAATTCAGTTCAAGCATAGGAATGTTGGCGTTCCCTCGTCTTATTGTCTTGGCTGAATGTTATTCTTAAAAGTTATTTTCAGTATATGTTAAGTGAAGATGAACTGAGGAAGATATGGTAAGCCCTGGTCCCAGTTTTATCTCCACTACTGTCTGAATGTTTCCCTTGGAATGTGTTAAAAGCGGGCTAGTTTAAAAGTACTTTCCAGATCTTAGGCCATTCTGTGTTATCTTTGTGTTTGTCTTGAAAGTAACCAAGTAAAGCAGAGCTAGAAGAGGATTTGTGGTGAGCCCGGCCTACTAGTTTCTACTCCAAAAGTTGCCTTCAAGTTCCTTTTGTTTTAAAGTGTTTTCTATTGAAAGTGTATCAAAGGCTGGCTAGTTTAAAAGTATTTACCAGATCCTAGTTTACTTTCATGTTTTTCTTGAGCCTATGTCAAAGGCTGGCTAGTTTAGAAGTACTTACCAGATCCTGGGCTGCTCTTTGTTCCTCATCTATTTATTTCCCCTTCTTGTTGTATCATTCCATTCCATAAATCAATCTTCAAAGAGATCCTTAGACATGGATGACTTGCCCCATGGACCACTCTTGCCTCTTGTTGTTCCGATTAAACCCTATTATGACTCCATAGCCCAATGGACTGAAACCTGCAATTATCTATCTTCTTGGCTGAAGCTTGTTCTATCTGCTTGCAACTTCTCACCTTTGAAACTCTTTGCATTTAGGACTTTCCACCTCAGACAGTAATCATGCTCAACCATCCAAAAACAAAACAAACCCTTGGCCTTCATAACTAGCCTAATATCATTACCCCAAAATTTCAAAGACAAATCCGTCTTTGCACTTATTGGAGAGATCCCTCTCCGAATTCAGGAGGGCTAGATCCTAGAATCCCAAAGTGGTTGAAACGATGTTGTTTCTGTGATTGGACTTTGCCAATCTTCTGATTACAGAAAACTAACATTACCCATCGACTTCTTATAATCTTCTGTTGGAGCACCAACAGCCAAGATTAAAACATAATCGATGGCCCAGATTATTTCCCTGTCGATTTGTGTGAGTTTCTAGAACATTCACAACATGACTTAATTAATTCTGATTAATTAATCATATTTCCTAAGTTTAGACTTAAGAAATATTAAAAACGAACTAATAAATCTAATTATGTCGTCTCTATGTGGAATTTCTAGAAACAATTTATGGGTATTTGGAATACATGTATTTTAGCCTCTCCAATAAATCTCGTGGCTGGAATACATCCGATGCTACAAAAACTAACACTCCATCTTAGCGAGGAATGTGTTCTAGTGCTGCAACCCATTGAACAACACCCTATCACTGCATCATCCCCTGTCACGCTGCTGATGTTTGGCTACTGTTGCCCACCAACCATTGTGAAACTCTGATATGTGTTGCATCTGTGTTGCTGCTAACCCTGCTGAACTGCTGCCAACACTGCAACTCCCTCCCATATGTTGCAGCTGCAACTGAGAAACATCTAAAGTACCCGGTCTCCACTGCTGAAACGGGTTCTCCACCATACCCATATGTTCCCTGAACTAGATGAACTTAGCTATCCCTAGAGCTTCTATGAGTATGTCTGCTACCTTATCTCCTCTGGGAACATACTGCAATTGGACTACCCCACGTTGTACACAGTCTCTGATGAAATGACATCGGATATCTCTGTGTTTCGACCTATCATGAAACACTGGATTCTCAAAGATATTTATGCAACTCTGATTATCATAGTAGTCATTGATTGCTCCCATCCTTTGCCTGAACAAGCTCACGAGCAGCTTCCTAAGCCATATAGCTTCGCACGTAGCTGTGTTGGCTGCCATATATTATGCTTCTGTTGAGCTCAGTGCTACTGACTTATGCTTCCTGCTACACCAAGAAACCATCCTTGATCCAACATTGAAGCAGCACTCAAAGGTACTTTTCATATCCACTGAACTGCCTGCCTAATCTGCATCTGTGATTCCAAATAATCTGACGTCATCTCCTCGAGTATATTTCAACTCATACCTGATTGTGCCACGCACATACCTCAGAATGTGCCTTGTTGTTTCCCAATGTACCCTTTTCAGCTCTACCATGAACTAACTAAGTGTATTGACAACGAAACAAATGTCTGGCCTAGTCTTAACCAGATACATGAGAGACCCAATGAGCTGCCTATACAAGGTGGGGTCGACTTCCTTGTCCCCTGATGCATCCATAGTCTTCCAATTGGTGATCATGGCAATAGTCATGGGCTAGCAATCCTGCATCCTGAACTTCTTCAGAATATCTATAGCATATCTCCCTTGCCCAAGGAAGATCTCCCCATTCTTCTGCCAAAATTCCAATCATAGGAAATACTGCATCAACCCCATATCCTTCATGTCAAATTCTGCTGCAAGGTTCATCTTGCAGTCTTTTATTAGCCCTGATGATCCTGTCAAAAACAAATCATCCACATACAAAACCAAAATGAGAGGCTCATCCTCTACCATCAAATAATAGAGGTTGGGATTTGCATCACTCTTGACGAATCCCAACAACTGCAAGTAACTGTCAATCCGAAGATACCACGACCTGGGTGCTTGCTTGAGGTCGTATAGGGCTTTCTTCAATCTGCACACATGAGAGCGCTTCTCATGAGTTTCGAAGCCGTCAAGTTGTTCTATATACACCTCTTCTTCTATCACCCCATTCAAGAATGTTGTCTTGACGTCCATCTAGTGAATCTCCCATCCCATCTGAGTTGTTAGGGATATAATAGATTTGATAGAGGTATATCTAGCAACTGGGGCGACAGTCTCCTCATAGTTTATTCCTTTGTTCTGTGCATACCCATTTGCCACGAATCTAGCCTTGTACTTCTCTACACTACCATTGGCATCGTACTTGATCTTGTAGATCCATCTAGAACCTACAACTGATCTGTCTTCCGACCTCGGCACTACCTCCCAAACATCATTTGTCATGATAGAACTATACTCTTCTACCATGGTATCCACTCACACCTGATGTTGTGGGGCTTCCTGAAAGTTGGAGGGTTTTGCAACCTGACCTACCAAAGCTTGATATCTGTCAAGTTTCCTGTGTTGTCTCTTGTTCGTCTTAGGAGCTCTGATAAACTCCTTTGCGTCTCTCAAGGTTTCACGAACTTCCCTGCTGGCTCTACCACTGTGTTATGAATATAATTCATAATAAAAAAATAATAAATATAAATATAAAAGTAATAATAAATAACAAGTAATTCACTAATCAGTAGTTAGTTAATGATGAAGAGGCATGTCTTAGAGACATAACCATTCGTGAAAGGGCACCTGCCTAGGGTATACAAGCAGGCCCTCATTCTCATTTGTAATCATCTTACATCAATTCTTTATACAATATACAATTTACAATTACTGTCCTACAATGGATGTCTTTGTCTACGAAGTATTTCAAATATTTCCACTGCATATACGACTTTTGGTCGTTACATTGGTATCAGAGCTATGTCTGATCCGGCCTTTGTTCATCAACCTATTGTCAACTTTATTGTCGTCGTGATTTAAGCGTGTCGCTACACCAGTCTTGGAGATTCTCCATTCCACTGGATTCTCCAGCAAGCCTTTAGCCATAATAAAAAATTTGAAAAAAAATTTATTGAAAAAATTACAGATTAAAAATATATATATACAAAAAAAAAGAAAAAAAAAAACCACTTACAAAAAGAAAAGAGAAATTTAAAAAAAAAAAAAATTAATTAAATTTAATCTGGCAAATCGACTGTTAATTTCAGATGCCAATGTAGGCAAAAGAACAGATCGTTCTGGAAAGGAATATGAAATTAATAATTTACAAATAATAGTAGATCATTACGAGTATATATCTCAATTTAGTGTTGTAAAAATGAACGACACAGAAGTTGTCATAATTCTTGGTCAACATTTATTTAGAGAATTGGGTGGGTTCATGTTAAACATAGAAAAAAAAAATCTTCATGTTTTCTTATAAGGGAAAGATGATCACATTTCGAGACTGACAATGGAGTCAAAAATGATAATGTCTGCATCAGAAGACTTTAAGGATATCTCAGACTTGATGTTTCAAGATAACAAAAAAACTATATCAAAGAAGCAAAAAGAGCTTGAAGTTGTCATCTGCAGCAGAGACAAAAATTTCGCGCCTTTGAGATCACCAAGAAAAACTACACAAACAAGTCAAGAAAGCTAAAGCATCAAAGAAGGAACTCAAGAAGCGTTTATTAGAACAAAAAGAAGAAAATTTACGTTTAAAGAGCCTTAACCAAACATTAGTAGAACAAATCAAAAGTTTAAAAGATGATGAAGCTACTAAGAATAAAGCCAACAATTCAAAAAAGGATGAACTTGTACGTTTAAGGAATCATAATCAAACCATACTTACGCAAATAAAGAAACTTAAAAACAACAAGATATTGTTGAATGACAAGCTAGAACAACTTCAAAGAGAAGTGAGAAGTTAAAACATATGCAGAAGTTGCAATTCAAACGATGAACATTCCAAATGGTGATCCAGTGGCCAACTCAACAACAACAGCACCTGAAGAAAATCAGGAATCAACCACTAATATGATAAAGGAAAGCCAAACCAAAGGAGCTATGTATCGACATCTGAATCACAAGAGCAGACTTTCCAATCAAGCTACATACCAGTATCACTCAGAAAATAAATGACAAAATTATGTTCCTAAGGATACTAAAGTTTGCAGAACCTAGTCTTACGATAACTATTCACCACAAAATTTGATTCCACAGAAGATCAATCTGGGATGGTCTGATACCTTCTCAGTGCGACAGTTTTGTTTGTCACTTAGAGGATCATATCAACTTGTATCGATGAAGATGACAATGTCGAGATGAGAAGACATTCGAAACAGAAAAGGAGATCAAGTCTTTCATCAATAAGCTTTGAGGACAAAGCTTTTTGAAGGGGAATTCTATGTTATGAATATAATTCATAAAAAAATAATAATAAATAATAAGTAATTCACTAATCAATAGTTAGTAAGTGATGAAGAGGCATGTCTTAGAGACATAGCCATTCGTGAAAGGGCACTTGCCTAGGGTATATAAGCAGGCCCTCATTCTCATTTGTAATCATCCTACATCAATTCTTTATACAATATACAATTTACAATTACTGTCCTACAATGGATGTCTTTGTCTACGAAGTATTTTAAATATTTCTGCTACATATACGACTTTTGGTCGTTACACACTGGTGGTGGAAGGTTCAATCAGTTCCTCCTCCTATCCCTGTTGCTCTGTCTACTGAAAACTCCTTGGATCTCCTACCCCCGAAGAAATACTGGTACTAGTCACTGTACTTGATCCATGTGACTGCCCTCCTGCTGGTCCAACTTATTGTCCCTGTTGCTGGACTAACGAAACTTCTGCTGACTGATTCTGATCACCTGTAGGCATCTCTCGTGTAATATCCCAAAATAGGAAAAGCAGTAATATAGAACACAAAAATGGAAATAGCAGTTAATAACATTACACCAAAATGTGAGACAGATAAAGAGCCATTTTATTATGTAAATCAGCAGCAAATAAGCACAATATATTGAGGCACAAATCAGACATGATATGCAAACAAGCCTCCAATGAACAAACACTCTCAAAGTGAGATGTTGTTGCTATACAAAATGTCGGAGAACTGATACAGCACAGTCCTAGTGAGAATAACTACTGCTGGAAAATACAATAATATGGATCTCTAGATATATGGCTCAAGAAATGTCGAGAATAGAGTTCTAGGCTCCCAAGAACCTTTCCAAGACAACCCAAAAAGGGTTTTCGGAGATACACAATATACAAAAATGCCGGAATGCAGCCCTAGGGTTAAATAAGCTCTGTAACTAGACTCCTGAAAAGGAGGTGGCTGAACTGATGTAGATTCTATAGAAACTCCTCCAATAGACATTCCAAATGAAGGGTTGATCCCTTCACTAGAAATCTAACTCTCCAAATGATGCATTGAATCCTCCACTGCAAATGCTCACCTATATAACGTAGTCTATGAGGGAAATTGTGTTGTAGGAGATGGTAATAGCTTGTCCTGGTGCCAAATGATGAAATAATGCCCAAAGACCTCCCTTGCTAGCCTCCCAATGGAAAGAATGCTTCCTCCCCTGAAAACAAGCTCAGAAATGGCCCTGTAAATCCTCCACTGCTTCTATCCTGCAACACAGCACAATCCTGGAAGAAACTGCATTGTAGATGAAGACTGAAGCTGGCTTGAAGCCGAAATGTGGATATGCAGCTCACAAACCTCTGCTAAGTGGGCACTCGAACTCCCCCGAGGATGAAGGTGGGATTCCCGCTCGGGAACACCCTTGTGCTAAACATCACAGCAGTCTCCGCTAAACAGCTGAAGAGTGCAAGAAGTCATAATAGACCAAAAACATATCAATAATCAACATGGCTTCTATGGCTACCTTCCCCTTCCTTATATGCATTGTGAGCCTTCTCACCTTGGGCCCCGCTCATTAAATCCACTACTCTCATGGAGAATTCCTCCCATTAACACTGCGTTGTCTCTCATTGATTATCTACTCCCTCCATACCAACGTTGTTGACTTGGTCAAACTTGACCCCATCCACATGCTTCATCCTCTATTCACACATGAGGGTGATTTATCCAGCTATTAAGATGCTCCTTATTCACATTAGGAGTGATTTTATTCCTACTAAGGAGATTTATGGGTCTCCCTACCCTCTTATTCCTCTATCTAAGTGGCAAAAACAAAATTTAATATTCCAACTACCTAAAAGCTAATTTGGAATATTACAATCCTTCCCTCCCAAATGTTGCTTGTCCTCAAGCAACTGTAAAGGTGAGTGTTGCAAAACTTCTCCTCCTTCCCTTGTGGCACCTCCCAATGATGAGCTCCCTTCATGAACCAAGTGTCCCCCAATCAATCCATCCCTGAAATGCTCCTCCCAAGTGCTCATGAGATGCTCCCCCCAAGTGCTCAAGTTAACCAAATGGCTCACCTCGTAAGGAAACAAGAGATCTACTGTAGCAATCATATACTGCCCAATGTTCTCCCTAAAGCATGAGGCATAAGAAATGTGGGGAATCTCATTCCCAATGGGCAACCCCAGTCCATGTGCCATCCCTCCAATCATGCCAACAATAATGATAAGAACATCATCAACATATGGGATCAAAATCAAAGACATACTAGCTGCGATATGAAATACCGAAGGAGGATAATAGTCCCTCAAGTGGAACCAGCGCAGTATTACTCCTAATTGCCTCAGAATATGATATGATGAGTGGTTTCCCAACCACTTGCTTGCTACCCCAATCCTCTCACATGCCTGGAGAAGATGAATAATGTGTGGTGTCAACTGAGCACACCCTAGGTAAGATATCACCTCCCAAAATCTCCTTGGGAGTGGCCATCCACATCACTGCTTATGGCCCCAAATGGACCAAGAAGTGTATAGGAAAGAGTGCCCCCTTTTGGAGCAATGAACTGTACATGAATGGCAAGGAAATACAAATACTCAGTTAGTGGATCATTATGCACAAAAATACAATCCTTACCATGTACCTTGAGCAAGCTAGTGAAGTGGCTCATAGATGGGCCTCCCCTCATTCCCGTCGGGAAAGGAAGTGGTTGTGACAACTCTGTTAAGTAGTTGTGTCTCTCCTCAATCTCCAAACAACCCATGCATCTCCTAATATGTTGGTGCATCTCCTCTTTGAAGCCTTCCCAAGCGAACCCCTTGTTAATTTCTGTTGATGTTCTATGCCATTTCAGATTAGGGCACAACACTAAAGAAGATAGAACATACTAATAGATCGATAGAAGACAAGCCAAGACAGAGATAAGAAATGGTGGCGTTACGGCGATCAGCAGGATGCTTCTACCAGCAAAGTCTCCAAAAGGTCATTCAGCCAAGCGTGTCACACATAACCCTGCAACAAACCCAAACAAAGAATAGTGCACCACGCCATCAAGAGAGAGAGAATTCCTCCACACAATGTGTGTGTCAAATGAACTCTAAGTCTCTCCAATATATAGGAGAGAATTCCTCCACACCAATGTGTGTCAAATGAACTCCAAGTCTCTCCAATATATAGGAATCTTTGGGGGTGTGTGACACGTCCTTTAAGACATTTAAGTCAATATTTTGTTCCAGGCCGACCCAGCACATAAGTGGAATAAATTCAAAGTACATGTTCTGCTCATCCGATCGAGATGATCTTTAGATCAATCTTACACCTCTCCGAAAGAGGAATCCAATAAAAATATTGCGATCATCATCTGAGCAGCACAACTCGGAGTTTGGACCTAGTTGTCCAATTTTAACACTCCCTCTCAACTAGGGAGAACTCCGTCCACTAGTGCAATCCAAACATCGTGCGTCATCCCGCCGTAACTTGCTTTGCTGGCCTCTTTATTTCAGAACGGAAGTGGGTCAGTCACAAAGACATCATACCCGGCTGACAGATTCAGCCCAGAGGTCCGAAACCTCTATAGGACTCACAAAGAGTATCCAACCAACCCAAGGTTGGTTGATCTGACCCGAAGTCAGTTGGAGGTCCGAAACCTCACTAGGACTCAAGAGAGTCATATACTAACCCAAAGTTAGTTTCACTGACCCGAAGTCAGTTGGAGGTCCGAAACCTCACTAAACTTGATCCAGATCAAGTGGTTGGACCGTGCCATCCTAGATAGAGAGTACGGCAATCTCTGATGCGTCCATCAGTCTTTGCTAATAGTCTCTAGCTTTTCCCACCTCATTGGCCAAATGAGAGGTACTTCCCATGAGCCCCGAACTCAATGGGTAGGATGCATACGGGGCACAGATAAATGAGAGGCGAACCAGCTCAATAATCACAAGGGTGGGGCAGAAGCATTATGAGTGCTTATAGCTCCGAGAAGCTATCCCCAAAGCCCCCCAGAGCTCCCAGAGCTCATCGTCCAACAGACCTCCTCCCGTAGGGTCAACCTGACGATACCAAGATTCTCACTTTAAGGTTAGGAACAGTTGACCCTTCATATTGTGAGAACATCCATAATCGCTCATCAGCTTCCTACATGGAATGAACATGCGCTCACGACCATATCTGGACAGTGGTACCACCACCAATATGCTTGGATCAACTTGGAACGGGATTCGTTAGTAAATGAATCTCCTCCTGTTATCACAAAGGATAAATTCGTTGGCATCTAAGACATGCTCGAACAAATCACAAAGAGCTTTTCGCAACTAAGTGACTACAACAGTGCCATACATGTTACAGCCCAGAGCCTGCCCGTTGCTAGCTCTTTGTGGCTACCGACTATTATATCTTCGCCTCTTATGTATTCACAGTGAAGTAGCATCCAGACAAAAACCCCCTAGATCCACCACACTGCCAGCCCAATCGGCATCAGTACATCCATGGAGTGTCATACTCTCGGCAGTGTATCTCAGCCCATGGTCTATCGTGCCTCAGAGATATCTCAAGAGTTTCTTGGCACCAACCCAGTGAATGTTATGATCAACCATGTGTTGACTCAAAGTGTTCACTGCACAACATATGTCCGAACAAGTGTTCATTAAGAACATCAGGGTCTCTATGAGTTAACGATACTCAGTAGGACAGGCCCAGCAACGCTGCTACTCAACTTCTTAAAGTTGAGTTCCATGGACTTACAGTCCATCATACCAGAAACTTCATAATGTATTTTCCTTGAGAAAGGAAAATCTCGCCCGGTCTCTGCTAGACCTTTAGGCCTAGGCATTCGTCTTAGGTCCTTCATCTCAAACTCAGCAGCGAGCTTCCTCTTGCACTGAAGAAAGAGAGGGTCAGCACCTGTCAGGAAGAGGTCATCCACATACAGCACCAGAGTGAGAAGCTTCTTTCTATTAACCTTGCAGTGAAGGTTCAGATCAGCAATACTACGAGTGAAGCCCAGCTTCATCAAGTAGCTATCTATGCTCTCGTACCAAGCTCAGGGTGCTTGTTTCAGCCCATAGAGGGCTTTCTTCAATCCTGCAGACATGGGTGTCTCGACCCTGGACTTCCAACCCCAAAGGTTGCTCCACATATATCTCTTCCTTTATTACACCATGCAGAAAAATGCGGTCTTCACATCATCTGATGAAGACTCCATCCTTGCGTAGCAGCAAGGGCTATGATTGATCGAATGGTGGTATATCGTGCCACAGGTGCAAATATGTCATCATAATCTATTCCTTCCTTTGAGAGAAGCCACGGGCAACAAATCTTGCCTTGAACTTTTCAGCACTTTCATCAGATCCATGCTTGATCTTGTAGAGTCATTTCGAGGTGACAACTGCTTTGTCCTATGGTCTTGGAACCACATCCCAGACATCATTCTTCATAATGGACTCATACTCTTCATGCATAGCATCCTTCCAGACTTTATGCTTTACGACTTCCTCAAAGGATCCGAGGTACAGATTGTACAAAAGTACTCATGGCTGCTAGATACCTTGTTATTTATATGGCTTCTTGGATTTCTTCCAGAATTTCCCCCTCTGAAGCCATATGTCTTTGAGCCATGAGGATCTTCTTTCATTCAGTAATGATATTCGCTCAGGAGCATATACAGATGTATCTCCCTCTTAATGTCAGCTTTTCTCGAGAGAGAAGACATCTATTTTAAATGAGGGCATCCCAGACACCAACTTGGAAAAGGGACTTGATCTCCTACAGTCAAAGCCATCCAACAGACTTTGCTGATCATGATTCAAGATTCCAACCATGTGACCAAAAAACTGCATAAACTTCTCAGTTCACACTTCAAGATGATACTGTCACAAGCTTACAGTTATTACGAATCTCGTAGACAAGGGTGTCTGTCTATGTCACTGTCATAATGACAGTGACAGACTCACAGATTTTGCTCCTAAAAAATGGTCGTTACAGAGATACCTTCTGAACTTGCATCACAGTTTTCTTCATCATTAACAGTAGTGAAGATTTCAAGCTTACAGCAATTACCTGAGATCTACTGTAGCTTCCTCAACCAGCCCTCTAAGACTTTCTTTATTGAGCTAAGGATCCAATCTGCCTTTTATTCTGCACTTGAGGTGTTCATCTACAACATCAGTCATTGCATTTTGATTCCAGATCTGCCCATTAGCAATGAATGGTTGACTGATCTAAGGCTCCATTCAGATCTCAGTTCTGCAATTTGACATCTGGTCAAGACACTTTCTAGGGTCACTGCCACTAGGTTGAGTTCAGTTACAACCACTGTCACTAGACAACAGCATCATAATATTGTTCAATGAAGCACTGCACTGCCCCTTAAGTCATCATAGAGATACTAACACAACTGTCATGGGGAAACTGTCAAGGCAGTGTTGCAATTCAGCCTTAATATAGTATACTTCCTTGACATGAAACTCTGCATATTCACTTTTCTTTCAAGAACATTTCATACAGCTTTTGCCCATGTATCCTTCAGATTCTTATGCATATAAAATGCTGTCAGATTAATGTCACCATCGGGCAAGTAAGTTTTCAGCGGTACAAACCTTGCAGTTTAAGAAATTATGAATAAGATCCTGCACATACAGCATTCGTCCTCTCTTCTGAAGGGCAGTTTGGCAAAATGCAAGAAATCAACTCTGCTTCATCAACCAGCAATATCATCTGGCGACTTTATAATGCTTTTAATAATGGCGCAGTAGACTGATATGCCCAAATCTTCAGTAATATTCATATATCATTCGGACAAGCTAATGACCCTCAATTACATAATAACTCGGCTTTCTGATATGTATCCGAATGAATATGTTCCGATTCAGCAAGAACTCTACGGATCAATATGTGATGCTTGAGTGGTGAAGCAAATTGCAAATCAATACGGTGATCATTCAATTTATCCTGCTCATTTCTCATCGTTCTGTCAAGGGCCACTTTCACAATGTGGGTTAAGGATGACAAATCATTTACGTCGGCAGTCTGACCAACAGACATACCACTGTGCACGAGCAGCCCATTGGGTCCCCTGAAGGACCTTACCATAAATAGTGTTGTATCGAGCGCATTTAGCGAAACCAAATTTTCTATATTCAATTCCCATGGAACACATCGTTTCTACAGCTTTGGAATATAATTGCTGTCATATTACATGTTATGTGGAGGGAACATCTACTTCTATATGCTGGTTGGATATCCGTAAACATAATTTATTCCGGCAGTTACACAACGATGGGCAAATGCCCCTAAAAATTATAGGTCCCTGTTTTCAAAAACAAAAACAAGATTGGGTTTTCCACGATCTACAATATACCACTGAGCTTGATGCTGGCACTGCGGTTGGCTGCTTCTGGTATCGCTGCTGATCTCATTTCTCTGTTGAATTGTCTGTTCGTCTGAGGAACATTGTCCCTCTGCAACTGCCTTGTGACAGCGTCCCTTTGCATTTCTAAGTCTGTCTATACCATTCTCATTTGATGATCCAAAATCGATCATTACATTTTTCCAAGAAGATTCGGAAATGGCGTCAAAGAATCGAATTTGTCTGTTATTGCAGAGACCACAAATTTTCCCGCGCAGGTTCGAACCCTACTGTCGACGCCAAGGAAGTCAACATGTCGCTGCCTGTAGCCTTCAATAAATATACGCTGCCTGTAGCAATTTCAAATACTTTTGTGGGACAGCTCTCCCTCTTCGTCAAATTTTCATACGCCGACCGAAATTTCTTCAACGTCAGTCATTACGACGGTGCCAAGACACCATCCGCGGTGAGATTTCTTTGTTTGCATAAGTTGAGCAAGTTGTAACCCAATTGTACGCAGATTACATAGCTAACAGATATACTGCACATTCGCTATGACTAGTTGAAGCGAAACGCATGCCCTTTCGTTCTCTGGTTGACCGTCTTTTACATGCGCAGTCACCCCATTCATTGCTTCATCCACAAGTCTCACGTAATTTTCTTTCCTTTGCGCACAGCACAACGCTACACGACTTATATGAATGGCCCGCAGACTTCAACGTTTGTTTGGTTCGGGGGGAGCCCAACGTTAGCTTTCACCCTTAAATTTCCTTTGCGGCCACAGTCGTTCGGAATTCTTGTTCCTGCGAGAATTTTTGGCCCTTCGGAAGGTTCCAATTCCAAACAGAGGAAGATTAAGGAAATTACGAGCCCGTGTTTAGAGACGACGGCTCAATAGACTTAGCCGATTCTTTTTTTTTCACGTGCATTGGTTAAATTTGGTTTGAAAACAGGTTACGCAGGATTCAAAGAACTTTCTGCTTTTTCTTTTAGCCGTCAATGCTTCCGGGAACTTCTGTTTGGCCTTCAACCAAGGCCGCAAACATTTCAGCCTTCCAGCTACCCACATATGGTAGCATTTCGTATATATGTACCTCGGCCAACTAGCTCAGCAAGCTAGCCCTCAAAAACATCCCTTCTCAAATCTATAGCTTTTTCCACGCAGATTAGGGCAGACTTTTTCCACGCTAATTAGGGCAGACTTGCTCAGCCTAGGGCATTGTCTTCAACCAAGGCTCCGATACCATGCTAATTTCTGCTCATGTTCTATGCCATTTCAGATTAGGGCACAACACTGAAGAAGATAGAACATACTAATAGATCGATAGAAGACAAGCCAAGACAGAGATAAGAAATGGTGGCGTTACGGCGATCAGCAGGATGCTTCTACCAGCAAACTCTCCAATAGGTCATTCAGCCAAGCGTGTCACACATAACCCCAGAACAACCCAAACAAAGAATACGCAGCTCCAACGCCATCAAGAGAGAGAGAATTCCTCCACACCAATGTGTGTCAAATGAACTCCAAGTCTCTCCAATATATAGAAATCTTTGGGGGTGTGTGACACGTCCTTTAAGACATTTAAGTCAATATTTTATTCTAGGCCGACCTAGCACATAAGTGGAATAAATTCAAAGTACATGTTCTGCTCATCCGATCGAGATGATCTTTAGATCAATCTTACACCTCTCAGAAAGAGGAATCCAATAAAAATATTGTGATCGTCATCTGAGCAGCACAACCCGGAGTTTGGACCTAGTTGTCCAATTTTAACACCCCTCCATGATAGTTCGATATGCCCTCATGGAATCAGTGTGACTGGAGAGAAAAACCTCATATGCTGCATGTAGTAGCTTCTCCTTGAGCTTAGAGGCTCTAGTCAAGAAGATCCTACTCTGAAAATAGATGACTCCATCTCTCACTGCATATCTCTCATCTGACAATTGACCATCAAGTACTCTGCATGTGAAGAGATCCTTGGAGTATTCCACCAACAACTGAGATCTCCAATAAGGATCTATACCCAATAATGACAGCGCTGCTGGTCTGCAATGTAAAGCACCTGTCATGTTGCTGCTCCAATTCAGCAAGGTGCTCTAATCCTTGGTTATGCACTTGCCCTGATGGTATGTTCTCACATATCTCAATATGAGGTACTGAAATAACATGAGATGAAAGTGCATGCATACCTTGGATCAACTGATGTGTGGGAACCTCTTGCAAGACCACAAGAGTTCCCCCAACTGGGGCAATGGTATCTCCAACTATTGGTAAGAGTGATGGCTGCTCTTCTACAACTGTACCAGCGCTAGTATATGTCTCCTCCTCATCATGCATCTCATCAATCATGCATGGGGCTCCAAATGTCAAGAACTCAAGACCATCTTGCAAAGATGCAAGTGATCCTCCTCTTGATGTAAGTACATCTGCAGCAGATGGTGGTAGAGGCTCCTCCTGAGTGATAATGAGGACATCTTCCTTGGGCTCTTCATGCACTATCTCCTTGATGATGTGAGATGTCTCTGGTTTCTTCCTACCATACCTCTTCTTCAGTCTAAAAATGAAATCTGCATAAGCAGACACTTTCATGTGTGACAAGTGACTGAACCACCAATCTCTTGCTTCACCATCTAGGTGCAGTGCTGCAAACACCACAGCCTCTCTTTCTGATATAGGATATTTCAGAAATAAGGTAGCCAATTCTTCCCTCCAAGCCCTCAATGTGCTTGTCGAAGATCAATCAAATGTAGGCAAGAAGAATCTATGCCTCTTTCTTCTATTGTTGCTTCTGGATCTCCTCTCTTCTTTGAGTTGCAAAAACTGTTGGAGAGAGAGATTATCCTTCAATGCTCTTGGCTGTGACTTGTACTCAGACAGAGATTTGCTTAGGGTCTCATGCCCCAATTCTTCTACATATTCAGACTAGTCCTCTTTCTCATCAAAGAAAGTGGATCTAGTGGAATAATGTGAAGCTCTTTGCTTCTTCGATCTTTTTTGCTGCTGATAAGAAGTATTGGGACATTCTTCATTCTGAAACCTTCTTGAGGTTTCTCTTTGCCTTTCTCTTCTTGTTTCATTGATCTCTTTGGAGAGATCCTTCATAGCTCTATAAAATGATGAGGCAAAACTTAATCCCTCCATAGTATATCTCTACTATCTGCTTTTCATTTGTTGTCAAGAATGTCCACAAGCTGAGCCAAAGATCATGCTCTGATGCCAATGTAATATCCCAAGATAGGAAAAGCAGTAATATAGAATACAGAAATTGAAATAGAAGTTAATAACATTACACCAAAATGTGAGACAGATATAGAGCCATTTTATTATGTAAATCAGCAGCAAATAAGCACAATATATTGAGGCACAAATCAGACAAGATATGCAAACAAGCCTCCAATGAACAAACACTCTCAAAAGTGAGATGTTGTTGCTATACAAAATGTCGAAGAACTGATACAGCACAGTCCTAGTGAGAATAACTACTGTTGGAAAATGCAATAATATGGATCTCCTGATATATGGCTCAAGAAATGTCAGGAACAGAGATCTAAGCTCCCAAGAACCTTTCCAAGACAACCCAGAAAGGGTTTTCGGAAATACACAATATACAAAAATGTCAGAATAAAGCCCTAGGGCTAAATAAGCTCTGTAACTAGACACCTGAAAAGGAGGTGGCTGAACTAATGTAGATTCTATAGAAACTCCTCCAATAGACTTTCCAAATGAAGGGTTGATCCCTTCACTAGAAATCTAACTCTCCAAATGATGCACTAAATCCTCCACTGCAAATGCTCACCAATATAATGCAGTTTATGAGGGAAACTGCATTGTAGGAGATGGTAATAGCTTGGCCTGGTGCCAAATGATGAAATAATGCCCAAAGACCTCCCTTGCTGGCCTCTCGATGGAAAGAATGCTTCCTCCACTGAAAACAAGCTCAAAAAATGGCCCTATAAATCCTCCACTGCTTCTACCCTGCAACACAGCACAATCTGGAAGAAACTGTGATGTAGATGAAGACTGAAGCTGGACTGATGTCGGAATGTGGATATGCACCTCACAAATCTCTCCTAAGTGGGCACTCGAAGTCCCCCGAGGATGAGGGTGGGATTCCCGCTCGGGAACGCCCTTGTGCTAAACAGCACAGCAGTCTCCGTTAAACAGCTAAAGAGTGCAAGAAGTCATAACAGACCAAAAACATATCAATAATCAACATGGCTTTTATGGCTGCCTTCCCCTTCCCTATATGCATTGTGAGTCTTCTCACCTTGGGCCCCACTCACTAAAGCCACTACTCTCATGGAGACTTCCACTCTCATTGAGCTGTCTCTTATTGATTATCCACTCCCTCCATACCAGCGTTGTTGATTTGGTCAAACTTGACCCCATCCACATGCTTCATCCTCTATTCACACATGAGGGTGCTTCATCTAGCTATTAAGATGCTCCTTATTCACATTAGGAGTGATTTTATTCCTACTAAGGAGATTTATGGGTCTCCCTACCCTCTTATTCCTCTATCTAAGTGGCAAAAACAAAATTTAATATTCCAACTAGTTAAAAGCTAATTCGGAATATTTCATCTCGAGATCTCCAAAAAGCTTTGTCTTCCATAAACTTTACGTCTCTTCTCACTAGAATCTTCCTACTGCTAGGAATGTAGATCCTATATGCCTTTGAGGCCTCGCTATACCCGACAAGGAATCCCTTCCCTGTAGTTTGATCCAATTTGTTGCGTTTTTCATCTGGCACATGGCAGTGACCCACACTCCCAAAAATCCTCAAGTAACTCACTTCAGGCTTCTTTCCTGTGAAGACTCCCTCTAGCGTTTTCTTCCCCAAAGCTCTATGCAGAGTTATGTTCTTAATGTACACTATTATGTTACATGCCTCTGCCCATAAAATGTAGAAATTATATAACTTATGTGTTATATGTCCAAGATTCTCCTAATCTCACACTATTTTAGCTTCATGCAAAATACAGAATCTATTCCACCATTGATCATTTGCGGAAATTAAATCAAGATTGCAATGCACACATGAAACAATAAAAATTCACACACATTAATACAGTTGTTTAATGGGAAAGCCTAAAGCTGAATACCCCAACTATCTGTATATAATATATGTCATAGAGATCATGTAACAATCCTCATACAACGCTGATCATATCAAGCTCTCAGTACAATACAATCACTACACACTAATCAAGAACAATCAACAAAAATTTGCACTGATTTTTTCCCTCCCAATAGCCTGCCTCTACTCCGCAATCCCTACTGAAGAATGGCTCTGGATGAGTTCGAATTGCTCCAACCTTGCTCACGCAATCCTCATTGGCATCTCCAATGAATGTGTGGTGCATACAATGGAACAATATAGTCACAACTGATAGTCACACTTGCTCTTTCACCAATCTCTCCACTGAGTCTCCACTGATCTGTTCTGCACTATAGTTAACTGTTGTCTTTGTCCAGTTAAATAATGAGTTATTATTTAGTAAATTAATTTAACTAATTAATTCACTCAACTCCACTGAAAGTATCAATCAGTTAGAAATAGACACAATTAGTTCCACTGAGTTTAACTCTACAAGTGTAGTTAAACTAGAAACCAACTCCACCAACTACTTCTCCAACTCCACCAAACTCTGCCACTTGAGTTCTAACTGAAGTCCTCCATGCATGAACCACCAGTAGCTCCAGGAATTTACGTAATTCCTTGACTGTCGTCATTAATCCCCAGTGGCCCAGATATCGGTGCTCCAAGAGGATAAGATAATGTTTAGAGTCCAAATATTATTAAGAGCTAATAATATACGACATATCTATTTTTAGACTGGAAATCTAAAAATAGATTCCGCCCAGTATGTATAAAAATAGAAGTCCATATATTTCTTCCGACTTAACCAACCATCCACAAATAGCATCCTGCAACTCATAGAACATGATCCATATGTCTAAAAATAGACATAGTCTAAAAATAGACTTTGCGCCAAAAATAGCCTGCGGGCCCACTTAGTGAAGGCGACTCCTTTCCACTAAGCTCATCATCTTGTTGCAATCTCAACACTCCTTCTCAACAAGATAAGGATTATCTGCCACCCCTATCCTGCCTCTGTGGTATTCGAATTTTCTCCTGGTGAGCGCCTTGTGCAATAATGTCACAAATCTTAGTAGGAATGTAAGAAAGCAACATGATCCTCCGCTGCACACAATCTCTGATATGATGGTATCGGATGTCAATATGTTTAGATCTATCATGAAATACTGGATTAACCGAGAGTTTAATGCAACTCTGATTATCACAATATATCACAGTAGAATCTAAATGAGAACCAAACAAACTGACCAGGATCTTCCTCATCCATATAGCCTCACATGCAGCCAAACTTGCTGCCATGTACTCGGCCTCCGCTGAACTGAGTGCCACGGATCTTTGTTTCCTGCTGTACCAAGAAATTGCTGTCGATCCGATACTGAAAATCCCTCCAGATGTGCTCTTTCTGTCCGTTGGGCTTCCTGCCCAATCTGCATCCATGAAGCCATGCAGCTTCACTTCATCCGACTGTCTGTACCACAATCCATACTCAGATGTGTCGCTGAGATACCTCAGGACATGCTTGCTTGCCTTCCAAAAGAGCTTGGTAGGCTTCACCATCAGTTGTGAAAGTTGGTTCACAGCATAGCATATGTCTGGTTGTGTATTGACTAAATACATGAGCGAACCAACCAACTGTCGATAAACAGTGGCATCCACTACCTCTACCAATGTAGCATCCTCCTTCCTCCAAGCACCAAGAAGAGGAGTGTCGATAGGCTTGCCGCCTTGCATGTGAAACTTCTTCAGTATCTCCCGGGCATACTTGCCTTGAGACACAAACAGTTCACCTTTCCACTGCCAAATTTCCAATCCCAGGAAATAATGAAGGAGGCCCAAGTCCTTCATCTCGAACTCCTTTGCAAGATCTGCCTTGCATGAGTGTATCAACAGTTCATCACCCGTTAGTATTAAATCATCTACATAAAGCACAATGATCAAAAGCTTACCCTCCACCACAATCTAGTATAAGTTTGGATCCGCCTCACTCTTGGCGTAACCAAGTCCGGTGAAATAACTGTCTATCCATGTGTACCAAGCACGAGGTGCTTGTTTCAGCCCATACAACGCTCTTTTGAGCCTGCACACATGCGACTCGGAGCCATAACCAGATTTTAGATCCTTCAATTTGCTCGATATACCACCTCCTCTATCAGTTAGTTGAGAGCACGCAATCTTCACATCCATACGATGAATGTGCCAACCCATACTGTGACTGAAGGCAGGATGGTACGCCTTGAAGAATACCTTGCAGCGAGGTCACCAAAGGTTTCTTCATAGTCAATCCTCGTCATGAGAAGCCACAAAGCGACAAATACACCTTATACTTCTCACGCGCTCCCATCGACGACTTGCTTCGCTTTGTAAACCCATCTCGAACCCACCACTAATTTCCCTTCCGGCCTTGGGACAATCTCCCATGCACTGTTTCTGACAATCGAATCATACTCTTCCACCATGGCATCTACCCATGCGGGATCCTCCATAGCTTCCTCGAAAGAGGATGGTTCCGCCACGATACACTTGCTCATCAGAGCCATGTATCTAGTAAATCGGTCAGGTGACTGTCTCTGTCTGCGCTGTGATGTAGAAACTCCTACATTCTGCACTGCATCAAGATTCAGTCACTCAACTTCTGTAGTGCGCTTCCGCCCTCTAATGTTTGGTGCTGCATGAGTGGTTTCTTCCACTCCATGAACCTCCTCTTGTGGCTGATACACATCTTGAGGTTCATCTTTAGGAACAAGTAGCTCCTCCTCTACATGCAAGTGTAGCTCCCTCTCAAGCAACAACTTCATGGCTTTCTCCTCATGAAATTTGAAGTATCCGGTAACACAGATCTTGTTGTCGCCGTCACCACGATAGTTGTGGGGTGTTCTGTGTACCCCACAAATATCGCAACCTCTGCGGTCGGCTCCAGCTTCTTCCTGGCATCCTTCGTCACATGAATGTAAACAGGTGAGCCAAAAATCTTCAAATGAGAAATATCAGGCTTCTTACCAGAAAACGCCTCTTCGGGTGTACTCATGCCAAGTACTCTATGAGGACAACGGTTTTGCACATAAATCGTAGTGTTGCATGCCTCAGCCCACAAGTGTATCGGAAGGCCCTGATCATGCAACTCTGATCATGCAACATCGTCCTTGCAACACCCACGATCGTTTTGTTCTTCCTCTCAGCGACCCCATTTTGCTGTGGGTTATGAGGTGCTATGAGTTCTCTTCGAATTCCTTCTTTGCTACAGAAGTCTTTGAATTTGCCAGAGATGTATTCACGACCATTATCGCTCCGGAGAGCTTTCACTTGCTTCCCCGACTCTTTCTCAACCAGTGCCTTCAACTCACAGAACTTTGAGTATGTCTCGCTCTTCTTCTGCATGAAGAAGATCCAGCACTTACGAGAAAATTCATCAACAAATATCACATAATACCTGTGCTTTGTTGTTGAAGCAACCGAAAAAGGTCCACACACGTTTGTGTGAATTCTCTCAAGGATCGTCGAAGCACGACTATCCTTCTCATGAAAAGTGGTCTTCACAAATTTTCCCAAAGTACATCCCTTGCACTGATCTGACTGCGCAAATGTACCTTTGGGAAGCCCGATAGAAATCTGCTGCAAAATTTTCAAAGCGCCATGGTGAAGATGGCCCAATCTCCTGTGCCACAATTCGCCCTCATCTCAGCTCACCACTGCTTTGCCTGCCATTGCAACGCAGCCATCTACCTGCAATTGATAAAGATTCTTAACTCGAATCCCTATCCTCCTGGTTTGACCAGTTGTTTTATGGCGCAAGAAAGCTTTTCCCTCGCTAAAAACAACATCATAACCCTTGTCTTCCAGCGTCGCCATGGAGATCGAATTATTCTTCAATCCTAGAACATGCATAACATCCTTCAAGATGAAAGGTTTACCGGACTCCCTCTCGAAGGAAATGGTCTCGATACCAGTCGCACTGTATCTACCATCATCGCCCATCTCGATGTGCACTCCGAGATCCTTTTCCTCCAGATCACTAAACAAATCTTTGTCTCCGGTCATATGGAAAGACACACCACTGTCAAGAAACCACACCGATCCCATCACACTTGAAACCATAGTTTTAAAAACCGGTCGGTTAGATAGCCCACCGGTCGAAACCGGCCAGGCAACCCGGCTACCTAGGGCATTTCGCCCATTTTTCAGAAAAATCGGACCTAACCGGCCGGTTTATGCATAAACCGGCCAGTTCCGTTCCTAACCGGCCGGTTAGGTGCTACCTCCTCCGCGGACCCACACTTTCGGCGGCAATTGAGTTTTAGGGCTGATTTGTTTATAAGGGGGTGTTCATTTAGCTACTCTTTCCCTATGCGGACCCACGCACAACCAGAAATAGGTTTTAGGGCTGATGTGGAGGTAAGGGAAGCATTGACATTTCATGGTAATGTTAAATTCTTAAAGTAAAAGTGACTTAAATTTTTAACATTACCATGAAATGACTCAGGATGTTTAAGAGTGGTTTCGACCTCATTAGATTTCATATGGAGAAACTAGAATTTTAGGTTTCACTCAAAATTCAGCAGACTTAATGGTTTTCGGGGTTTCATGGTTTGGGAATTTGCACTGTTTCCATTTGATTCTATCATGTGTAAGGGAATGATATTGGCATTTGATCAAGAGCATGAAGTCCTTTAAGAACCTTGATGTACCCTTCAATCAAAGGAAAACAACTGGTTAGGCATGCTAATCTTTTTCTACCGCATTTTAAGGTTGAGGAGATGAACCCTTCACTCAAACCAAAATCGTTGGTTAGGCATATTAAACTTTTTCAATTTCTATCATGTTATAAGGTTGAGCAATTCAAGTCTGAAGACTTTGAGCAAGATGATGTTTGTGTATCTCTTATTGATGATCCCATTTCTAGTAGCAATGAATCAATGATGAGTTTCATGAGAGACCATGTTGCTTAGTGATTTGTAGTTTTGATGTCTATTTTTGCTACTACTACTACTACTAAAGTTGTAGAGGAGTTTTAGGAGTCCTCAAACTTTGAGCCATATTATTTATGTAGCTCATGTTGATGATCCCTTGTCTGGTAGTGGTGATAATTTTGATCATGATGAGGAGTGATTATGTTGTTGATCACTAATATGTAGTCTTGTATTAGGCCAATGGCCTCATAGCTTGTAGCATTGTTTTTGGACTTTATGGGCCATTTGGAGCCTCATTTCCTATGTATTTTTCGATGATATGTATTGCACTCGGTGCCATTTTGATATATTCACCTTTGCATGGTAAATAAATGAGCAAACTTTGCATATTTTGTCTCTATTGGCTTGGAATCATGGTTGCAAATCTTAAAAATAGTTTTTTTTATTAAAAAAATAATTATTTAATGTATTTTTTTAAAACCGGTTCATTGAGATCTGACCGCTCCCGGTTAGACCGATTCCAGTTAGAAACCCGGTTCATTAGGTCCACCGGTCCAGTCACCGGTTCCGGTTTTTAAAACTATGCTTGAAACCAAGCATGCGATCAAAGAAAAGTCGAGCTCAAACAACAAGGCTAAGGCCTCTCCTGCTGTATAACTAGCAGCGCTCTTATTCTTCTTCTTCTGTGGGCAATTAGTGGCGAAATGCTCGTGCTGGTGACAGTGAAAACACTTCACCTTGGAAAAATCATGCTTCTTGCCTTTAGCTTCAGATTTGGAAGATTTCTTCCCTTTTCCTTTCCGAGCTTTGGCAGCCAAAGCGCAATTTTCTTCATCTTCATTCTTCGATGAAGATCCATCCCATATTTTTACCCTTGTCTCCCTCAGATAAACCAAAGTCGCTCCCATCTGCTGGCAGTTTCTCCGAATCCGTTGACCAGTCTTCGTATTACCACCAACTCTTCGGGAAGCCAAGGAGAGCTAAACTCACCAAGTCTTCTTCATCAGCATTAACCCCACCTTCCTGGCTCATCTTTACGGTGGACAAACTTGTGAGGTATTTTCGGAATCACATACTTCCTTTCTCCATTTTTATTTTCTAATCCTAGTTTTTAAAAGCACCAACTTCTCCTTCAGACATGTGCTTTGGAGCAAATGCATTCAAAGCCTTCCACATTAAGATGGAGTGGATTTACCTTGAAGTCTGGACACAATGTGGTCCTTCACACCTTCCAACAGAATCCTTCGACACTTTGCTACCTTCTTTTGCCATGCGTCAAGTGCGACTGCATTGCTAGAAGCAGGCTTCAGAATATCAACATCTATGAACTCCTTCAACCCATTATCATCTAGCACCACCTCCATCCTGTCCTTCCATGCTATGTAATTCGAGCTCCCATCAAGGGCATACTCCAATCGCAATCTGTTGAAAGACATTTCAATGAATGCTCAACTTCGACACCAAGAAAACACTACAACAAATTCGAATTCCACCAGCACAAAACTCAACCGCTTCAATAATTGCAATCTCCTCCAATGATCAACACTGCTCTAATACCATGTAGAAATTATATAACATATGTGTTATATGTCCAAGATTCTCCTGATCTCACACTATTTTAGCTTCATGCAAAATACAGAATCTATTCCACCATTGATCATTTGCAGAAATTAAATCAAGATTGCAATGCACACATGAAACAATAAAAATTCACACGCATTAACACAGTTGTTTAACGGGAAAGCCTGAAGCTGAAAACCCCAACTATCTGTATATCATATATGTCATAGAGATCATGTAACAATCCTCATACAAAGCTGAGCATATCAAGCTCTCAGTACAATACAATCGCTACACACTAATCAAGAACAATCAGCAAAAATCTGCACTGATTTTTTCCCTCCTGATAGCCTACCTTACTGCGCAATCCCTATTGAAGAATGGCTCTAGATGAGTTCAAATTTGTCCAAACTTTCTCACGCAATCCTCATTGGCATCTCTAATGAATGTGTGGTGCATACAATGCAACACTATAGTCACAACTGATAGTCACACTTGCTCTTTCACCAATCTCTTCACTGAGTCTCGATTGATCTGTTTTGCACTGTAGTTAACTGTTGTCTATGTCCAGTTATATAATGAGTTATTATTTAGTGAATTAATTTAACTAATTAATTCACTCAAATCCACTGAAAGTATAAATCAGTTAGAAATATACACAATCAGTTCAATTGAGTTTAACGCCACGTGTAGTTAAACTAGAAACCAACTCCACTGACTACTTCTCCAACTCCACCAAACTCTGCCACTTGAGTTCTAATTGAATTCCTCCATGCATGAACCACCAGTAGCTCTAGGAATTGCGTAATTCCTTCAGCTAGCTAATCTGAAAAATCTGTTAACTAAATTTCAGTGCTCCAAGAGAATAAGATAATGTTTAGAGTCCAAATATTATTAAGGGCTAATAATATCCGACATGTCTATTTTTAGACTGGCAGTCTAAAAATAGACTTCGCCCAAAATGTCTAAAAATAGAAGTCCATCTATTTTTCCAACTTGAACAA
Organism: Pinus albicaulis; assembly: GCA_034641835.2. Classification (NCBI taxonomy): domain Eukaryota; kingdom Viridiplantae; phylum Streptophyta; class Pinopsida; order Pinales; family Pinaceae; genus Pinus; species Pinus albicaulis. The sequence continues at coordinate 1,596,690,886 of CM076579.1, read as the reverse complement.
CCATCCACAAATAACATCATGTAACTCATAGAATATGATCGACATGTCTAAAAATAGACATAGTCTAAAAATAGACGTTGCACCAAAAATAGCCTGCGGGCCCACTTAGTGAAGGCGACTCTTTTCACTAAGCTCGTCATCTTGTTGAATCTCAACATAAAAACTGCGTATCCCGGACATAAATACGGCCTTTGCAACCCCCCAACTATCGTTCTCGTTTCTTCGCTTACGCTTACTCCATTCCAAGGGTTATATGGAGTTTTCCATTCTCTTTTGATGTCTTCCTTCGTGTAGAAATATGTGAAATCTTTATCAATGTATTCTCCACCATTATCTGAGCACAACAACTTGATCTTTTTCCCTGTCGCGTTCTCTACGAGTGCCTTGAACTCTTTGAACCGATCAAAGACCTCATCTTTGGTCTTTAAGAAATAGATCCAGGTCTTTCTGGAATGGTCATCAATAAAGGTGGCGAAGTATTCGCCACCACTAAGAGCTCTAGTGGACATAGGGCCACAAATATCTGAGTGTATCAGTCCTAACACGCTGTTTGCTTTGTTGTCACTTCTCGGGAATGTTGGCTTCGCGTACTTCCCAAGTACGCATCCTATGCATACGTCGTCGAGCTTTGTACTGATAACTGGAACTCCTATTACAGTTTCTCTGAGCATCTTAAGTGCTCCATGGTGTAAATGTCCCATCCTCCTCTGCCATAATTTGTTTAGCTCCTTCCCACTGCTACTATCACTACCTATCAGTGCCATTGGAGAATCAAGTTGCAACCTGTATAACCTGTTGCTCCGAGCTCCAATTTGCTTCACTTTCTTCTAGCTAGAGTGTTTGACATACACTTTCTTCCCTACAAAGTGTACATCGTACCCCTTGTCTTGTAACTGGGACACTGAAATTAGGTTCATACCCAATCCCGGCACATGTAATACATTAGTAGTGTTGGTGTTGGTTCCTCACTCCATCTGAAACTCTATGGTGCCTCTCCCTACAAGAGTACATTTGGTTATATGTTTCCCATAGTGATCTGGAAGTCCATCTGCTCCTGAAAGCTAGAGAAATATTCTCTAACAACTATCATATGAGCTGAAGCTCCACTGTCTATATACCAGACACCAGGTGATGTTGAACCTGATAAGCAGGAAAACTCATCTTCCAACCTGGAAGATAAATCTGAAGCATCCCGATTGTTAATTATGTACATTATTTTTTGTGTTATTTCTCTTTCCTCCCGATGTTGATTTTGCTACTGCAAAATTGCTGCGTCCAACTAGAGATCTGCTCTGCAAAAAATATGGTTGCTCCCTCTACCACTGGTAATCCTCGATCTAGAGAAATCAGATTTCTCGGTCGCTCTCTCAGAGAAATCGATTTTCTTCAAGAATTTTGACCCTTCTAGCCAAGGAACTACGCTGCCTCTAGGGAATTCGAACTGTTGCTCATGCCGAGCAGCGACCCTCCTCTTTTTCGCTACTGAGCTCTCCGGCTAATCATATAAGGTTTGATACCATGTGAAAATTTCATCTATTGTAATAACTGAAAAATATTCTTCTAACTGACAAATTGAATATGCAGTTTATTTGCTACGGCAAGTATCGAATAAATTTACTACTGCAATTTTCACAATAAATTACTACGGAAAATAAAATGTTGGAAATAGAGAAATTCTAGCACACACATAGAAAACATTAACACAGTTATTTTTGGACAATTGTCCCCGGAAAAACCCAATGTGGTAAAACTGGTGCAACAGATGAGTGTTTTCTTATTAATCTTCAGCAACAATCTGAGTACAAGAATTCTGACAACTAAAATAGAGGAAAAATATTGAGAGATTTTGTGATAAATTTCTCACTCTCCACAGCAACTTCCTGAACCCGAGATGGACCCTTTGCCCATATGCCGGTGCCTCTACGTCACTCTCTACGTAGTGACTACGCAGAGCTCTAGTGGACATCTTTTTTCCTCATGCTACCTCCTAAATTTGATATGTACCTTCCGTAACTTCTATTGGTACACTCTCTCTTACCCCTCTACTCCGCCATCACCTCCGCGCTATCTCCTCTACCGAATCTTGGCCCAATCGAAAAATTGACTGGCCTGAAGCTAGAAATAACTCCACCATCGTATTCTCCATCTACCCATCGACTTCTTATAATTTATGTTGACCCTTCACCCGCCAAGATTAAAACATAATCGATGGTCGTTAATTTTGGACAATGAGGTCCAAACTCCATGTTGTGATGCTCAGATGAAGATACCAATATTTTTAATTGGACTCCTCTTTTGGAGAGGTGCAAGATTGATATAAATATCATCTTGATCCGATGAGCAAAACATCTATTTTGAATTAATTCCACTTATGTGCAAGGTCGGTCATAATTGAATGTAGGCTTGAAGCCCCAACAGATGTGTCACACACCCTCACTGATGGATATATATATAGGTCAATGTTGGAGGTCATTTTCATCCATCACTCATCACACATTCTCTCTCTACATCTGATTGGTTCGATCATCACTTGGAGTCTCTTCTTCTCCACACGTGGGAAAACACAGCAAAAGATTTTTCTGTTTTTGACCTAGGGATTTCAGCGCAGATTTGACCAGCGTTGACTTTGGTCAACGCATGGTCAAACTAACCCCAAACTTGGTCAAAATTCCGATTTCTGCAGTCCGCATTTATTAGCATAGAAATCGAGCTTGACTGTTGACTTTGACTAGGTTGCGTTGACTTTTTGCTGCTGTTGTTTTACGTTGACCGTTGACTGGGATAGTGTTGACTTTTGTTGACTTTGGGTTGACTGATATAGCTGTCCGAGAGGGTTGTGTGACACTTCTGGTTGGCTGACCATATTGAGACTTTACAAGTTGAAGCATCTTGTTGGCTGAAGTACGTAACGCACCACAGCATATTTTGCTGATCAAGTTAAGTGTATTTTTGGCTTGTCTTCCATCAATCTATTGGTATGTTCTATCAGCGTTTTACTTTCTTTTATATGTGATTGCTACTTGATATTGGGTATAAAAGTAAAATTGCATCAAGCATAGAACATCTACGAAAATTTACATGGAATCGGAGCTAAGGAGAAGACAACGCCCAAGTTTGTAGCAATCATCGAAGAAGAGCATGGCTACCTCAAACTATAATGGCTTCAAAGCTGATGACAAGTTGACTTGGAAGGAAGACTTCCATGCCTGGAAGATGACTTTGGATCTTATGTTGGAAGACCAAGATGTCATGGACTATGTGCATGGTAAAATCCAAGAGCGTCCATCATCTGCACCTGCTGCCACCAAGTCAAAATATAAGAAGGGGGAAATCAAAGCAAAGCTAATGATCCGAGATTCAATTCATAAGAGTCTGGTAGCCTACATCTCTGAGCTAGGCACATCCAAGGAGATGTATGATAAGTTGGTCAACATGTTCAAGGCCAACAATGCAAATCAAGTCCTTTTCTTTAAGAACCAACTGAAGAATCTGAAGAAAGGCATGGATGAATCCGTTCAATCTTATTTTCTGAAGTTGATCGAAATCAAAAATAATCTTCTAGCCATTGGGGAGACAATAGTCGATCGAGAAATGGTTCTCACCGCACTTGGAGGTCTCTCCTCCAAATGGCATGTATTCAATACTACCATTCTCAATAACATTGTGATACCTGATTTTAACGAAGTATTATTGAGATGCGTACAAGAAGAGACAAGAATGAAGGAATATGAAAATGAAGGTAATGCTGCCTTCACTGCTCGTGCTAATAAGAGAAACAGTGGTGGTCCGAGGAAAGAAAGGAAGATGTTACACATGTAACAAGACCGACCACTATGCTAGAGAATTCCCTAATAAGAAGGATTCTCCCGGGGATGATGACAACAACAACAACCAGAGGAATGGCAATCAAAGGAACAACAGGTTCAAAGGAGAGAGGAAGGGTCCCTCTGGTCGCAATGGAAATGGGCAACATTTCAAAAGGTCGAGAAATTCCAGGTATGAGGAATCTAATGTTGTTGATGATAAAAGAAATGAATTCATTCTTGTATCTGCTCTCTCTGCTGCATCTCCACCTGACACTATGGATGTTTGGTTGATAGATAGTGGTGTCTCAAGGCACCTCACTGAGTTTAAGGAAGCACTTTTTGATTTGGTTGAGAAGGATGTTAATCTGAAAATTATTTTTGGAGATAATGCCACATATCTCGTGAAAGGGACAGGGACTGTGACCCTCCACTTATCTCAAGTTCAAGTCCTCCACTTGCAAGATGTACTAAATGTACTTGATTTGAAGAAGAACTTTGTGTCTATTTCGGCCATGGAAGACAAAGGTTTCAATGTGGCATTCGTTGATGGGAAGGTGCACATCTAGAAAAAGAGCTTTAGGGAAGCTATCATGATTGGGTTTAGAGTTGATACACTCCACCAGGTTGGAGGAAGTCCAGTTGGAGCGATGACATGTGATACTATCCGACAGAATGAACTATGGCACCGGAGGTTTGGACACCTTCATTACAAAGCCCTTCTCGAACTAAGGAAGGTGGTGACGGGGATGCCTGAATTCCAGAATGATCATTAAGGTGTATGTTAGGGTTGTGCCAAAGGAAAGCATACAAGGGGACCTTTCTCCTCAAGTATCACAAAGACATCTGATGTCTTGCAATTGATACATTCTGATTTGTCTAGTATGCTGCTCGTGACATCCTTGGGAGGATGTTCTTATTATATGACATTCATGGATGACTTCTCTCGCAAAACCTAGATATACTTCTTGAAGAAGGATGAGGCTTTCATGTGGTTTCGTACTTTCAAAGCCTTGGTGGAAAATTCAACAGGGAAGAAGATCAAGATTTTGAGGACCGATAATGGCCTTTGAATATGAGACGAATGAGTTCAAGAACTTTTGCAGAGAAGCTGGCATCAAGAGGGAGACCACAACTGTATATACTCCTAAGCAAAATGGCATTGCTGAAAGAAAGAACAAGACCATTGTGGAAGTTGCCCGTGCCATGCTATGTGACCAAGATCTTCCGAAGTTTCTGTGGGGAGAAGCTGCGAACACTGCTGTGTACATACAAAACCGATACCCGCATTCCGCTCTGGACTCCAAAACTCTCGAAGAGGTTTTCTCTGGTAAGAAACCTGATGTCTCACATTTTAGAGTTTTTGGATGTCCTATTTATTTTCATGTACCGAAGGAGAAGAGGAGCAAGTTGGATGCTTCTGGGAAAAAGGGAATGTTTGTGGGCTACAACGAAGCTTCGAAGGCCTATAGAGTCTATTTGCCTGGTTAAAGGGAAGTGGAGATATGCCACGATGTTACCTTTGACGAAGATGCTTCCCTGCAGAAAGTAATCAATCTTTCGAGATCTGAGGAAGATCATGAAGCAAGGCTTGGAAATCAAGAAGAATCGAAGAATGAGACGATACCCGATGTTGAAGGTCCGATGGACCCTATTGATCCACCTCATTCAATGAAGAGAAAACCATCATGGCTTAGGGACACTCTCGAGGATGCGGAGAGACATATGGCCCCAAGGGGGACATTCCGTGAAAGCAAGAAGCCGAATAGATACCAAGGGTATCTAGCAGCCATGAGTACAATCGTACAATCTGAGCCTAGATCTTTTGAGGAAGCTGTAAAGCATCAAGTTTGGAAGGATGCTATGCACGAAGAATATGAGTCCATTATGAAGAATGATGAGATATGGGATACTTTAAGATACCGAGGATAAAGCATTGTCTCACTCAAATGATCCACATAGATAAGCTGTCAGATCTGATGTGTGTTAAGTTCCAAGTGAGATCGGTTGTAACTATCTCAAGGAGTGTATGGACTTTGACTGATATATTTGCCTTTATGATGATCTCTCCTTGTCCCGATCACTCCATAGCCCTTGCTGCTACGCAAGGATGGAGTCTTCATCAGATGATGAGAAGACCGCATTTCTGCATGATGCGATAAAGGAAGAGGTGTGAGTAGCAACCTGCGGGTTCGAGTCGGGAATCGGGACACCCCATGTTTGCGGGTTGAAGAAATCCCTTTATGGCTTAGGCAGTACTGGGAAGCACGTACGAGAGGATAGATAGCTACCTGATGAAGTTGGGCTTCACTCGTAGTAATGTTGATCCGAACCTTTACTTCAAGGTTGATAGAAAAAAGCCTCTCATTCTGGTGTTGTATGTTGACAACCTCTTCCTGACAGGTGCCGACCCTCTCATTCATCAGTGTAAGAGGGAGCTCGTTGCTAAGTTCGAGATGAAGGACCTAGGACTGATGCATTACTTCCTAGGCACAGAGGTTTAGCGAGAGACACAGCGAGATTTTCCTTTACGAAGGAAAATATATTGTGAAGCACGGAAATACTATCGATGGTGGTACAGCAAGTCTAATATGCGACAGATAGACTCAACTTTAGAAGTTGAGTGGCGTGACTATGGGCCGTGCTAGCAAATCCTCACGAGTATCGACAACTCTTGTAGGAATTTTGATGTTCTTAGTGAACACCCATTCAAACGTATGTTTTGCAGTGAACACTTTGAGTCAACATATGGTTGAACCTCATCACATTCACTGGGTTGGTGCCAAGGATCTGTTGAGATATCTTCGAGGCACGATAAACCATGGACTGAGATACACTGCCGGGAGCGTGACACTCCATGGATACACTGATGCCGATTGGGCTGGCAGTGTGGTGGAAAGCAAGAGCACATCTGGATGCTGCTTCACACTTGGGTCTGCTTCGATATCATGGATGAGCAGGAAGCAGAAGTCGGTGGCTTTGAGCACCACAGAGGCCGAATACATTACAGCGACTATGGCCTATTGTGAAGCAATTTGGTTGTGAAAGCTCTTCAGTGAGTTGTTCGGGCATGTGCTAGATACCACCGTGATACTCTATGATAACTAGAGTGGGATTCGGTTGTCCGAGAATCCCGTGTTCCACGATAGATCCAAGCATATTGATATTAGGTACCACTTTATTCGGGATATGGTACAGCAAGGCGTCGTAAGGCTCGATCATATAGGAACTATTGAGCAAGTCGCGGATATTCTCAAAAATCCCTTGGGGAAGGTCAAGTTCCTAACCTTCCGTGAGAATCTTGGTATCGTGGAACGACCCTATGCTGAGGGTCTTGTTGGACGATGAGCTTTGGGAGCTCTGGGGGGCTTTGGGGATAGCTTCTCGGAGCTATAAGCAACCACAGGGCTAGGCTTGCCAAACCTTGTTGGTGTGCTTCTGCCCCACCGTTGTGATGTTGAGTTGGTTCACCTCTCATGATCTGTGCCCGTATGCATCCTACCCATTGAGTCCCGGACTCATGGGAAGTACCTCTCATTTGGCCAGTGAGGTGGGAAAAACTAGAGACCAGTAACAAAGACTGATGGACGCATCGGAGATTGTCGTACTCTCTTTGTCTAGAATGGCACGTGTCCAATCACTTGATCTAGGATCCAAGTCTAGTGAGAATTTCGGACCTCAAGCGACTTTGGGTCAAGTAAAAAAAAAAAAAAAAAAAAAACCAACTTCGGGTTGGTATTTGACTCTTTGAGTCCTATAGAGGTTTCGGACCTCAAGAAATTTGAATTTGCCGACGAATGATGTCTTTTTGTGTGGACCCTCTCTTGTCTTGAATGAAGAAGCCAACAAAGCAAGTTACGGGCGGGATGACGCATGTTGTTTGGATGGCACGGGTGGATCGAAGAGTTCTCCCTAGTTGAGAGGTGTTAATTTTGGACAACTAGGTCCAAACTCCATGTTGTGATGCTCAAATGAAGATGCCAATATTTTTATTGGATTTCTCTTTTGGAGAGGTGCAAGATTGATCTAAAGATCATCTTGATTTGATGAGCAGAAATTTTATTTTGAATTAAATCCACTTATGTGCAAGGTCGGCCAAAATTGAAATGTAGGCTTGAAGCACCAGTTGATGTGTCACACAGCCTCACTGATGGATATATATAGGTCAACGTTGGAGGTCATTTCATCGATCAATCATCACACATTCTCTCTCTGCATCTGATTGGTTCGATCATCACTTGGAGTCTCTTCTTCTCCACACGTGGGAAAATTGCAGCAAAGACATTTATGTTTTGACTTAGGTTATTAGCACAGATTTGACCAGCATTGACTTTCGTCAACACCTTGGTCAGAATTATGATTTCTGCAGTCCGCATTTATTGGAAGGCACAGTAAAATCAAGGAGAGGTTGACCATTGACTTCGATCGGGCTGCGTTGATCATGTTGTGTTAACTTTTGTTGTTGTCATGGTATTGGATTGACCTGGGACAACATGACTTTCATTGACTTTGGGTTGACTAATATAGCTGTCCGAGAGGGTTGTGTGACACTTTTGGTTGGTTGACCGTATTGAGACTTCACGGTTGAAGACTCGTCGACCGTCGTAACGCACCACAACACATATTTTGTTGACTGGGTTAAGTACATTTTTTGTTTGCCTTCGTCGTATCTATTGGTATGTTCTATCAACATTTTACTTTCTTGTTTATGTGATTGTTGTTTGATATTGGAGATAAAAGTGAAGGTATCAAGCATAGAACATCTACGAAAAATTTACAATGGCCCGCATTATTTCCCTGTCGATCTGTATTAGTTTCTAGAACATTCACACCATGACTTAATTAATTCCGATTAATTAATCATATTTCCTAAGTTTAGTAGACTTAGGAAATATTAAAAACTAATTAATAAATCTAATTAAGTCGTCTCTAGGTGGAATTTCCAAAAAACGATTTCTGGGTATTGGAGAATACATGTATTCTAGCCTCTCCACCAAATATCCTAGCTAGAACACATTCGATGCTACAAAAATGCAGAAGAATAATCTAGTAATTTTATTATAATAGGTATCCTCCCATCTAGGGAAAGTCCTGTAGAAGAAAGGTGGAGCCCAGCCGGACAGGACACACTATCGCCTTCCATTGTTTTTTGTTTTTTTTTTTAAATCTAGGACAATCGGTAACTGGTGAGAGTTGCCTGAGCAAGGCCCGGGTTCAAATCCAACTGGCTGCCACTATAAACCTAGGCTAGGTGCAACAGCCTGCAAGCCGCACACAATAGCAATTAACTTATGCCTCAACAAGAGCCGAGACGTCCGCTCTGGGGTCGCCTACTCTTCTAGCCAAGACACAACAGGCATACGTCTCCACGGAGATTTGAACCTTGGTGGATTGGATGAAAATCATCTCCCTCCACCGTCAGACCTCCGCTTCACGGACTGCTATCGCTCCATTGTTGCCCTTGACCTAGTAGTTGCTCTATAGGATCCCCTCCTAGGACCTCTACTAGTTTGAGTTGTAAGAAGACCCTAGAGTTTCCATCCAGGGTGAGCCCAAAACAATGTCATTATCATCAAAATATAAGGCTTTCACGGTGAATTGCGAGATAAAAGTATAATCCCCAATACTTAGTTGTAGATTGTTTTTGTCGTATTGTTTGTCACTTGTGTCAACAAAATTCGTTTCAATTATATTCGAGACAGGAATCACTAATTAGTTAGCACATTTAGTACTAACATAATTACTATCTTCAGTAAGACTGATAGAGATTATAATATCTCTTCTTGTGAGTGATCTTTTGATTTTAAATAGTGTACTAACACATTTACTAAAGGTTTTAGGAAATCTTTTACAACTGGTCTCCATTTTCTTTTTCGGGATGAGATTTAGGGTTTTAAAAATATTCCTCCTTTATACTTTCAACGATATCCCTTATTATTATTATCCAATTTTAAAGTCATAGCCAAGCCATACACCAAATTGGTGTATGAGGACCCCTTGTTTGTGGGACAAGGGACCCACCTCCACGCAACGATTTGAATGCTAAGTCTACGAAGGCATACACACTCTACCCCCCTCTAGTTTTGAACCTGTGACCTCTTAGGAGGAAACACAAGCTCTGGTTAAACCATTAGGCCCACTCAAGTTACCTTAGAAATATGATAATTATTTCCTTTGATTTTATAAATAACTTCACAATGTCTTCCTTGGTAATCCTTGATACCTTTACAATTTTTATTTTAAGTACTTTTTCACCTCCTTTCCTTTTTTTTTAAAACTTTATGACTTTTAAAATCAAATATACCTTTTTACTATTACTCCTTTATACTTTCAGCAATATCCCTTATTATTATTATTATCCAATTTTAAGGTCACAGCCAAGCCAGACACCAAATTGGTGTATGAGACCCCCTTGTTTGTGGGACAAGTGACCCACCTCCGCGCAACGATTTGACTGCTAAGTCTACGAAGGCCCCTCTGGTTTTGAACTTGTGACCTATTAGAAGGAAACACATCTTCTTAACCATTAGGCCCACTCAAGTTCCTTAGAAATATAATAATTATTTCCTTTGATTTTATAAATAACTTCAATAATCCTTAGTACCTTTACAATTTTTATTTTTTTTAAAGAACTTAAAGTACTTTTTCACCTCCTTTCCTTTTTAAAAAAAAACTTTGTATGACTTTTAAATCAAATATACCTTTTTATTGTTCCTCCTCTTCTTTTTATTTTTAATAATATAGTATTGATATTTAACTTGACCTTTTGCACCCCTTTTGTTTTTTTAAATCCAAAAATACTTAACTTATATTAAAATTGTTGCTTTAACTTATATTAAAATTAGCAATGCAATAAGGGTTTTTTTTGGCTTAATTATCGAATGTCAAATGTCATGATCTATTCCAACTGTCACGACCTCCTTAAACAGACGCGACTTGAACAAATTAGTGGGTAATCCCTTATGCTCAGTTTAATGCACGTCCTCTTGACAATTAATATACAACAAACAATAACAATGCAGCTATGATTACAGCTTATATCCAAAAAAACAAATCGTTGGACTTCGTGGCGACAGTTATCAGTCAGGCAACGAGTCTATTGCTAATCGTTGCAGTTGTGTGGTGGAAGAACTAGTATGTGGACCAGCGGCTGAATGGTAATGGAGGGCCGTGGTCGAAGACTGTACACAAATGGTGGCAGAGCTAGCAATGTTGGCAATGGAGACAAGCTTAGTCAGCGGGGTTGTAGCGATCAGTCTGCATTTTTATGGCAGCTTGCAGGGTGTGGTGTCCGTGTAGCAAACCTAGATGGCGGTTGCGGCGGCGGTGGGCTTGTGGGTTGCACTTTTTTTTTATTGGTTTGTTTTTATTTTTATAGTTTTCAAAAAAAGAAATATTTTACTTTTTTTTAATTTATTTATATTTTTTTTCTATAATCTTTATATATATCTCTCTCTTCTTCTTTCTTTTTTTTATAATAATATATATACCATTTTACCCTTTTTTAATAAAAAAAATAAATAAATAAATAAATTCTTTTATTTTTTTGATGGCCAAAGGCTTGAATGACGAAGCTGGTGAAATGGAGAAACTCCAAACTATGTAGTGAAATGCTTCAATGTGATGATAACAAAATTGATGCAAGTTGATGGCCAAAGCCCGGATCAAACTGGCTTTGTGCAGTGGTTGAGGGGCCTAAGCATCGAATAGCTCTGATACCAATGTAACGAACAAAGTTTGTATACGCAACGAAGTACTCAGAATATCTAGTATATAAGATTGTAGATAATATATTATATAAGAATATTTGAATACAAGTGAGATGATTACAATGAGGATGAGGGCCTGCTTATATACCTAGGCAAGTACCTCTTCACAAACGGTCATGTCCTTAGAAACATGCCTCTTCACTAGTAATTATTAGTTAACTAATCATTAATATTGTTATTTACATTATTTGTATTATTTTATATATATTTTATTCACAACATTAAACAAGTTAAAATTCAAAACTCTCTTCACCCAAGACCCCATTCAAGGCACTCGTCTACTAATTATTGGGTGAAACATCTATTCAGGGAATCCTAACATACCCATTCCATTAGATTGGCCTTAAAGAGTGGGGACTCCTGCTGAGGTGACAGTGGGCACTTGTCTTCTGTGAACCATGTTTGCAGCTTGCATGGACCTTCGCAAGCCTGCTAGTTCGGGTGGTAACAATACCACCTTAGCACTTTGGAGAACCTTGTCAAGACCACTAAACAGGTTGATAATAGCACTATCTGAGACACAACAATAGACATTGTTAACCATTTGATTGATTTGCTAATTTGTTGGATCCCTCATGATGCTACTTCATTCTATGAAAGATTGGTAATTATTGGATGATCTATTTTGGTTCAGTAGTGACTCAAGCATTCACGGGAATGGCAACATTGATCTAATAGCAGGGGTTGTACATCTAGTACGTTGTACTCATTGAGAGATTGATCAGAGATATGATAGTTAATGTAATGCTAAGCTATGTTGAATTTTGCAGCTACGGTCGGTCTTCATAATGTTTATTTGTACTTGTAATAACGAAAGAAAAATTGTTTGAAGCATGTTCTTCATGCTTGCAAGAAAAAGAAAAATATTTATTTTGTATTCAAAAGAAAGTTTTATAAGGAATGTTCTTCATGACATTATCAAAGCGCAAAAAATGAAAATTTGAAATTTGTATCTTGCCTCCACAAGTAACCAAATCAGCCCTCCAAGAGACATGTCAGCCTGCCCATGAGAGACACCCATTTGCATGATTGGAAAGCTATGAGTAGCCTATTTGTATCCCTCCGAGTGTGCACTTTGAATCATCCATTCATATCTATGTTCTATGCCAAAAAGACAAGAAAGAAAGAGGCTGAAAAGAGAAGGAAGAAAGATACCTGATCTGCTCTTGCTCTTGAAGATAAAGGAGGTCGAGTTCAGTGTGAAGTCCTGAGGAAAAAAAAAATTGTGGTACAGTCCAAAAGCTCTAAGGCCTAGTTGCAGGCAGAATTTCAAGCCTCTTGGAGATCTGTTGTGGACCTCATTTCAGACCTTGTTGTGGACAGAATTGATGTTACTTGTCTTGGATTTCGTGGAGGGTTGGCTTGGCTCTTGGTGGATGGTAATGTTGCTGGTTAGTTGACTTTGATGTATCTCTTGTTGCATTGATTCTCTAAGGAAAAGTTTGGCTGGGTTTTTTTTCCCATTGTGGGTTTTCCCAAGGTAAAATCTTCTGGCCTCGTTGTGCATTGTGATCTCTATTGCTCTAGTTTTTCTATGGTTGAAATTCTGAATGTGTAATTACTTAACGATACATTGAAAGAGCTAAATAATCATCCATATCATTGGAAGTAATTATCAAGTTTCATAAATAAGTACTTGTATCTATTGTGCTGAAAAAATCAACATGGTATCAGAGCTTTGGTGAAGGAAAGAGCACAGAGATCATTCTTGAAGAAATCATCCCTGTTTTATGCAAGCCCTAGAATTTGAGAAGGTCCGAAATATATGTACCTCCGTCTCTTTTCAGGCAGACTGAAGTTTCATGGTACTCTTGTAAGAAAGATCAGACAGAAGCATCAAAAGTATTAAAGCCACAAAGAATAGTTCCTAAGGCAGAATCTCAGAAAGAAGTCATTTCAGAGATCCAAGCACCTTAGTATGATTAATTCTAAAGATTATGTTGCCTTTGTAGATTGAAGAATTCAGAACTAATGTTTCTTAGAAGAAGCGAACAAGTGTTGTCATAATTCTAAAGATCAAGTCTGAGCTCGTATTGAAAGATGAGTTTATTAGAGTTGAGAAATTGTAGCTGGGGTTGGTATTTTCATTGTCAAAATCAAAAGAGAAATGATTTGTTTTCTAGCTGTCCAAATCGGCCTCAACTGGACAAGTCCACCCCACCACTTGAAGGCCTTTGACCCCAAGGCCAAAACCCACCTCTTGACACTCCTATATATTGGCATTCGTTGGACTTCATTTGGCATCGTCTTTAACTCATCAATTCAAGCTATTCCAAGGATTTATGTTCACATGTACAAAAGAGGAAGAAGACAAAGTTTGCCAACGAAGTTTGACCTCTCTTATCTCTATGTTGACGTGGTTCTTTTCTCTGTTGTTTGACCAAATATTTGAATGTGATAGGAGGCCAAATGTTCTCAAGATCGTGGACTATTTGTTGATGGAATCTTGTCTCTGTTTTGGGCGTTGATTGGGTGTAGCTCGAACAGGGGTTCTAGTCTTAGAATGTGTCTGTGAGACTAGGGAACACATTTTCTCTAATACCCAGAATTGATTTCGCGAGCAAAGGCCCTAATTAGATCTAATTAAATAGTTAATTAATTTTCCTAAGTTTAACTTAGGGAAATAGCTTAATTAATCAGTATTAACTGGGGTAAATCGATTTTACTCTAGAGACTTTTGGAAAATTCACTTGATGGGGTCAAGATGATCTTAGCCATCGATTGAGATTAGATCATGGTCGTTGATTTGTCATTCAAAGATGATAAAAGGAAATCGAAGGACATTTGGAAAACACAATGGAGACACAGAGTTGCAGTGATAGCAAGGCGCAGAGGAAGCACAGGGACATTAGCAACAAGGGTTTCAACAGCGATTGTTGAAGAATTCTTCACAAATATTTCCAAAAAGAGTTGGAGACCGATTTTTTATGTAGAGAGAGGACAATTTTCCAGTGGTGCAAGTTGCTCCAGCAAGGGGTGTGAATTACTCAATTTGCACATGAGGACAAAATTTTTAATTGAGGTAGAAATCTTCCAGTGGAGGCTGAGATTATTTTCCTAGCCAATCTGAGATTCCAGGAGGGTCGAGTTTCTCAGCCAGGTCGCACGTGCGAGCCGAAGCCAACTTCAAAGGGAGGTTGAATTGGTTTTGGTGGGACTAATAGCTTCCAGGAGGTCAATGATGTTGATAGGTGGTTGTCATTGACGTCAACCCAAGCACCACTAGGAGTTGCCCTGCCTTTTGTCCCCCAAAATCACATGGCAATTCATGGATTATCATGTCAGGATCATCCTTAATGGATTCTCCTCATCGAGATGTTTCCAGTGGTATGTACTATGTGGCATGCAATGTAGTTCTTCACGGTTTGAGAGATTCCAAATTGATGTTGACAACCCTAGTTAGTGGGCTAAAACCCCAAGGGGTAGTGACATAGCACTCTTTCATGGGTTTTTGGTCATTAGACATCAAGCATAAGGGTTAGTTATCTCGTTAATTAAAAGCCTAATCATTTCACTAAAAGGCAAGCGGCCTTCTTGCATAGGGCTTAAGGTAGTCATTTAATAGTGTTTATTAAAAGATTCCTCCTCCAGCATAGGATACGTAGTCTTCTTGAAGCCTCCTAAGCCCAAGTCTTCGTCTATAAAAGGAGCTCCATACCTCACCATATATATATGCACTTGAAATGAAAAATCTTTAGCAAATCTCTCTGAAATTTTCGGCTCTAGAGGAGATAGCGCA
The DNA here is from genome assembly GCA_034641835.2 of Pinus albicaulis. Taxonomy (NCBI): domain Eukaryota; kingdom Viridiplantae; phylum Streptophyta; class Pinopsida; order Pinales; family Pinaceae; genus Pinus; species Pinus albicaulis. The sequence goes on along the minus strand of CM076579.1, from coordinate 1,596,675,575 downwards.
GAGATCAATAGAGGGATAGGGTTTGTCTCTTGGTTATGGTTCTTTCTGTTTGAAGGTTCATTTCTTTGGAAGTCACCTTGCAAAAAGGAGAGCGAAGACTGGATCAGGGTCTTATTGTTTTTCCTCTTGGGATTGGGATTCGTATGGGTTGTTTCTTATTGTAGGTGAGGGACAGTTTTGAAGGATGAAGGACCTCAGCCTTAATAGAAGGCATGTTTAGACCAAGCAAAGTAAATTTTCAAGGCTATTAAGCCCCTTGGACATACTCCAAAGAACAGAAAATGATTATGGCCTATTATCTCAAAAGTGTGGATTAGTAAAGATGTTTTGCGGCCTTCTCTAAGCAGTGCAGATCAAGGGTTTTCAGCCCTATCTCATTCCAGCAGCTTCATACAAATGCACCTGCAACAAGTTTGGTTTTGTTCTCAGAATATCAAATGGGCTTCTTGTAGCTTCGCTCCCCAACCAGAGACTTTTGTTGCATAACTTTGGATTACAAGACAGTGGACAGAAGACTCACCTATTTAGCCCTTCAATATGGCTTGAACTGTGCACAAAGAAAAGACACTGCGGTTGGTTTAGATCATTGTCAATATTTTGTAGAACAAACAAACACCAACGATTGAACTTGATCTATACCAATAATGGTTGTCTTCGAAACAATGCAAATTAGGGTCTACAAATTGGAGGAGAAATTATATATATACACATACATATGCTTGGCACAGTTCATGGTCAAAGTTGACTTGGTAGCAACAACTCAATAGTATAGCAATAAAAGAGATGTACCAATGATGTCTTGACATAAGAGAAAGTAATCATAGTTATAATTGGGAGAAGGCTTCACACAACGGTACTCTATTTGCAAAGACAAATTATCAATAAGCGGTATTACCACTCAAACTAGCAAGGGTCCTAGGAGGAGATCCTATAGAGTGACCACTAGGTCAAGTGGCAACAATGGAGCAATAGCCCATTGTCACCTTAGCTAAAGCTCCTTGCTCTTTATGGACTTTCACAGATGGGAGGAATCCTGGTATGAAAGGAATCACAAGATTAGATAGACCAATGATAGGATATGGGGTGATTCCTAAAGCCTATTCACAAGAGAGGGGAATAGCTCCACCTTTTAAGGCAAGGTGATTAGCTCTCTAAGAAGGGTTGTGAGGATACCTAGACCTAGGGTTGGGGAATATCCCTTCACAAGAGGTATTCTAGACCTAAAAATCCTAAAGGAGGAGTGGCTTATATGTAATCCTTGTGGAATGTGAGTTACAAAGTTGCGGGACCACAAAGAACCCAAGTGGACCCAAACAAGATCAGGGGTATAGAGTTGATCAAATAAGTAGAGGTGCTTAACGTATCTAGGGAAGAGAATAGGATCAAAGGACTAATTTGCTTTTTAATTTTAATTGCAATGATCCAAGGAGGACACTAACCAAAGTCAACCTAGGGAAAGGAATGATCCTTAGGCTAGGCCTTGCAATATCTCAGGATTCCACCGTCGAATTAAGCTCAAACATGGAGGATCCCTTCAAAATACCCCAGCGCAGTTGTTGACCAATTTTCAAGGATTTTGGATCGCTACAAAGATTTCGGTTGATGCACCAGGAGAGTTTCTACGTTAGGCATAGAGAGAGGAGAAAAAGGTGACTAGCGCCTTGCCAGGGGCTACCAAAGATATTTATACTTCAATGCGCAAGATTTGATGACTTATCAAGGTAATATCAATAAATTTTAACCTCTAGGAACATTCATTCACCATACAAAACACATGTAATATATGCAACAAATCAAAAGTCTAAAATTCCACAATTTTGTATTACTTTAGGGCAATTTCATATCTAAAGAGCGAAAATCCCATACATTATTCATGTGACAAGATAAATGTAAAGATAAACATGAAAAAGAGCACTTACATGTATAATGAGTATATCCAATCATGTTAAGGTTCTGTAACCAACTCAACAACATCCTCGCCAGAAGAAAATAAAAAAGTTGCCACACACCTGATAAGGGAAAGTCAAATAAAAAAAGCTCCCTATCGACATCCAAATCACGGGAGTAGATAACTCGATCAAGCTACATATTCAAAACAGAAACAAAAAAGCTGATGTTTTGAAGAATACTAATGTCAGTGCAATACACTCAAGTGATAATTTATCACAAGTTTCAAGTCGTCATAAGATTCCATAGAAGATTGATTTAGGATGGTCTGATCCATTCTCAGTGCGACAGTTTTGTTTGTCACTTAGAGGATCATATCAACTTGTATCGACAAGGATGACTGCCCTGAGACGAGAAGGCATTCATAGCAGGAAAAGAAATCAATGCCTTTCATCAACAAGCTTTGAGGACAAAGCTTTTTGAGGAGGAAGGCAATGTAAAGAATAAAATAATATAAATAATGATTAATTAGTTAATTAGTAATTCGGTTGAAAGGGCATGTCTAAATGAGACGTGACCTTTCGTGAAGAGGCACCTGCCTAGGTATATAAGTAGGCCTCATTTGTAACATTCATTATCATTCCTCATACATTTTAATAATAATATTTGTATCCTCATGGATATTTTTATATTCCAAGTTTGTGGAGTATTTAACTTGAGAAGGAACTTTGTTCACTTCAAATTCAAGACATAATATGAACCTCCAAGACCAAGAGATAGTAACCAAACATCAAAAATCATCCATGAAACCAAACTCATCCTCCAAAAGGGAATGTGAAATTCTCAAGTAGAGAAGAAGGCCTAAATCCAAGTGATGATGAGAGGAATGAATGAGCCTCTCATCTATTTATACAATCCATAAGGGAGTTCAAATAGCCTAATTGGCCTAATCAAGCCCCAAATAATAAAATGATGTACAATAGTAACATGCCTTGGTGACAAGCCCACCAAGATAGCTCAATAATACAAAAATAAAGCCTCTCAAGAAGGCAAATAGTAGATATAATGAGTCGTTGGGCCATTGAGGAGGCTGAGAGAAGTCCAAAGTGTGCCAATGTGAGACAATAGGCTCCAAACATAGGGATCATGGGGGTGGCCCCTTGATACTTAAGCAAATCCAATGTGGTGTCCCCAAGTGGGTGCGAGGGCACAATAACATCTTCATGGGTCTCCAAGTGGATCAATAATTCCTGTATACCATCTGTAAGGGCTAGAATGATGACATAAACCCTCCCTTTGTCTCCCATGGTGAGACACATCATCATCTGGGCCCTGGAACATCTGTCAAGTGTGTGGTGCAAGTGTGAAGTCTGTTGGGCAGGGTGGTCCAGGCGCATCATCTTCATCCAAAAGGTGGAACACGAGCAGTCAATGAATGGCGTTGAGGGATCCATGAAATGCCAATCTGCTCTCTGTTATGGCGGAGGCCCATGGCACTCAACGCTCACCCTACAATTGCCAATATGACCCTCTGGAGGGCTTGGACCCCATATAGGGAGACCAAACCCCAAATGGAGACCCACCTATAATCTTGTATAAGATCCAATGCGTCCCCTTGCCTACAAATACAACAAATCATTAGAGTAATCGAGTAAAAGAGCTTACAAATCATGGAATCAAATGGACACTTCATAGTGGAATGCCCTTCCATAGTGGGCTTTAGCATGTACAAGTGCCTCCAAGTTCAATGAGGGGGTTAACCAAGGACCATATTAGGTGGTTTCTACCTCTAAAGGGGGTGACATGTCCATGGTACATCCATCAATTCGTAGGTAGCATGTGATATAATGGTGGAACAAAATGGAGCATTAGGGGAAGGCTCCAAGCCACATGCCATAGTACAAGGGTAGTGTAATATTCCTAATTAGCACCGCTAATTGGAATATTTGATTTTTGTATAGTTTTGTCGACTATAGTTTATTAATAAATAAAAGTGAGAAAAGGGGTCTAACTCACTTAAATAAAATAAAGTGTTTCCCTAGTAGATGCAACGTTGTAACTTAAGGGGGGAGCCAAGGGGGGGCCACACACCACGTGGAGGAGCCAATGAGAGAGAGGACGTTGGTTTTGGAGGGAAACCAATGCTATAAAAGGGGGAGGAGCCTCCTCATTTGGGCATTATTGATATTGTTGATGATATTGAGCTAGACTTTGTCTACTTGAGCACGCTGGCTGTTTAGTCGGTCTGCAGCACTATTTAGTGCGACTGAGTGTCTCCGGTCGGAGATCTCACCCTTGGCCCCGGGGGACTTCGGTGCCTGCTCGGGCAAGGTTTTTCTTCAGTCTTTAGCAGGAGATTTGCAGGGTTTGTTTGGGCGTTTTGCTGAGGAGCTGAGCTTCATTGGGTGGCTGCGCAGTCCTTGGAGGGAGGACGCAGTTTGAGTTGGAGTTGTTCAGTGGTAGAGATTTCTGCAGGAGATTCAAGCCTCTTCCGGTGTGGAGGTTCAGCGTTTATCATTTGGGGAGTTTCTTGAGGAGTTGTGGCCCCATTTCAGTCTATTTCAGTTGGTGTCTGCGCTGGTCCTGGAGGGACAGCGTTTTTCTAGGAGGAGGGTTTCTAGGGGTGATTTTCGGAGGTGGTCCGTTTGGTATATGGTTTCTGGGTTTTGTCCGGGGTGGTGAGGTCAGGTGGTCTGCCGATTTTCAGCTCATTCCGGCAAGGGGATCAGCCCCTAGCTTCAGTTCATTCCAGTAGCAGCAGTTTACGGTAGTTTCTTCCAGCAGCTGGGATGCAGTTTCTTGTAGCAGCCATTTCCTGTTTTTCTGAGAGGGTTCTTCACTTGCCTTGAGCAAGGATAGGTGCATTTATTCTGATTATCCATTGTATCTCATTATATTTTCAGATTAATAAAATGGCTTAGCATTTCCGGCATTTTTATATGTATTTGCTTTATGTTCTATTTCCGGCATTTTCTATATTGTCGTATGCTTGTATTGCTGTCTATTTCCCATTCGGGATATTACAGTGGTATCAGAGCATAGTTTTGGCTCAGCCTATGGAGCTAGCAGTCTATGACATTGGGAAAGAGTTCATACAGAGGTTTGCTAGATTTTGGAGAGCAATAGCAGTAGCAGTACCAAAAACGAAATTGGAAAAAGGGCCAAAATACAAAGGGTCAAATTTTGAAGGTTGGAATTAGAAGAAACTGTTTCTGGGTTTTTCTGGGTTTTGGGCAAGGATCACCTTCCCAAATTCCTGGAATTTTCTGAGTAGTTTTCAGTGGATAAATCGGAGGTGGAAGTTAAGCAGCAGTATGGTTTTGCAGCAGCCGTGCAGTTTCTGAGGAGCCTGTAGACACATAGCAGAAAGAGCCGATGGCAGGTGATGATGATGAGAGGAGATTTATAGAGGCGCTCCTCCAACACATGCAGGAGATGTCACAGAGACTCACTGCGTTGGAGGTTAGTTTTCAGATTGGTGAGGGATCAGGCACATCCCACCATTTGCCGGAGCATGATGCCACTCAGCATATGGCATCACATACACCCACACGTCCTACCATGCCCACTTTTCTGGATGAAAACACAGGGGCAGGAGCACAGCAGGAGCCAGAGCCTGGCCACATGGGTGATTATTTCGCTGAGTATCAGGCATATGGGCCGGAGCTCAGAGGTCTTATCTCATTCAGAGATTTTGTTCAGCTCCAGCGTGATAGTAGACCTCACAACTTTCACAGAGGGAACAGGCGCTCACATGATGGGGGCTTACGGCGCACAGTGGACAGATTCCATCTACCGACATTTGACGGGTCATCCAGGCGCTCAGAAAAAGCTTGGGTGGACAAGTTGGATAACTCTTTCCAGCTTGACCGAGTATCGGAGAGGGAAACCATTGAAATGGTTACCTCGCACTTGGAGGATGAGGGAACACAGGATTGCAGGGAGTCTGAGGTTACACCTAGTGTGACACAAGATTCACCCTCATTGGAGACCTCCTTGGCCATGTCGGTTGATGTGGTAGTGGAGAAGGTAGAGCCTACCTCAGTAGAGCCATCCATTGACGTGATGACCGGAGTCGTGTCCGAGTCTTCAGGTGGTAGCAGCACACGACAGATGGGTGAGGCGTTAGGAGATATATCCACCTTCGATGAGGCACTAGCAGGTACAGAGGTATTGGATGATGGTCGCAAACAGCAATATCATCAGCTTCGAACGGACCTTCGAGTTTTGAGAGAGAAGGCCACGTCAGTACGGAAGACCATTTTGTTGCAGGACCAGGAGCTGGAGGGTATGAGAGTGGCTTGTGCCAAGTCGGCGGCCAAGTTGGTCCGCATTGGGGAACGACTGGATTCCCTGATGGTACAATCAAAGGGCACGTTGGAGCATCAGATCATTCCCCTTCAGGCATGTATGGATGGGACTAGCAGTGTTGTTGGGTCATCTCTTCCCGTTGGAGAGAGAGAGGCAGAGCCACCTAGTCAGATCCCATATGTTGACTTGGATAGCGGTATGAGACGATCAGAGTTGCACAGGGTACAGCATCCACATGTTGAGGTTGGATGGAGAGAGATTTTGAGTTGGTACTCGGTGGAGCGGGCTATAGAGATAGTGATGGATCCGAGTGTAGCTCAGTAGGATTTTCTATGCATGGGGTATACAGGAACCACAGATTGGCATTGGGATCCAGGTGGGATCACCTACCGTTTCCCAGGCAGGTCGGCTGACTATGTCTTGGAGAGTATAGTTGGCCTAGTAGTAGAGCATGTGCAGTTTCGGTCAGCTCCAGTGGCCAACCAGTTTATGGGCAGACTCCCTAGGTTGTCTTGGCATGACATTCATACACGAGATCACGGGGTGGTCAGCGCACCTTGGCAGGAGCTTGTCGGAGGAGGTGGCATTGGCAGGCCACTAGATGGCGCCTTGTATGGGTCCAAGGATTCTCCACCTTTGTGTGGGGCACAGAGGACGCAGCGGAGCCGAGCAGTGATGGTAACACTACTGACACACAGGGAGATTCACTTCTCGGACCCCTTGAGGAGGATTTGGAGTGATGATCCTTTCGTCGGCATGTATAGTGATGCGACGGGGGAGACGATGTTACCGATTGGTGGTAGTCTGACATGTAGAGGCACAGCTCTAGGACAGCACATCTAGGGATGTGTGGGAGCCTCTAGCATCGAGCGGTGGATTGCCGGTGGACATGGAGTAGCATGGTGGTGTACCATAGTGTGTGGGACTGCATTGTGGAGTAGGAGTATCCTACATCACATTGAGAGCATGCGGAGAGTGACCGATGCCTGGACACAGTCAGGGCACGAGATGGTACAGGGTGCTATAGCAGTAGCACATGGTATCCAGCAGTATACCGAGGTATGCCTCAGTGTGCAGTGGCATGTTGAGGAGTATATGGATGATCAGTGGTATGCGAGGGCATACGGTGCTGCACAGTAGGGTCTTAGAGCATGGCTTCCAGGGAGACTCATGGACAGGGACATCGGGCTTACCTTTGGGGGTATTTCACCCAGGATCGATGAGGAAACAGAGGAGCGATACTTGATGGTATCTGTGGGGACTCACACATCCGACACTCTTCTACATCACTCATGGGCACAACTGATTTTGTTGTTGTCCTTTGGCACTTTGGGCATGAGTAGTAGGGTCCGTGAGGCACACCCAAGATATTTGGATGGCCCTCAGCACACTAGGCGAGAGACTTCTCAGCAGTGGCACTGGGTCAATACGCTAGTTGACAGCCACAGTTTAGGGGATGAGATGATCCTCTGCAGTGGTGGCACATTAGTCATTGCTGAGCCTACGCTTGGGGAGCAGGTCATGAGGGAGACATGCATCATTTTTCCCTCAGGGCATGTTGAGATCATGCATGAGCAGAGGATATTGGGTTCAGCAGAGGTAGCATCCCAGCATGCGTTTGGACTCCAGACATTGTATCGACACTTCATCGAGAGGGTGGATGGCATATTCAATGCAGATGAGGCGGCGGAGGTAGAACAGGAGGGCATTCCTTCTGTATGCCAGGGTGAGGACTTCCTTTCATATGAGTCCATAGGATCAGTTGAGGTTGCTTCTGTGGAGCAAGAGCAGTCATGCAGGTATGATGATAGTAGATTGCAGTCGTATTACAGTGTGCAGGGTGAGCAGTCAGGGGACTGTATAGGAGATACTCTGGGTGATGAGTCACTTGTGACGCTTCAGCTAGAGCAGCACATGAGGGAGCCTGAGTCAGCAGAGGAGGATACTATGGACATCAGGCATGACATTTCCTTGGGTGAGGTCCAGAGGGGTGCCCACATTGAGCCTATGATGGATATGTGGCTAGCATTGGGGTCATCCTTTGAGGTGGAGCAGTCAGATGCACAGACACCGAGTACCGTGACAGCAGCTACAGATCCATATCCTCTGGAGATGTTGGAGGTAGAGGTGATAGTTTGGTAGTGGGAGATGATTACGGTTGGCGGCAACCTTCCAGGCAAGTTCCACATGCAGTTGTTGTTGCTACATCAGATGCTTCCTCCAAGATGGACTGGCGGGAGATCATGAGTTGGTACCCTCTTGATGGTACGGTATTCTTCGTAGGGAGCACAGTGGAGCAGGGGCCCTTGGACATAGTAGATGTTACAAATCCCAGTCAGCAGGAGGGCACCAGTTGTCGTTACTTCAGGACTCCTTCCCAATTTCAGGAGAGCAGGATCAGCATGGGATTGAGTCATGACTTGGATTGGAGAGAGGTGATGAGTTGGTATGCAGTTGGAGGGGTAGCATATGCAGCTATAGGTACAACGCAGCAGGAGCCCAGGAGCATTGATGCTTATTGGTGGTCTTCACCTCTTAGAGCATTAGTCATAGCCAGAGGCAGTGTACAGTCCGAGCCATGGGACTTGGGCGATTATTGGCCATGGTGGCGATGGGATCTAGGGGGATTATTGGTTGACTGGTACTGTGAGAGGCCAGTTTGGGATCCTGGCATTGAGAGATCCCTTCGTATCAGGGTGATGCAGGAGACAGAGAGGTTTCAGTGGGACCCAGGCACATTTTGCAGTATCGGTGGGGAGCATCAGCTAGAGAGTAGGCTTGTTCAAGCGTTGCTTGAGGACAAGCAATTTTTGCCAGATGAGGATGCCACTTGGGAGAGCGAGCAGATTTTACAGCATCCATCACTTCAGTTGCTTGAGGACAAGCAACGTTTTGCCGGGGGAGACTGTAATATTCCTAATTAGCACCACTAATTGGAATATTTGATTTTTGTATAGTTTTGCCGACTATAGTTTATTAATAAATAAAAGTGAGAAAAGGGGTCTAACTCACTTAAATAAAATAAAGTGTTTCCCTAGTAGATGCAGCGTTGTAACTTAAGGGGGGAGCCAAGGGGGGCCACACACCACATGGAGGAGCCAATGAGAGAGAGAGGATGTTGGTTTTGGAGGGAAACCAATGCTATAAAAGGTGGAGGAGCCTCCTCATTTGGGCATTATTGATATTGTTGATGATATTGAGCTAGACTTCTGTCTACTTGAGCACGCTGGCTGTTTAGTCGGTCTGCAGCATTGTTTAGTGCGACTGAGTGTCTCCGGTCGAAGATCTCACCCTTGGCCCCGGGGGACTTCGAGTGCCTGCTCGGGCAAGGTTTTTCTTCAGTCTTTAGCAGGAGATTTGCAGGTGTTTTGTTGGGAGTTTTGCTGAGGAGCGGAGCTTCATTGGGTGACTGCGCAGTCCTTGGAGGGAGGACGCAGTTTGAGTTGGAGCTGTTCAGTGGTAGAGATTTCTGCAGGAGATTCCGGCTTATTCCGGTGTGGAGGTTCAGCGTTTATCATTTGGTGAGTTTCCTGAGGAGTTGTGGCCTGTTTCAGCCTATTTCAGTTGGTGTCTGTGCAGTTCTTGGAGGGACAGCGTTTTTCTAGGAGGAGGGTTTCTGGGGGTGATTTTCGGAGGTGGTCCGTTTTGTATATGGTTTCTGGGTTTTGTCCGGGGTGGTGAGTTCAGGTGGTCTGCCGATTTTCAGCTCATTCCGGCAAGGGGATCAGCCCCTAGCTTCAGTTCATTCCAGCAGCAGCAGTTTACGGCAGTTTCTTGTAGCAGCCATTTCCTGTTTTTCTGAGAGGGTACTTCACTTGCTTTGTGCAAGGATAGGTGCATTTATTCTGATTATCCATTGTATCTCATTATATTCTCGGATTAATAAAATGGCTTAGCATTCCCGGCATTTTCATATGTATTTGCTTTATGTTCTATTTCCGGCATTTTCTATATTGTCGTATGCTTGTATTGCTGTCTATTTCCCATTCGAGATATTACAGGTAGCCATAATAAGTGAAGCCCACACTTGGGTGTATGAATGTAGGAGGGAGCAATCGTGGTATATGAGTTACCCCGGCCTTCGTTTTTCCACCCTTCCTCAAATGCCTTTTGCCTTTTATTCATTTTCCTCTATAACTACTTGGGGCTCCAGGGGATGAGAGCATGATGTGTGGGATATAACAGTGATTACCCCCTTAAGGTGAGGTGGTTCATTGCCCACCAAGGGTTTGGGACAATCATGGGTTCCTTAATGATGTAAGGGGCCAATATGAGGGGCCCTAGGAACCAAGGTGATGGCCATAATGATAGGGGTAGAGCTCATGTTTGGCTTTTTCCCACATGCTAAATGTGTATGTCCCGACCATCTTTTGCATTTTATGGTACATTTCCTGTTGAAAGTGGCCAAATTATGCTTTTTCTTTTCTTTTAGTTGCATCAACCTCCGAGGCATCGTTTCAGACCTGACCCAAAGTGTGGATAAGGGGAGGGGGAAGCTAACTCCTTGCGGACCCCATGGAAAAATGTGGATTGGGATGGGAAAAGTGATGAATGGTGTTAAAATGAGCAGAGGGAAGTGATGTATATGGCAGAGATAGTGGCACATCGAGCTATCTGGTGGCTACAAGGGGCTACTGGTTGCCAGCTAAGGACCATCTAGGAGAAATTTTCTCCTATGGTTACTACCCCCAAATGGTGGGTAACAAGAGAATCATCTACAGTTGGCATCATTATTAGTAAAGGCTACAAGCATAGCATTGGAACCTATATTTTGCAAAAGTACTACATTAGTAAGGTTGACTCAGCGATTCACATTATCATTCAAGCATCTTCCAGTAGTCAGAAATATTGAGTAGGAGTTTTGGAACAGCCACAACCTTGGAATTTGATTACAATAAGGCAGAGGCACAAATGCTTATCCTCCACTAGTGTTCCACATCCACTTCAAGTAGTTACATCATCTAGACAACTGAGGTTTCCATTGCAGTTACGGTCTTGCAATTCTAAAATTCACTGTGCATTTGACGGGCATTGGCAGAAAGGTCTTTCATCATTCATTATTCTCTACAGCAAACAAAGGTAGAAAACACTCCAAGTTTCAACATTAGCATTAACTCACATCAAAGGCATTTTGTACATCAACTCAAATCATTGTATAAGTAGTGGTATGTAATTCAGAGTCGTGAAAATTTGTAATGGAATTGTTGTAAAGGGAATTATAAGAGTCATTTGGTCATATGTTTATTGGGGAAAGGGTTTAGGTCCTAGGGTTGATTGGTCAGTTGAAGAAAAGTCATTGTATATCATTGAAAAGTGGATCATTGTCCCTAGTATGGGGGTTCACAATCTTGTATTTATTTTTGTCAGGGTGGTAGGGTGGTACTAGGAAGGTGGTTGAAGTCACCTTCAGGTAGGAGCCTGAAAATACTTCAGGGTGGTAGGGTGTTGTTAGGGAAAGTTGATGCTACGACACCTTATGCAAAGCTTCAAGTGATAAAACCCAGGATGTTGGGGCATCCTTCCAGTGGGAGTTGGAGAAGAATGTGTTTCTAGAGTTCAAGGGATTTGTAGCTTTCTTTTCAGTTGGAGTTGAAGATTAAAAGAACTTATTAGAAAAGCGTTCGGTGGTTTTTGACCTGGAGGGGGTTTTCCACCTAAAAATCTTTGAGTTCACTGTCTATTGTTTATTTATGTTTTTAAATACTGTTGAAGAAAAACTAATGCTCTGAAAAGATTAATAAGTTACTAATTGCTAAGAAATATTGATTCACCCCCCTCTCAGTATTTTCAACAATTGGTATTAGAACAAGGTTCATTCAATAGCAATTTAACAACTGGAAGGGGATCATGGAGTGGAATATGCTGGGAATTCTTGTACTTAATGGAAACAACTATGCATTTTGGGTTGGAAAGATGAAATCACAGCTTCAAGCAAAAGCGTTTGATGTTTGGAATGTTGTGTTGAATGAATACAAGGAGTCGTCAACTCGTCCCTCAAATACTAATGGAAAAAGGATTTACGAAAGCAATGCTAAAGCTAAAAACGGTCTCCTAACAGGTGTGTAAGATTCCATATATGTGAAAATAATGCATTGTTAACCAGCGAAAGAAATTTGGGATAAGCTTCAAAATACATATGAAGGAGACAAGAATGTAAAGGAGGCCAATCTCCAGACCCACCGAGGACAATTTGAGCAGCTAAGAATGAATGAAGAAGAGAACATTTCAGCCATATTCCTTCGTGTTGATGAAATATTGAATGTTATAGAAGCATTGGGAGAACCAATGTCGAACAAGGTAGTTGTCCATAAGGTTCTAAGATCTCTTTCTAGATAGATTCAATGCTAAAGTCCATGTTAGAAGAAAGAGATGATTAGGAAAATCTCACCATGGACCAGCTACATGGAATACTTACGGCATATGAAATGAGGAAAGAACAAGATGCTCCATCCAACCGAGAAGCAGCATTCACAACATCCAAGTAGATCGGGACAGACAAATAGGAATCAAAACCAAGCTCCAATTCCTGCGTAGAAGTGTTAATCAAGGTTGTCATTGATGTCAATATGGCATTGACCGAGATGTCAATATTCTTGAGATGCTTGGTTCCAGATGATGATGCCATGACTCTTGGTTGACTAGGATACCATCAATGAAGAAGTCAAACCACTAATGAAGGAAGCCCTAAGAAGTACTTGATCTAATGTTGCATGCACTTGATGATCTAGGCCTTAATCTTTGATGACATATGGAGAACTACATGTGATGATGACATGGAATATCTCATTTGATGGTTGGAAGACTATCTTACTATCTTGGAACTTTCTTAATGATGAAGTTGCCTATGTCATATCACTGCACTATGATATGAATAAATGATGAGACTATGATGAATCACTCGGTGACATAAGATGACATGGAATACCTCATGATGACGTGGAAATAATATAAAGGCATTGTTGGAGCCATAACAATGAAGATAACCTAATGACCTCTTGCTATCCCAATCACTTTCTGCACATAAAAATTCAAGGACAGTTATAAAGAAAAATAAATTTTGTCACCTTGGAGGCAACCTATCAAAATGAGTCCTAGACCATCTGAAAGAGGACTTTTTCCTCTTTCCAACGAGGTATTACTTGTCTCCTAACTCCTTCCAGACCGAGAGAAAACAATTTTTGAATGATGAAATATATATTTTTATTGCAAGCCGACCTAAGCCAACATATATATGTCGGCTCTCATTCTCCAACAGTCACATCCTTTCATCAAGGACAAACAACTATAAATATAAACCACCACTCCTCTGTTTTGATAAGATATTTCGGTGAAAAATTACATAATATAAAATGCAGAAGGGTAAAGATTTCAGAGTCTAGGAACAAGATGCCGAGGTTTTTTAGAAGAGGGTTATATTGAGTTAATTCTGGCTCCTGTGTTGATCTCGGATTGCAGAACTATGACAGCTTGAAGACCGCAGATTGAGGCGCTGCAATACATTTCAGACCTGATATTACTGTGGAGATATGACAGTGGAGAAACTCGGACAGAGGTTGGATTGTTTGTTGAAAGAGAGGCTCGGATCTGTGTTTTGTAGCTGCTTCTGTCACCTTCGGACATATGGAAACTGAATTAGTAAACAACCTTCATCTCTTCAGCTCAGATTTAATTGCAGTGGCTAGAAATCAATTTCATGAAGGCTCAGACTTATTGAAACCTGGATTGGCCACCTGTAGCAGCTCATTGTCACCAATACTTAACTCAGACCTGTGGTAGCTACAAAACTTCGGATTGCTGGAATCACAATCTTAAACAAGTTCAGACATTATTTGGACAGCATTGATATTTTGACTGTGGTTGAAGATTTTGAAGGCTGATATGTTTGGGTGACCAGTCAACACCTGCATACCTCAAACCTTTTCACATCTGAGATTACTTGTTGCAGTACTTCAGTCTTGTGTTTGTGCAGTTCGGATCAGGACATTGAACCTCCTTTTTTGCTGATCAGTTTCCTTTCCTTGGAGAGAACAGTGGAGGTATAATAAACTTGAAGAGACTTGGGTGAAGGCTCATGTGAGGGCTAAGAAGATTGAAGATTAAGTGAAAGCATTGTTTGAAGACTTGTTGGGGATTTCATTGAAGCATTCTTTGAAGCTTTGTTGAGCAACCCTTTGGTCCTTGAAGCACTCATTGAAGATCTCTAAGCAGCCTCACTGAAGAACCCTTGTAGCAGGAGTATTGATGCATCAAGGCAATCTTGGAACATTGTGTTGAAGACAATTTGAAGAATCCCACTTGTGAAAAACATTAATACTATTGAAGACATCTTCTTTGAAAGTTGTCATTGATAAGTGAAGATACTCTTGGAATAAACCCTCATGCATAGCTGAAGCTTGATGAAGATCTTCTTGTAGGCATTATTGAGCAGACCCCATGCATGATAGAATCTTGTGAAGACGTGCAGACCTTGAGGCTTAGTGCAGCCGATTGAAGACATCTTGTTGAGAAGCCTCAGCTAATCTTGGAGACATTATTGATGCGTTAAAGCAATCATGAGGTGACTTTTGGAAATCTTTGTTTGGGTACGATGAAGAGCAGTGGTGACACCTTCTAAGAAGAAAAGGTTGTCATTGATGACGTGATGTGTAGACTACAATGAAGAGTAAGCTGAAGATTGTCAGGGCTTGTTGAAGAAGACATTGGGAGCCGTGAAATATAACCAAATATATCTTGACGAAATGAAGTAGGAGGTTGGAGCCTCATAGAGATGAGGTCGGTGCCTTGGAAGATAGGGTTGGAGCCCATGAGAATTGGAGTCGTCAAGAAACCAGGTCGGAGCCTGTACTAGAGATAGGGTTGGAGCCCTAGAGATTGGTGCCTCAAATTGACAAGGTTGGAGCCTTGGAAATACCAAGTCGGTGCTTGGCACAATACAAGGTTGGAGCCTTGGAAAGACCAAGTCGGTGCTTGGCACAATACAAGTTGGAGCCTGGAAGATTGGAGTCTTCATCTAGGGTTGGAGCCCTATATAATTATTGTACTTTACTTATTGTAAAGAAGAAATTAATAAAAGTATCTATTCCATCATTGTTCATTTTGTGTTCTAAATATAAGTGATCTAACTGGTAAAATTAACAATTGAAAAGAAATACTGATTCACCCCCCTCTCAGTGTTTCCAACAATTAGTATCAAAGCCAGTACCTTCACTCAAAGCCTAACAGCTTGAAGGTTGATCATTAGGACACAAATGGCAAAGCCAAGGAAGAAAGTTTTCAATCCTCCTAAAGATGTGTCTTCCTCAACCATCGAAATTGAAGTCAATCAATTTGAGAAGGCTCCATTGTTCAATGGAAATTTTGATATATGGGAGGCAAGAATGAGGAATTTATTGAAGTCTCAAGGAAGTGAAGTTTGGAAATCAGTGATTACTAATGACACGATGGACGAAGAATCCAACGAGTACAATACAAGAGCAATGAAGGAAATTTTGAATGGGTTACCAAATTTTGTGAAGGCCAATTTTGAAAAATGTTCATCAGCAAAAGTCATATGGGACAAACTTCATGATCTTCACTCAAAACGAGCGTTGACAATGATCTCTAGTCAAGAAGATGATGGAAAACAAGAAAGAAGTCCAGAATCCATCAAGGAAGCTGAAGATAAGAGAGATGACAATAAGGCTAAAGAAGACCTAGAAGATGAAGAGAACAAAGAAGACTTTGAAGAAGATCTCCTGAATAAACTTATGGCTTCCATGGAAGAGATTAACAATTTGAAAAAGGAAAGTGAGGAACTTAAGAAGAAAGTGCAAGATGGTAACCAAGACAAGACAAGGAAGGAAGTTGACTTTGTCAAGCTTCAAGTACAAGACAGAGGTGAGGAGCTTGCCAAACATAAAGAGGAATTTCATCAAAACAAAAGAAAGCATCATGAAGAAGTCATATCTATGAAAAATCAATTGGATAAGGCAAAGAAAAGGAAAGAAACTTTGTCAAGCCACCTTGAACAAAGACTTAAGAGGTTGAACAATCTTGAAGCAGAGATTGGTCAATGCAAGAAAGAAGTCTCTTCTCTTAGATCTCAACTAGAAGAAGCAAGGAAACAAGCACAAGGAGCCGAGAAGGTGATGGAAACTTTGGCATTCATAAAAGGACAAGTTGATGAAGCAAAAAAGGAGAGAAACACCATGATATGCCAACTAGAAGAAAAGGATGAAGAAATCTATCATGGAAACCGAATTTGTGATGCTACTCAAATATTGAAGAAGGGAGCCGAAATAAAGGAAATCAAGTTGCAAGAATTGCAGAGAAGAAGAAGACAAATAATTACATGTACTGAGGGCTGACTTTGTGGAAGAAGTAAGTCTATATCTTTGGTCTCATTCTGAATTGAATCTATAGTAGGAAAAGTTTGTGACTGGATTTTCCCCTTATAGTGTTTTTTATTTTTCCCTACCTGTGCGCCTATATCTTGTGTTCTCTTTTGTTTTTGTGTTTGGCAATTATTTTGATGATAATAATAACAATAAACAAGTAGAAGAAATAATTAATCACAAGTATTTGTCAAGCAATGGAGAAATCAAATTAGATAAGAAGCCCTAATAATGTTGCCCTAGATTGCTCAACAATAACTATTGTACATCATTCAAAGCAAGCTCCAAAACCTTTGAGCTACAAGCAGTAATACAAGGAAAGAATCAAGAAGAAGTGGAAAGGAAAATAAGAGGGTGGAAAAACAAAGGTTGAGCTAGTAACCAATGCATCCACGATTATTCCCTCCTCACATCTATACACTCAAGATGTGGAGTTCCCTGTCATTACTAGTCCCATTAACCATGGCACTCGGCCATGAAGTCTTCTCCCCTCCATCCATCATTATTCACTAACACCTATTGATTGAAGGTTGGACCAAGGACATGTCACTTACCCTTACGGCCGCATCTAATGGGGTTGTTTATTAGCCACCCCTACCTAGGGCAGTAACACTTCTGTGAATTTCATACCCCAAAATTGGAAGGGAAGCTTTGTATGAAGTGTCAAATTGCTCATTACTTGCAAGTTTGGTTCACCTAGATGCAAAACTGATTAAATGTACCTAATGATATAAGTTGCAACACTGGATATTGTGTGTGAATAGTAGGTGGTTTCATCATGGGCTAGGTAACTTAAATGGGGCCCAAGTCCTCCAGAGGAGCATATTGACACCCACACATGATGCGTAGAGAGTCGTGGGTCTTCGAACAGCTGCAGAGAATCACTTGTATCCATGGGCACCTTAAGCACCCACAGAGCTTCTAAACTTTGACCTATATTATTTACGGGATGATGCGCCTGGACCAGCATGCCACAAGTCAGCTTAGTAGTACTACAGAGTTAGGTAGTTGATCCAGGGCCTAGATAAGGTTTGTCTCATATATTGAGACATGGGAGGGCTATCAACATCTTCAGTGCCCTCAATGTTGGAGCAAAGATAGAGATTACACCACTTGGAGACCCATATGACCCAGTTTTGTGCCCCAAACCCATATTTGGGTCCACGGGATGATTTTGACGGAGATTTAGGGACCAACCCCTAAAACCCTATTTTAGAAGCCCTCTACACTTGTTTTGGCACCTGAGGAGCCCAACACATGCCCTAGAAGGGAAATCAGCTAGCATGACATCATCTTTTGCTCATTTTGGCTCACATGTGTGGAGATCTTTATGTATTTTTACAAAGCTAGAAGGTCAGCTTGTGACCTTGCTTATAGTTTGCCCATTATTTTATGATTTGAGGGGCTTGTAAGCTAAATTAGAGTTAGTGGAACACACATATATTAGATATATTTCATTAATTTCAGCCTCCTTAGAGGAACTCACAGTTGTTCTCTTGTGGATTATATTGGATCTTGGATGTTTTTTGATGTTTAGAGCTGATTTTTTTATATTTTTTAGAGCTATTCTTTGGTCTAATGGATGGATTTCTTACACATTGTCTTGGAAGTACTCTTAATTGTTGAAGATCTATTTTCTATGTCTAATGTATACTTGATTCTAGTTATGCTAAATTGTGCCCTCATTTTATTGAAGATTTATTGAATGCTAGATAGATGAATGTTGCAAGCATTGCTCATACATGACATGTTACAAATTATCCTAGTGGTGAACTCATTCAGCCTCTCCCATCAAACTCTATTTTTCCATTGAGTGGGTAAATGCTTGAAATTGTGTTACTAGGGCATCAAATTTTGGCCTCCTTTGAAACAAGGTTAGCTAACCTATCACAGCCTTGACTACATATACCCAAAAGATAAGGCACTAATCCAACTTGTGGGTGATCATTTTTAAATTCTCTATCTTTTCTCCCTCCTAAAATCGTCCCTCTAAGTTATGAAACTAGGGCTTGCTGTGAATTTCTAGAAAATAGGAATTTTGGTGGTTGGAGAGCCTAAACATCAAGAGGATAGTATTTTCCACTAAATCTATCATTTTGGTGGGCATCCACTTCAATTTCACCCATAAATTTCCTTGCCCTAGTTGTTTGCCTAAGAGTGAAACCCTGGCTCTCCTTCCTTCACCTTAAGGGTTTCCTTGAAAGTTTCACGAGCCTTGCAATTGTTGATATACATTGTGAGAAACCTTTTCTCCTAGCCTTGACCTTGAGCTACTCCAACACTCGTCAAATTTATCAAACCATGGGTCTTGTTCCCTTATTTCTAGGCCTCTTTATAGAAAGTGAATTGCTTCCTTATGAAGCCTTGGACTTACATTGTGTCTTTCTTAAAAAATCTCTATTGAGATCATTTCACACATTAACCCTACAATATCTATTATAATTGATCTCTCTCCCACCAAGACTCCTTCCATCGGTGAAAATCTGTAAAAAGCGAAGGGTTTTGGTTGTGGTGACATTGGGCCACTACCCCAATGTTGTCCCATTGTCTAGTTTATACCTTGTAGGGTTTCCCTCTCCAAGGCCTACTAGATTTTATGGCAACACCTCCAATTTGAAAATCCTAAAAACAGTTAAGTTTGCTAGATTTTGTGTGGGATCTAAATTCTACTTTCTCCATATGAAATCAAATGAGGTCGGAACTGCTATCAAACATCCACTTCCCAGCACTTGGAATCCCTTCTAACATTGCTTAATCACCCTTAGCTACACTCCAAAACCTTTGAGAGCTCCAAAATTGTGACTGCATTGCATGAGAATGAGGCAGTAATCGATTTTATGATGTTTTTTCATTGGACACATGTCCAAATTTAAAGACACCAGTAAGTAGCATTTGCTTTCGAACCTATTTAAGCCTATCCAAGACTAATTAAACCCTCTAAATTTAGCCATAATGTCCTTTAAACCCATTACCTTGGAATTACATCTCATCTCACCCAAGCCCTACTTTATTGAAAATTATCCTTGGGTGTTTTATTTAGTGGAACCCTTGGAAGGTATCTAGCCTAGGAAAACTTGGGTTATATGTGGAAATTTCTGAATCTTTACACTTTATGTAGAAATTAGTTACTGTTAATCTGGTTATGCTCCTCCTACTTAGAAAAGTTATTAACTGAATAAATTCAAGTTAAAATCGAAGCAAAACACATAACAGATCTCCACCAATCCAGATCTAGAACAAGTACATGCACACATAGACAAAGTGACATAGTTATTTCTGGACAAATAGTCCCCGGAAAAACCCAATGCGGGAAAACTGGTCTTCTGGCTGCTGGTGGGTTTTATTATTAAGAATTTTCTGAATACAACAAGCCTGGGTTCCAGATCTGGAAAACTCGACAAAGAAATATTAGATCTACAGCTCACTGGCTAATCTAGGGCCAACATAATGACTGATTCACCCCCTCAAACGGGATTTACATAACTCAGCCAAAATTAGGGCCTAGAAACCCCAGCGCTGCCACTGAAAGCCTCTGCGTCAGCCTCTGAAGCCCCTTTGACCCTCAACGCTGCTTCGGAAAGGTCTGCGTTACCCCAGACTAGGTGACGCAGGCCTAAAGCAGACCCTTAGGGTCTCTACGTAACCCTTAAGGGTTTCCTGCTAAAAAATCACGCTGTCCTTGGAGGGACTGCGATGTCCTTGTTGCTGCAGCTTCCCTGCTTCTCTGCGCTGTCCTCTGAGCTTATCTCTGCCTCTTGTGTATTCTAGACCCTAGGATCAGATCATCCCCTTGGCCTAAATACCCCTCTCTGCAGCTGAAACACTTCTGAGATTTCTTAGCAAACCCGCCCTAGAATCTCAGCTTAGTTCAGTGCTCTGCCTCCGTGTGTCTTTCCAAATGACCCCAAGCCTTTCCTTTATACTTTTCTTGTTGGGAAACAAACGACCATGACCATATCTTGAATCAATGGCTAAGATTAAAAGAAAGCTTGATCTGTGTGACTTAAGACAATTTCATCACATGTTTAATTAGATTCACTTTAATTATTTAAGTTCTCTAAGTTTTAACTTAGGAAATACATTAAAATAATTAATTAATTTAATATCTCCCAAACCAGATGAAATTTCCCAAATCAATTTCTGGGTCTTGGAGATCAAGTGTACTCTAGTCCCTCCACAAAATTTGGGAGCTAGAGTACAACCGATGCTACCCCAGATACACAAAATCTCAACATTATATAATCTTCGAGATCCGATGGGGAAGCCTCCCTTGTGGGCATAGTATCTAACCACAGAACAACAGGGGAGAAATTGTTAAGGTGACAATGGCAACTGTTCCTATTGTTGCTTTTAATCTAAAGTGTTTAATGACGCTTTGCACTAAGGAGCTAGATTTTGTTGTAACAAGGATCAAAGAAGGCAGAAAACCTCGTACAAGGTACAAGGAAGATCCTTCAAGAAATGGAACCATTTTATAGATTCTATACATGCATGCATGAGGAGATTCAACCAGATGGGCTTTGCTAAGCTACCTATAATTACAAAACCTGTAGATAAACCAAATATTTAAACAAAGAAGTACCTAGAGGGCTTCGTTGTAGGAATTTACAGGGTAAGTTCCTTAGATCAAAAACCAAAGGTCACTGCTCACAAATAGATCACAAATCAGTACACTAGTCTATCACGATTCACGTGGTTAAAACCCTCGAAGAGGGAAACAGTGCACGCCTAAGCCAATGCGGCCACTTCAGGCAATTTATTAATATAAAAAGAAAAGTCACATATGTTTCTCTCATAAACGATTACCGGACAAATGACTCAACATGCTCTTTAAATAGAGATCATGGACCAATCGGGTGTTAAGCCACGGATCAAGTGTCGTTAATACCAAGGAGAGAGTGAAGCGTCGGATCACTACAAATTGTGACCGTCGGATTATAAGTTACAAATGTACATAGTAAAGAAACACACTTTACCTAACTCTACACTAGACCAAGTTATAATTAACTATTTCCTATGTGTCGAAATATCCTAACATCCCCCCTTACAAACAACTTGGGATAGGATTGAAAGATTTACAAAGGTGACACAAAAGGAGCCTATTTCCTATGTGTCGAAATACCCTAACATCCCCCCTTAAAAACAACTTGGGATAGGAATGAAGGATTTACAAAGGTGACACAATAGGAGAAGGAAGGAGGCATTAGAGCCCATCCCCCCTTAATGATAACTTTCCTGAACTCCAAGCATGGATCGAAGTTTGGTAAACTTCGCTTCTGTGAGAGCCTTCATAAAGATATCGGCTACTTGATCATTGGCTGGACAATACTGCACTTTAAGAACACGATCATGAATGAGCTTTCTGATGAAGTGCATGTGGAGCTCAATGTGTTTCATACGCTGATGCTGAACTAGATCTTTACATAGTTGAATGGCACTCTGATTATCACACCAAAGTGTAGTTGGATGTTGTTGATGAAGACCAAATTTAGACAGGATCTGACGAAGACACATGGCTTCCTTGTTGACTTCAACGGCACCACGATACTCTGCTTCTGCTGAAGAAAGAGAGATGGCACTTTGTTTCTTACAAGACCAAGTAATAGGTCCTGAACCAAGAGTGAATACATATCCTGCAATAGACTTGTGATCATCAGGGTCACCAGCCCAATCAAAATCAGTGAAACCAATCAACAATGGAGATGCTCTTGTACTGTAATGAATCCCGAACTGAACTGTACCTCGAATATATCGAAGTATTCTTTTAGCTGCTTTCTAGTGACTTTCATGAGGTTGGTGCATAAACCGAGCAACAAGACCAACGGCAAAGGAAAGGTCAGGACGGGTATGGGTTAGATACAGAAGTTTACCAACAAGTTGACGGTATAAGGTAGCATCAACTTCAGGGTTAGTACAAGTGACTGAAAGCTTGACTCTAGACTGAAAGGGAGAAGGGGATGGCTTACAGTCTTCCATGTGAAAGTAGTGTAGAAGATCACAGGCATACTTGGACTGAGAAAGGGTAATGCCTTCTTTGGATTGCAAGACTTGAAGACCAAGGAAATAATGCAAGTGTCCTAAGTCTGTCATTTCAAACTTCTTTTTGAGGCTAGACTTCACATGGTTTATATGGTTGGGATCACTACCAGTAAGGATCAGATCATCAACATAAAGAACAAGGATGGTGAAGGACTTACCCACTTTCTTGGTATAGACGGTGTTGTCAAAATGACACCTAGAAAAGCCATTATCTAATAGAAATCTATCCAATTTGGCATACCCAGCCCGAGGAGCTTGTTTGAGACCATAGAGAGACTTCCTAAGGCGACAAACAAGGCTAGAGTCGTTTTGGATAAAGCCATGGGTTGTTCCATGTAGGTTTCTTCATGCAAATCTCCATGTAAGAAGGCGGATTTAACATCCATCTGATGGACTTCCCATTTAAAGGAGGCAGCAAGGAAAACAACAAGGTGGATAGAATTCATTTTCGCAATAGGGGAGAAGGTTTCAGTATAGCCAATGCCTTCAACTTGTGAAAAGCCTTTAGCAACAAGACGAGCTTTATGTCTATCCACTTTTCTATCTGATCCAAACTTTGTTTTGTAAACCCATCTGCATCTGACAAGTTTTCTTCCTTTTGGAAGAGGAACAAGATCCCAAGTATCGTTTGCCAATAAGGAACGATATTCTTCATTCATAGCTTCATCCCAACCTGGATGACTGGAAGCTTCTTCAAAGGTGTCTAGATCAGGTTTTTCTGGAACTTGAGCCAATAAGGAAGAGGCTCTTTCGAACTGAGAATGTGTACGTCGTCAATCTGCAGGGTCACCTGCAAGAGAACCTGCTGCATCCCAAGTAGAGCGGACCCATCTTGGAAGCTGTGGAGCGAAAGGAATATCTTCAAGAGGTGGAGGAGGATTGTCATCCTCGCTGTCATCATCTGAACTAGAAGGAATGCTATCAAAAATAGAAGAGTTAGAGAGAGGTGGCACATATGCCGAATCAGGCTCGCAGGCCAAAGGTGGCACACCCACCGAACTAGGCTCGCATCCTGATATATTTTCATCAAATTTTACATCTTTTCTAATGATTGTATTTTTGGATTTTGGTTGAAGAAGTCTATATCCTTTGACATTTTCAGAATATCCAACAAAAATGCATTTTTCACTCTTAGGTTCCAAGGCTTTATGTTTCGCATCTGGAATATGGGCCCAAGCATCACTTCCAAAAACGCGAAAGTTACTTACATCTGGTTTGATTGAGCTCCAGGCTTCTTCTAGAGTTACATTCCTTAAAACCTTAATAGGAGTGCGATTTACTATGTAATTTGCACAGTTAATTGTTTCTGCCCAAAAATTGAGACTAAGTCCTTTAGATTAAAGCATACAATTAGCCATTTCTTTTAAGGTGCGATTCTTCCTTTCAGCTACACCATTTTTTTGTGGAGTATATGGAACAGTATGTTGTAATTGAATGCCATGCTCAGTGCAAAAGTTGAGAAATTTGTTGTTAACATATTCTCCTCCATTGTCTAATCTTAACTTAAGAATTTGATGTCCAGATTGTTTCTCAACAAAGGCCTTAAAGGCCAAGAACATGTTAAAAACTTCACTCTTGAGTTTTAAGAAGTATACCCAAGTGCGTCTGGAAAAATCATCAATGAAAGTTAAGAAGTACTTGCAACCAGAGAAAGAAACAACAGGAAGTGGACCACATAAGTCACTGTGCACAAGCTGCAAAGGGGCTGAAGTGTGCCAACAGGCACGTTTGTCAAAACTATCCCGATGATGTTTTCCGAATACACATCCAGAGAACACACCATCTCGGCAAGATAACACAGGAAGACCTGTCACCATATTTTCTTTACATAGAGTTTGAAGAGAGCGATAGTTTAAGTGACCAAATCACTCATGCCAAAGTTGCTCACTTCATCATTACGAGCAACAAAAACGGAGGGAAAACATGATGACCCAAAGTTGTCAAACTTATACAACATTGTGGAATTATCTGCAATGCCAGTAGCTAAAATATGTCTAGGATCTTTGAGGTCCTTGATTATAACATCATGAGGTGAGAATTCTACTATTTTCCTTTCACTTGAATGAGTTATCTGATAAACAGATAGAAGGTTGCATGACAAGGTAGGAACACATAGTACATCATTAAACTAACCATTATCTAGATGAATGGTTCTAGATCCTACAACACTAAGAGATCTATCATCACCAACATAAATATGTTTGGTGTTACAATCATTTAAAGAAGAAAACATGGCTTTATTTTTGGCCATGTGGTAAGAAGCTCCAGAATCAATGAGCCACTCATGAGAATGAGAAGAAGATACATTTAATGCATAACCAGATGCTTGACAACCACAAGCAGAAAGTGCCATTCCTGAAGATGAAGTTGAAGAGGTCTCCAAATTTATGTGGTGCTTCTTCATTACTACTTCCAAGGCTTCCATCTTTCTAAAACATTTGGACTCTACATGGCCATCATGATTACAAAAGTTGCAATGTCTATCTGTTTTCTTCCCTTGGTTTTTAGTTGCCTTATCAGTTTGGTGAGTTGCTTTTTCAATTTGCGGCTGAAATTGCTGAGGACCCTTGTTTGGTTTAGGACCATACTTTTTAGGATACTGCTTCTTGGGATTCTTTTGATATGGTTACTGTTGGGCTGCTAAGGCTTTCTTAGAAGCGTTTCCAGAAGTGATAAGACCAAGGTGGAAGAGTTTTTCTTGTTCTCTTATCAAAGAATCGCAAAAGGCATCAAAAGAGGGGTTCTTGCAGGTTGTTCCTTGAGAAATGATGGTTTCTAAGTTCTCTAGTGGAATGGAAGGTTGAAACAAATACAGAGTATGTAGGGCCAAGCTTAGCAAGAATGGAATAGATGAGGCTACCATCTTCCTTTTTGACCTTACAACCTTCTAAAAGAAGTCTAAGGGTCTTGAATTTGGACAAAAAATCTTCAATAGTGGAGAAATTATTGGGGTCCAAAGTACGCAACTCATTTTCAAGCTAGTGGGCCCTGCTTTGATTTTCAATGCCAAAAACAGTGTTTAGCTTTTTCAGGGCTTCATCAGAGGTGTCAATTTCAAGGATATGAAATTGAAGATCTTGAGCAATGGACATTCCTATCAACCCTCCTGCTTGATCTTGTTTATTTTCCCATTTAGCGGCTTTATCTTCATCGGAAGGTTTAGTTTCTTGTCTTGTGGCTATTCTATAAAGCCCTTTACGTCTAAGTAAATCTACCATGTGAGGTAGCCATTGGAAATAATTGGTGCTGTTAAGAATAACCGAGCATGCACTTTCCATTTTTTTTTTAAACTAAAGTTGAAAAGAGTTGAAACTAACTACTCCAATGGAAAGATCTCGAAAAATTAGGCCGATTAAAAAAAACAGCTCGAAAAACAACTTCCGAATGAAGAAGTTATGCCTTGTTGAAAAAACTGAGTTGTAGATGCCGAATAGTTATGGGAACGGTTTGAAATTTGATGATGAAGTTCTACTTTTGAAAAAAATCCCGCCCCTTTAACAAAAACATTTTACAAAAAGAAGCTTGAGAAAGAGACTTGAACCCAAGACGTCTATTCTCATAAACTAACTTTACACCAAGTGAGCTAGTAAAAAGATTCTGTAATTGTTTGAAAGGATGAAAGGGGTTGTTTTTTTTTAATCTTCGATGTGTGTGCTTTTTCCTGCAAAATAAACACACAATCCGTGCACAAAAAAAAACGAACTGCGAGCCTTGGGGCAAAATGTTAGATTTTTGGTTAGCCTTACCGGCAACTATCATTTTTTCCGCTATTTCTGATTTCCCGAGATCGCACAAAGACAAAGGGAAAGAGCATACGTAGCAAAAAAAAATCCCTTCTTCCTGTTTCTGATTTTCTGAGATCGCACACAGCGCAGAGCAAAGAGCATACACAGGGAAGAGGGTATAGATCCGGCAAATAAATAAAAAATATAAACAGAAATAAACAGAGGGAACCGAAATAAGCAGAACGATTAACAAATATAACTACAAAGAAGATATTTTATACCTCCGGATCTAAACTGACATAACTTGGGCAACCAGAAACCTTTTCGCATGAAACAAAAGGGGTTCCTCACTGTAACAGATGCTCCGGACACAGCGGAGCAGTTCTCCAGGCCCAAAAAAGTTTAAAAATAGTAGATCTAGAAAACGGCAGTTGCGTGCAGTCAAACCGGCTTCAAATTTGGATCAACAACGGATGCGGCCCTCAAAATAGCTCCGATACCATGTAGGAATTTACAGGGTAAGTTCCTTAGATCAAAAACCAAAGGTCACCGCTCACAAACAGATAACAAATCAGTACACCAGTATATCACGTTGTTAAAACCCTCAAAGAGGGAAACAGTCCACGGCCTGAGCCAACGCGGCCACTTCAGACAATTTATTAATATAAAAAGAAAAGTTACATATGTTTCTCTCATAAACGGTTATCGGACAAATGACCCTCCATGCTCTTTAAATAGCGATCATGGACAAATCGGGTGTTAAGCCACGGATCAAATGTCGTTAATACCGAGGAGAGAGTGAACCATCGGATCACTACAAATCGTGACCGTCGAATTATAAGTTACAAATGTACATAGTAAAGAAACACACTTTACCTAACTCTACACTAGACCAAGTTATACTTAACTATTTCCTATGTGTCGGAATATCCTAACATTCGTCACTGAGGATTTAAAGCATGCAGAAAACTCTAGCATTGGCAATAATAATTAATAAGCAACAATCCCCATTTGAGTAGTCATTCTTGTTTTGATAATGCAAGTTTCGAAGTTTTGAAACATTCTATAATATCTCTGCATTCTATAACTTAATAGCTAAGATAATAAGTGCATTGACTTTGTTGACTTTTAAGACTGTATTCTCAGAACATATGATATGTGGATGACTCTTTTGACTAATCATATGATTTTTTGTTTTATGTTTTAGTGCTTTATTTTACTAGTTCTGATTTTCACTTTTTACATGTTGCATATTTATATAATTTTATATATGCGAAGCGACCTGCATCATGCCAAACTTGCATATTCAAAAATGGCATCCCTGTACCTACACCAACATCTAGACCCACAAACTCCTTTTTCATCTAGTATAATAAGTCCATGGTCCAGAATCCAGATGACGTGAAACGAGGGTGCTTTGATGCCTCCTGCGTTGTTGCACTATGGTCTATATGGTGTTCTTGAGTCTTTGTTGCCTCGTCACTCAGTTATTGGATTCCAATCCAGAAACCCTCTCAAACAGTTCATCTTTTCCATGTAGCAGTTCACTTTATAGATAAGTATTATAATTGATGTCAAATACCTCTAAATTTGTATTATTCATACTTACTTTCGAAGAAGAATACTACTTTGAAGGCTGTTGCTTACCTTTGCGGCAAAAAGTGACAAAACAATTTAGAAATATAAAACAGCAGCCCTAAATCTATCCTTCCCTGCATAAATTCATAGGATCTCATTGTGACCTCTATTTAGACCCTTGTTTCATAGGTAGAGCAAGTATACAAGCTATTTCCACGATATCTAACTGTAGCCCTCAGACTTTCACAACTGGTCACTTCTCAAAGTCGAATAATGATGAAAAATTTATTCATCAAAATTCGAAACAAAAAAGTCAAAGTATCTTTGCCTAGAGGATCTTGTAGGAAAGTCAAAGTCAAATAATGAAAAAAAATTTAATCATCCAAATTTTCAGCAAAATATCCTTTTTGACTTTGCCTATGAGGATCTTGTGGAAATGATTCCCAAGATGAGTTATTTGCTTTTGATGTAGGTTAATGCCATATGTCAGTGGAAATTAAAGTATTAAACACTTATGATGGAATTTTGACAAACCATAGGGAAGCATGAAAGCCCAATATGATAAAAACATGACTCACCAGAACATAAACGTTGCGCCCCTGCACAACAAATAATAACAGTGTTAGAAACACATATTCCTATTTTCTAATGATATGTTAAACTGACTCTAAAAGCTAATTTTACTTATGATGACAGAGGGAAAAATTGACATCAAAGACAATGCATACCTAAGCATTGTCCTTGTTGATAGAAATAATTATTTGAAATACCAATTGGGTCTTACAAATACAAGAAATCCGAAGTGGTAAGAGCACCGTCAAAGTCCAAATAATTCCTTACAAGTTGTCAGAAAGTTTATGAAGAAAGACATTTTGGATCAAAATAGGCTAGGTTTTAACAACAACACAAACTGTTAAAAAGATAAGTTACTAGGATACAAATGTTGATATGGATATGGATATAGACAGGTATATGGCCAAATTCGAAATATATTAATATGGATGAAATATACACATGTATATATGTGTGATACACACACATATATACATACATATACATATGATGAGCTACGGAAGGGTAAGGACTGGCACTGAAGAAATCCTAGTAGTGTTGATTTTTTGTGTAGCAACAGGAGGTATTCCCACATGCCAAAATGGCATTCCAAGTCAGCCTAAGAAAGATATTAAATATGAATAATAAATTTATTATTTATGGCCTTCATGTAGGCCCCAAAAGAAAAGTCAACCCCACCATGTGAATGGGTGTGACCCTTGGTCAAAACCCATACAGTTTGATCACTATAAATAAACCATTCGGCCTCCTCCATTTGGCATCAATCAATTCAAATCATCAAGTCATGAAGATCTCTGTTCACACGTGTGAAGAAGAGAAAGACATTTTAAGTTGACCAGCAAAGTTTTACCTGTTCTACATCAGTTTGACGAGCACTGACTTTGAACTTTCTGAGCTGCATAAACTTGGAATGTTAAACTGGACACTGACCAAAATCCTGGGCAGAATTCTGGACGTTGGCCAAACCTATTTGACCAGCATTGACCGCAGGTCAACTGAGGCAGTTTGACCGATTTTTCAATTGACTGAGGAAGTTGTAGGGCTGAAATTCAGCCTGTTTGACCAGATTTGACTAGCTGAACAAAAGTCTGAGTTTCTCTCCTTTGACCAGGTTTGACTAGTATTTAAGCTTGGAAATTGGCACAGATTTCTAGACAATCTATATTATAAACATTGCTGAAGATTGAATTCTCCTTAAAAGAAAAGATGGCTGGGTTTTTCCCAATGTTTGGTTTTCCCAGGGTAAATTTGTGTCTCTTTTGTGTTTGGTTGTCTCTTTATGATCCTATGGTTTGTATTATATTCGAGATTTTCTATGTATAATTGCTTAATGATATAAGTGACAAAGACAACTTGAGTATAAAAATCATTGGAAGTAATTATCAGACTATAAGATCAGTTTCTATTATAAGTAAAATTCAACATGGTATCAGGACCTAGGTGAAGGAGCAGCCACTATAGTGCCTTGAAGAAGACAAGCTTTAGAAAAATTTGAAGTCGGTCCTAGAGACAAGAGTTCACAAATACCTGATTCTTTTATTGTTTGGCAAATGGCTCCAAACCTTAGTTGAAGACAGGTTGGAAGGTGCAATCAACTTTCAATCTTGGAAAACCAGAGTGCTTCTCATCTTGGAAGAAAATCTCATTCTGACATGTGGAGAAAGATATTCCATAACCAGAGGGAGTTGAGGAGAAAGCAAAGTACAAAAAGAATGAGGCCAAAGAAAAAAGAATTCTGGTAGACTCCATAAAAGACCACTTGATTCCTCATGTTACAGGACGAAGGACTGCCAAAGTAATGTACAATGTTCTAGTAAAGTTATATGATAGCAACAATGCTAACAGGAAATTAGCTTTGAAGAATCGTCTTCGCAATACTAAAATGACTCGATCAGATTTTGTTACCTCTTACCTTATGAAAATAACTCAGGTCAAAGATGAACTTGTAGCCCTTGAAGAGAAAATTGAAGATTCAGAATTAGTTACAATTGCTCTAAATGGTTTTCCTTCATCATGGGAACCATTTATTCAAGGAATCTGTGCACGTGGAAAACTGCCATCATTTGATGAACTAGGGATGATTGTATTCCAGAAGAAACCAAGTTGTTAGCTAAAAATTGTTGAGAAATCTGCAGGATTATGAATTAGGGTAGATTTCTAGTCTTCTGATAATTGCTTGTGAAATTTGTTGGCTTCTTATTTATCTTTATTATGTTTCTTTCATCAAACAATTATCAACACATAAACATGAAGATAACAAGAAAACAATGAACAAAAGAAATAGGATCCAAACCAAGGAAAAACCCCTCCAAGTGGAAAACCCAAAAAAATTATCTTCTTATAAAATCAAATCAAAGTGAGATATTCAAGACCCATGACCATAGAAGGACTCCAACTCTCAAGATGCCAATTCAAGCCCTCCTTTCACATAGAAAATCCATCAACAGCAAGAGACCAGCAACATGTACGTCATCAGAAACAGATTTTCAACAAGAGATACATCAATGCAGGACTTCCTCAAATATGAGCTTAAGATAAACCCTTCTTCACTTGTCAATTTCATATTTTGTCCCTCCTTCCTTTTGCGATATTTCAGAACCAAATATGTGAATTCTGTGTCCAAAATTAGCTCAATTCTCCCTCTATTTATACTGTCCAGAGGAGTTTGAATAGACATGTCTTTTGTTAAAAAGTGTAACTAGGTCGGTCTTCATATTGACTATGTAATTATGTATTTTATGTAAAGAAGAAGACAAAGATAATAAAATGTATTTTGTACTTGCTTCATGGGTTTCATGAGCAAGATTTTATTATAGATTAGATAGACTTCTTCTTGATGTCTATTAGGGTTTGTCTTCTAGAATAAATACAATTAAGTGTCATTCATATGAAGGATCGAGTCTAGAGAATGCTCCAAAACCTTGTGGAAGAATGGCTTGTAATAGCCCTCACCAACACGTTGAAAGACAAGCACTTATGATATGCTACAAGTCGGCCTTTAAACTAATGGATGAGTCGGCCTAAAAGCTATTAGTGTGGTCGGCTTCAGGACAGGAAACATGTCTCTATATATATACCTATTCCTGCAGCTCATTCATACTAGGTTCAACGGTGATCTCTGAAAGATATACAGTCCGGATGATGAAAGATATACAGTGCATATAATAAGTGACATACAGTGCGGATGATGAAAGATATACAGTGCGGATAATAAGTGACATACAGTGCGGATGATGAAAGATATACAGTGCTGATAATAAGTGATATGCAGTGTGGTCACTACATGATAAACATTGTGGACCTCTCAGTAGGGACACAGCAAAATATGATGCGGTCACCTGAAGTGTAATGTGGTCAAATGTAATACGATCAACCCTGAAACATAATGCGGTCAAATGTAATACGGTCAACTCTGAAACATAATGCGGTGATCTCTGTAATGTGAAGTGCAAATAATACAGGTCATACAGTGCGGACTATTCAAATGAAGAAATGCGGATATGACATATGACAAAATTGTGGAAATGTGGATAGAGAGAAATGCGGATATGACAGAAATGCGAATACATACAATGCGGACATATTAAAGGTTTTTGTTTAATCTATCTCAGCCAAGGTGAGGATATATTACAGCGGTAATATATATATATATATATATATATATATATACATTGTTTTGTGATGCCAGAGATAATCTAAGATCCTGGAGTATACCGTTAAGGGCAATTATATTAATCGAAGAATTTGCTAAGGTTGGGACAGTGCTCATAAGAATAAAAGCAGTGTTAGAGGTGGAAGAAAGTAAGGAAGGTAAATCTAAGATTTACCTTCCTAACCACAGCTCAAAGAATAAATTCAGATCAGTACAGATTGGTGAAGAAGAGAAGAATCAAGTTTGAAGAAGTTGTGTCAAGGTCTTGGAAGCATATCTAGGTCAAGGGTCTAAGTCTTGATCATGGTACTTGTCAATTGAAAATCTATAAGAAGAATTCTTTGTGGGTTTTCCTCTCCATGAGGGAGAGGTTTTGCCCTGGCTCTAGGAGCCTAACTTTGTGTCTTGTGTATTTTGATAATTGACTTGATGAAAGACTAAATAATATAAAGAAGAGAAGACATAAGAATCTCAAGTAAGCTCACAGGTAATTATCAAGAAGAG
This sequence comes from Pinus albicaulis, assembly GCA_034641835.2. Lineage (NCBI taxonomy): Eukaryota > Viridiplantae > Streptophyta > Pinopsida > Pinales > Pinaceae > Pinus > Pinus albicaulis. Next base: position 1,596,642,933 of record CM076579.1, on the reverse strand, counting down.
AATTTGTATTAAACACCAGCCCTCCAAATTCTAAATATGGTATCGGAGCTAAGGTGCTAAATGTACAGGCTGCTTGACAAAGGAGACACTACAGGAAGCAAAGATCAGAGTCTGGATTGAAGAATCAAATCTGTTTGCAAGGAAGACTCTCTAGCTATATCAACTCATTCAAGTAAGTAATCTTTGCCATCAAGGATTTACATACAAGACAGTGTTAGAAGAGGACATCATCTTTTGAAGACATCCTTTACCATCAAGGATCCAAGATCACTTAGATTGAAGTTTTCTATCTAAGAAGAATCTCCTAACTTCCTCATCAAGGAAGCTGCTAAAGGAGAAAGTCACTTACTCAAGTAAGTATCTATGACTTTATCTAAATCTATCAAAATGTCTTCTTTGCAAAGAAAGCGGCAAACTGGTTAGGTTCTTGCATGGAAGACAAGGACAATGAAGTCATGCCAAATTCATGAAGGGAGATATAAGAGCCCAAAGGATTCTTACATAATCCATAAAAGACTCTATCATCTCCGATGTACCAAATCTAAAATCATCAAAAGGAGTATATAAGCAAATTGGTGGAGCTATTCTCCGTGAGTACTGCAGGAAAAGCAATCTCTCTGATCAACTGCAAGAACTAGGAGAAGACTACAGTGATGCTAAATGCTCTGCGAGAAGAATGGAGAAACTTCACTTTAGGATTATACAGAAAGATAGAAGCCACACCATTCCACGATTTAGGGTCTCTATGTAAAATAGAAGAAACAAGATTGAAAGTCAAAGTTGTTATAGGATCAAGTGAAGGGAATCAAGCCTTTGCAGAAAGGAAGATTCGGTAAGTTTTGGTCCTCAAGGTAAAAGAAGAAATATGGACAGAGCACGATGTCTGGGATATGATGAACTTGGGCACTATGATAGAAATTGTCCTTAATCTGGAAAGGACAAGAGAAATAGGGAAGAAGCCCATGTCTCTGAAATAAGGCAAGAACCTGATGCAAAGAAATCTAAGAAAGAAGAAGCGAGGCATCTCCACTACGATTGAGATCATCTTCTCCTTTAAGTGATTTATGTTGGTTGTATGATAGGAAGCAATGTAGCATCTTGATCAAAGCATGGTAGGAACTCCTCGTGAATCAACTCCGGGAAAACCTCTCTCATAACATTACTAATGGAAAGAAGTCATCAAGAGCAAGGGTCATCGTGGAAACAGATTTTTGAGATGTGATGACATATTGATGGAGCAGGCCAAGGGAATGAAGCTCTTCATTCTTAATAAATTGCTACAGGATGACTCAAGGGAAAAAGGTATGAGGTATGTATATATTTATATGCTGACATTGGATGCTGTGAAGTCATGTCATATGGTTGCAGGTAATGGACTTCTATATTTAGAAGTATGATCTATGGAGGAGTATCTCTCAGTGCACGAACAGATGAAATCAACATAATATGTCCTCATGGAATATAAGGTGGTTGTATATGAGCGAGAAACTAGAAAATTTGTAAAATTCCTGGGAATGAAGAATGTGCAGAGAGGAAGAGATCATGAAATGCAACCATGTCAAGAGGCAGTTATCATCCGGAAGCCAAGAAGATGTGACTAAGAGATCTCCTGGGAAGATATGTAGACTTTGACGGAAGTCTAATAAAGAAAAAGACCCTTGGCAAAACATATCAATAGGAGATGTGTCAATCTGAATAGAGGATGTCAATGCCTACAAAAATTTCATGGTGAAAGATCATCACTGAGGTAACCTTTTGTTTTAAAAGGTTCATATGTATATGTTTATCTGGATGAATTTGTGCAGGGCTGCTAATCATGAGAAAGGATATATGATCATTGGAGATGAAGGAAAGCAGCATGGCATATTGGTGGACCAGATGAGAAAGACGGATGAATCACTTTCTGATAGTGGACATGATTCGTGACTGAAAGTGATGGATGATCTATGCCCTATGAAGCCAAGAGTTGAAGATTCCTCAATATCGAAATCCATGACATTGAGGGAAGGAATTCTTCATGAGTAGCTGGATTGTTGCTGCAAGACCTTGGTTGAGAGGGAGCTTGGTAGTGAGTTGCTTACTTGGAAGAAACTTGAAGTATGTCCCTCCTGTATTAAGAGGGAGAGACGTATGTAATTCTCTATTACATGTGTCATGCACTAGACCAGGATTAACGGTCATAAGTCTTAGTGAAGGCCATGTGAAGAGAATGGATAGACACATCATTCTGGTCTTCACCTGGAAGACAGAATGGAGGATTGGGTAATCATCTAGCATTCGATACTCTTTGAGAATGAGATAGGGCATTCAAGATAAGAGTAGTCGTGTATCGATATTCTTTGAGGCTAGCTACCCAAGAGAAGAATAGTCCAAGAAGGTCATAGTCTGGGAACACCTAGGTGGGGTATGTACCTTGGAGAGACAATGACTATGGTGTCTGTTCGTCATGTGTCTCGCTAGCATTGTAGCCCATTGTCTCATTGGGAGATGGGGTTGTTAGTCAAGGCCTTGCACTCGGACAATGCTGGTTGATATGATGCTATACAAATGCTATTACCAATCTGATTCTTCTTATGAGACTCTTCAGTTTGAAAGTAACCATGTACCTGTATGAATACCTCCCTAGTTAAGAGGGAGTGTTGAAAAGTGTAACTAGTCGGTCTTCATATTGATTATGTAATTATGTATTTTATGTAAAGAAGAAGACAAAGATAATAAAATGTATTTTTTACTTGCTTCATGGGTTTCATGAGCAAGAGTTTATTACAGATTAGATAGACTTCTTCTTGATGTCTATTAGGGTTTGTGTCTTCTAGAATAAATATAATTAAGCGTCATTCATATGAAGGATCGAGTCTAGAGAATGCTCCAAGACCTTGTGGAAGAATGGCTTGTAATACCCTTCACCAACATTGGAAGACAAACACTTATGATATGCTACAAGTCGTCCTTTAAACTACTGGATGAGTCGGCCTAAAAGTTATTAGTGTGGTCGGCTTCAGGACTAGAAACATGTCTCTATATATATAATTATTCCTGTGGCTCATTCATACTAGGTTCAACGGTGATCTTTGAAAGATATACAAAGCAGATTATGAAAGATATACAATGCGAATAATAAGTGACATACAGTGCGGATGATGAAAGATATACAATGCAGATAATAAGTGACATATAGTGCGGATGATGAAAGATATACAGTGCGGATAATAAGTGATATGCAGTGCGGTCACTACATGATAAACATTGTGGATTTCTCAGTAGGGACACAGCATAATATGATGCGGTCAACTGAAGTGTAATGCGGTCAAATGTAATACGATCAACCCTGAAACATAATGCGGTCAAATGTAATACGGTCAACTCTGAAACATAATGCGGTGGTCTTTGTAATGTGAAGTGTGGATAAATACAGGTTATATAGTGTGGACTATTCAAATGAAGAAATGCGGATATAACATATCTCAGAATTGTGGAAATGCAGATAGACAGAAATGCGGATATGACAGAAATGTGAATACATACAATGCGGACTATTCAAATGAAGAAATGTGGATATAACATATGACAGAATTGTGGAAATGCAGATAGACAGAAATGCGGATATGACAGAAATGTGAATACATACAGTGCGGACATATTAAAGGTTTTTGTTTAATCTATCTCAGCCAAGGTGAGGATATATTACAGTGGTAATATATATATATTGTTTTGTGATGCCAGAGATAAGCTAAGATCCTGGAGTATACCGTTAAGGGAAATTATATTAATGAAAGAATTTGCTGAGGTTGGGACAGTGCTCATAAGAATAAAAGCAGTCTTACCTTCCTAACCACAGCTCAAAGAATAAATTCAGATCAGTACAGATTGGTGAAGAAGAGAAGAATCAAGTTTGAAGTTGTGTCAAGGTCTTGGAAGCATATCTAGGTCAAGGGTCCGAGTCTTGGTCATGGTACTTGTCATTTGAAGATCTATAAGAAGAATTCTTCACGGGATTTCCTCTCCAAGAGGGAGAGGTTTTGCCCTGGCTCTAGGAGCCTAACTTTGTGTCTTGTGTATTTTGATAATTGACTTGATGAAAGACTAAATAATATAAAGAGAAGACATAAGAATCTCAAGTAAGCTCACAAGTAATTATCAAGAAGAGAATTTGTATTAAACACCAACCCTCCAAATTTTCAATATCTTTTTGGGCAAGGTCGACCTAGCATCTAGAGGCAATTTTGACCCAAACTACATATGAAAAACCTTTTTCCAAGCTATAAATGAGCCTTTGGCTTTGACTAATATAAATAATGAGCATGAAACCCATGCTTGAAAACAAATTTTATTTTTCTTCTTTTTTATTTTACATAAAATATATAATGACATCAGTACAATAATAATTATGAAGACAGAACCTAGTTACATTTTCCAACACTCCCTCCTAACTAGGGAGGTATTTATAATTACACAGCCGGTACAAGGATACTCTCAAATTGACATATTCTCATAAGAAGAGTCGGACTGATAATCCATCTTCAAGCATCATCATCATAACTAGCATTGTCAAACTGTAATATAGCAAGGCCTTGACTAACAAGCTATAACTCCCCACTAGATTAGAATATAATGTTGGGAGGCATACATATGGACACCACCACAACCGCCTCTCAAGGCTCATACCCCATCCAGATGTTCACCTAGTATGCCCTTACAGGACTATTCTTATCTTAGAATCCCAATCCTCAAAGAATAACGATCCTCTTTGACCACTCTTATCTCCTCTTCGACCACTCTTATCTTGTATACCTTGTCCAATCCTCAAAAAGTGTCGGTCCACGAGACTACTTCTATCTTGGATTCCCAACCCTCAAGAAGTATCGTTCCCAAATGCTTATCCAATCCTCCATTCTCCCTACCAATGCCTTCACCAGACGTACGACTGTTAGTCTTGGCTTAGTGCATGACAAATGGAGATTATGGTGTCCATCATTCCCTCTCAACTAGGGAGGAAATCCTTACTCCTTCTCAAGCATGGAGGAGATTCTTACTCCCTCTCAATCAGGGACATCATTACAATCCTTATTCGGTCTCATACTTCATCAATACATCAGCTACTTGTTTTTCTGTGGAGATATAGTTGTAGTTGCAGGGCTCCTTTCTCGCATCATACCTGCGCTTCGACCTTCCTAGATGTCAAACATTTTACGAAGTTAAATTCTTTCGCATTTCATCTTCATGACAAGGTTTTTCGATTCCTAACAGCATCACATCATACTTCGACCTTTTTGGATCTCGTCAATCGTTATACAACTTTGTCATCAAATGGTTCATCTATTATCTTCAAGGAGTTGAGCTTCCTCACCACTGCTAGCACATGCCTTTTGTTCATAGAGTTCTACCTCATATTCTTCAAAGAGTCATATCATCTTTTCAATATCAATTTTTCTTTCATGCTTGTCTAGGCCATCAATAGTGTTATCCAAACAATCCATGTCTTCCATGATCAAACCATGCAACTGTATCCAACAAATTATTTCAATTGCTATCTTTCCAACCTCTACATATACTTCTGCAATATGCTTTTCCAGGGAACCAAATCATATCTCAAACAAATCATCAGAATTTCCAAATCATAATGACCTCAAGTCAAGGTGTGGGATTCTTTATGTCGAATTCTGCAACTTGCTCCCTCTGAGATCATCATTCTTTTGCATAGTCTATCTCATATTGCAACAGATTTTTGCTTCATGCTCTTCAACTTTCAATCATCAAACAAGAACGAGCCAATCAGCAAGCCTTAGTATCAGGGTCTTTACAGCTCCCTCTTTCCATCTAAGGTTAGTAAACTTTTTGCCATCTAATAGTTTCCATCAAACTGCTCCTTCCTTCACAGTCTTCATGCTATGCTACGTACCTTCAAGTCTTCCATTTGCCTAGTCAAGCTCTAGATGGGACTTGGCTTGACCTGTAACCTTGGTTAGAAGACTTATGAAAGAACAAGGAGATAAAATATAAAGATAATGGCATTAGTAATAATCAAGAAGACGTTTAATACTTATCTCTGGAGGAAGGCTAACTCCCTCTTAATCTTGGACCCTTTTTTTCATCAAAGCTTATCTTCACACCATCATGACATAACATTTTTCGTTCTTAAGAACTAGGTTTTTGTTGTCGCCTTTCTTACACACGTAAGTTAATTTGGGAAAAATCCTCAACCCCACTAGGTGTGGACTTGGTGGCAAAGCTCAAAGAAGGGGTTGTCACCTAATCCCAACTCTCTCTATCTAGGCTCTCTCCTAGCTAAATCCAAGTGGGGGTGGACCCCAAGCAAGACACTAAAGAAGGCTTTTTAAACTAACAAATTCTAAGAGATGATTAGCAGATTAATTAGAGCATCAACCATTCAATAATTTAAAATATAACTTGAAGCAAATAAATAAAGATCTAGCAATTACAAATGATCATGAGCATATAATCAATATAAGTTCTAATTTGAAGGCAGCACTCTGGAAGAAGTTGCAAATTACAAATACCTCGGAATTGACTTCAACAAAAACCTAAGTTGGGATGGTTGTAGAAAGAAAAGAACTTTGGGGGGTTGGAAAGCATTTTATGTTTTTCAAAACAGGTGTAGAGAGGCAGAGTTATGGGACTGGAAAACCACTCAAACTCTTTTTTGGCTTTTAGTGATTATGATGATTCTCTCCAGTTGTGAACTGTGGACCAGCAATACATCCGACATGTAATGGAAAAAAATTGAGAAAATTCAAAAGCACTTGATTACAAACAAATTCAAAATTAAAAGTGCGGTACCTTATGTTATCTTGTTAAGTGAAACAGGGACTGCGTCTATTGAAGCAGTTGCTATGGTGTGAGTCATAAGGTATTTAAAAAAATTGAGCAAACCAAAGAGGGAAGATGGCCTAAGGTTGTCTTTAATGACATATTGTGCAAAAGAAAGAAGACTTGGAAGCGGCAAAATAACAAATGGTTTAGTAAAAGGGGTATTTGCTTGAACATGTGTCCTACAAACAGTAAAGAGATAAAAGCTTTTGTTATGGATAAGTTCCACAAGCGTACTTGGGATAAAGAGCTAGGGAGAAAGAAAAAGTACTATATTGAAGAGTTTAATCCCACTTATAATCATCAACAAAAAGCGTACATAGGGGCCAATATTTCTTGAGAAACAAAATTCTTATTTCTTAGTTAAGAACTAATTCCAATCAACTCCGTTGTGAAACAGAGCGTTGGAAAAGAACAAAAGAAGTGTGGGAAGAAAGAGTATGTATTTTTTGCTCTTCTAGAAAAGTGGAAACAGAAAAGCATTTCATTTTAGAATGCGAGGCCTTCAAAGACAGCAAGGAAAGTTATGTACATACTCTGACAGCTAGCTCTTGGGATAATTTATTCAGCGAGGGGTTTGTCGAGAAGTTGGCAGCATTTATTGTGAGACTTCACAGGAAAAGGGTTGAATACAGGAATCAGATGGCGAAGCAATCTGTCCCATAGGCTATCTTTAGCCTCGTGGACGTTAAAATAATTTCTTCTTCTTTGATTTTACATTAAATCAAAGTTAAACTTTAGCCACATGTATATCTCATGAGCTCCTTTGACTTTTTGGAATTTTTTACTTGAGCTTGTTGTAACTTATGTGGTGGACCCCACATGCTTGCCACATCATCTTTGATTTCTCCTCAATTTACCTTGTCACTTGGTTGACTTATTTTGACTTTGGAAAAAATTATGAATTTTTCCAATTTCTAAATTTTTTGAAATTTTTCCTCATTTTTGCCAGTAAAATTAGAACAATGGGCTTTTGAGGGACTATAAGTCAATTTTTGACCCTCAAAGTGGGTCCTAGGATAATGTTGGGTCTCTAAAGATGAAGTTCGAGTATTCACACACCCTAGATATTTCCCAATGCCACTTAATTACATCATTACATAGAAAATAATTAAAAAATCTCGTTTTGCGGGAAATTTTTAACTATTAAAAAATCATACTTAGACCTAGTCAAATATCGCGAAATTTCAAAGATAACCTAGCATGATAATATACATTGACTCTAGACACTAAGATGCATTAGGGGCTCAACCTTCAAGCCGTCACCCCAGCTTTGGGGTATGTGGTAAGTGAAAAAACCTAGAAAATTATTCGTCGCTAAAAAGCAGGAATAATAAACCAAGTAAAAAAAACACTCCAAGGTGTACTCATTTGTTGATTGAGTCCCAACACCCTAGGCCTATTACATGGCTTTATTCATCATGCTAGTGACATTTATACAATATCCTTGTATAGTAACTTGACCTTCCCCAGGGGCTTCGTGAGAATATCCGCGACCTGCTCATCAGTTCCTATTTGATCAAGCCTTACGGTGCCTCATTGTACCATATCCCAGATAAAGTGGTACCTGATATCAATATGCTTGGATCGATCGTGAAATATGAGATTCTCAGAAAGATGAATCCCACTCTGGTTATCACAAAGGATAACTGTGGTATCTAGCACATGCCCAAATAGCTCACTAAAGAGCTTTCGCAACCAAACAGCTTCACAACAGGCCATACTCAGTGCAATGTATTCGGCCTCAGCAGTGCTCAAAGCCACTGACTTCTGCTTCCTGCTCATCCAAGATATCGAAGCAGAACCCAAGGTGAAGCAACATCCAGATATGCTCTTGCAATCCACCACACTGCCAGCCCAATGGGCATCAGTATATCCATGGAGTCTCAAACTCCCGGCAGTGTATCTCAGCCCATGGTTAATTGTGCCCCGAAGATATCTCAATAGATTCTTGGCACCAATCTAATGAATGTGATGAGGATCAACCTTATGTTGACTCAAATTGTTAACCGCAAAACATATGTCTGGACGGGAGTTCACTAGGAACATCAAGGCCCACACGAGTTGTCGATACTCGGTAGGATTTGCTAGCATGGGCCCAGCAGCGTTTCCACACAACTTCTTAAAGTTGAGTTCCATCGGTGTCGACACAGACTTACAGTCCACCATACCAAATCTCTCCAGCAGCTTCACGACATATTTTCCATGAGAAAGGAAAATCTCACCTGGCCTCTGCCAGACCTCCAAGCCTAGGAAGTAGTGCATCAATCCTAGGTCTTTCATCTCAAACTCAGAAGCTAGCTCCCTCTTACACTGATGAATGAGAGGGTCAGCACATGTCAGGAAGAAATCGTCCACATAGAGAACAAGAATGAGAGGCCTTTCTCTATCAACCTTAAAATAAAGGTTCAGATCATCATTACTTCGAATGAAGCCCAGCTTCATCGAGTAGCTATCTATCCTCTCGTACCAAGCCCTAGGGGCTTGCTTCAACCCATAAAGGGCTTTCTTCAACCTGCATACATGAGTGTCTCTATCTCAGACTTCGAACCCAGAGGTTGCTCCACATACACCTCTTCCTTTATAGAACCATCCAGAAAAGCGGTCTTCACATCCATCTAATGGAGACTCCATCCTTGTGTTGCAGCAAGGGAAATAATAGATCGCATGGTGGTATAGCGGGTCATAGGTGCAAATATATCATCATAATCTATGCCTTCCTTTTGAGAGAAGCCTCAAGCAACAAATCTTGCCTTGTACTTTTCAGCACTTCCATCAGATCCATGATTGATCTTATAGAGCCATTTCGAGGTAACAAAAAATTTGTCCTCCGGTCTCAGGACCACTTCCCAGACATCATTTTTCATAATGGACTCATATTCTTTGTGAATAGCATCCTTCCAAACTTGATGTTTTATGGCTTCTTCAAATGATCCAGGCTCAGATTGTAATATCGTACTCATGGTTGCTAGATACCCTTGGTATCTCTTCGGGTTCTTGCTTTCACGAAATGTCCCCCTTGGGGCAATATGTCTCTCGGCATCTACGAGAGTATCCCTGAGCCATGAGGTTCTTCTCTTATTTGAAGGAGGTGGATCAATAGGATCCATAGGTCCTTCAACATCAGGCATCAGTTCATCCTTTGGCTCCTGCTGCTTCCCTGCTTCTTCATCTTCTTTGTCTTCATGGAAGGTGACATCGTGGCATATCTCCACTTCTCTTTGACCAAGCACATAGATTCTATATGCCTTCGAAGTTTCACTGTAGCTCACAAACATTCCCTTCTTTCCGGAAGCATCCAGCGTGCTTCTCTTTTCTTTCGGCACATGAAAGTAAACAGGACAACCAAAAACTCTAAAATGAGAAACATTAGGTTTCTTACCAGAGAAGACTTCTTCAAGAGTTTTGGAGTCCAGAGCAGAATGCGGGCATCTATTTTCAACGTACACAGCAGTGTTCGCAGGTTCTCCCCATAGAAACTTCGAAAGACCTTGGTCACATAGCATGCCACGGGCAGCTTCCACAATGGTCCTATTCTTTCTTTCAGCAACACCATTTTGCTCAGGAGTGTACGCAGTTGTGGTCTCCCTCTTAATGTCAGCTTCTCTACAAAAGTCATTAAACTCATTTGACTCGTACTCAGTCCCATTGTCTGTCCTCAAAACTTTGATTTTCTTCTCGGTTTGATTTTCCACCAAGGCCTTGAAGGTACGGAACCATTTAAATGCTTCATCCTTCTTCTTCAAGAAATATATCCAGGTCTTGCAAGAGAAATCATCTATAAAAGTCATGTAATAGGAACATCCTCCCAAGGATGTCACAGGCAGCATACCAGATAAGTCAGAATGTATCAATTACAAGATATCCGTTGTCTTTGTGACCCTAGAGGGGAATGGTCCCCTTGTATGCTTCCCTTCGGCACAACCTTGACAAATACCTTCATGATCATCTCTAAATTCGGGCATCCCTGTCACCACCTTCCTTGCTTCAGGAAGGACTTTGTAATGAAGGTGTGCAAACCTCCGGTGCCATAACTCTCTTTGAAGAGTTGTATCACATGACATAGCCCCCAATGGACTTCCTCCAATCTGGTAGAGTGTATCAACTCTAAAACCAATAGAAAGAGCTTCCTTGAAGTTCTTCTTCCAGATAAGTACCTTTCCATCAACGAATGCCACCTTGAACCCTTTGTCTTCCATTGCCGAGATGGACACAAGGTTCTTCTTCAAATCAGGTACGTACAACACATCTTGTAATCGGAGGACTTGACCTTGATATAGATGGAGGGTCACAGTCCCTGTCCCTTTCACGGGATAGGTGGCATTATCTCCAAGGATAATTTCCAGATTGGTATCCTTCTCAACCAAATCAGAGAGGGCTTCTTTATAACCAGTGAGGTGCCTTGAAGCACCACTATCAATCAACCAGACATCTAGGGTGTCGGGAGGAGATGCAGCAGAGAGGGCAGATACAAGAATAAAATCATTTCTCTTATTATCAACAACATTAGACTCATCGTACCTGGAATTTCTTGACCTCTTGAAAGGTTGCCCATTTCCACTAAGATCAGAGGGAGCCTTCCTTTTTCCTTTGAACCTGTTGTTCCTGCCATTCCCTCTCGAGTTGTTGTTGTCATCATCCCTGGGAGAGTCCCTTCTATTAGGGCACTCTCTTGCATAGTGACCAGTCTTGTTACAAGTGTAACATCTTCCCTTCCTTCTTTTGGGCCCCGCTCTTCCATGGTTTTGATTTCTCGGGCCACCATTGTTTTTCTTCTTTGCACGAGCGGCAAAGGCAGTAGGGTCACTTCCATTTCCATTAGAGGGATAATCTCTCTCCATCATTCTTGTTTCCTCTTGAGTGCATCTCGTCAATATTTCATCAAAATCAGGAATCGCATTATTATTAAGAATAGTGGTATTGAATACATACCAATCACAGGGGAGACCTCCAAGTGCAATAAGAACCATCTCTCGATCAGATATTGCTTCCCCAATAGCTAGGAGGTTATTCCTAATTTCAGTGAGCCTCATAAAATAGGATTAAATAGATTCATACTTGCCCTTCTTGATATTCTTCAATTGATTCTTGAAGAAAAGGATTTGATTAGCATTGCTAGCCCTGAACATGCTCACCAACTTATCATACATCTCTTTAGATGTGTTCAGCTCATAAATGTAAGCAACCAAATGCTTATGATTAGAATCCTAGATAATCGTCTTTGCTTTGATTCCCCCCTTTCTATACTTCGTCTTTGTGGCAGCAGCTGCATTTGATGGAGGCTCTTGAATCTTCCCCTGCACATAGTCCATGACATTTTGATCTTATATAACCAAATCCAAGGACATCTTCCATGCATGATAATCAGACTTATCAGTCAATTTATCATCAGCCTTGAAATCCTTGTAGATTGAGGAGGTCATTTGTCCTTGATAGGATTTCTTCCTTCAGAGATTATTTCTATCACCAGCTTGGACTTTGTCTTCACCTCAGCTCTGATTCCATGTTAATTTAGATAACTATGGTGTTCTACGCTTGATACAATTTTACTTCAATCTTTCTTAGGCTCGATATAATATAGCAATCACATAAACATGAAAGTAAAATGCTGATAGAACACAATAATAGATCAACAGAAGACAAGCCAATAATATAGATCAGATTTACAATTCCTTTTGTCGAGCAAATATATGAGATATTGTGTGTTACAGTAGTCAACAGGATGCTTCAACCAGCAAAGCCTTTCTCGATCAGCCAACCTTCCAAGTGTCACACCCACAGCCCTCAAAGACAGCATCACAAGTCAACGTTGGTCAACCAAAAGTCAACGCATGACAACAACAGAAAGTCAACGCTACAGATTAGGGCTTTGGTCAAACTGCTCTGATTTCCTCGATTTTAGTGCCCAGCAGTACGGCCTCTCAAAATCGGAATTTTGGCAGAGTTTTGAGGTCAAACAACCAAGGGTTGACCATGGTCAACGCTGCAACAATAAGCCCTAAACAGATCCGCAGAAAACAGCAACTTCAGCTCCACACGTGTGAGGGGAAAAAGAATCCAAAGGCTATCGAACCAATCACATCACAATGAGAGAATGTGTGATGAGTTGATGATCAAATGACCTCCAAGTCTCTCCAATTTATATCCATCAGTGAGGATGTGTGACACATCTATTAGGCATGTGAGCCTACATTACAAATCTGGCCAACCTTGCACATGTGTGGAAAATAAATTCAAAATATATGTTCTACTCATCCAATCAAGATGATCTTTAGATCAATCTTGCACCTCTCCGAAAGAGGAATCCAACAAAAATATGACCATCGTCATATGAGCAACATGGAGTTTGGATCTAGTTGCCCAAAATTAACACCTCTTTAGGCCAGCTCTCCTCTAGCTTCGATGGGGGCTCCCGTACAAATCACTAGGGTTAGGGTTTAAACAATATGAAGCAAGGTGATATTACAAATAACCTTAGAGATGAAATGGATTTTTAATGTAGCAAAGAAAATGACGATGATGGAAGGATACAAAGACCAGGGCCAATATTCAAGGGCAATAGGTGGGTCATGATCACAACCCCCTCTTTGTTAGCTCTTTCTCGACAGCCAAATGGGTGAGATATTGGGGGTGAAACTATCCCATTCAAATCAGTCTAGGCTAACCCATAAGGAACACAGCTTCACTAGGAGGACCTGCTCATTCGAGATACCCCAACCATTGTGCTAACGGCTATGAACAATATCCCACAAATTCAGTTGAAGATTCCCCTACTATGCAATTACATCTGCTAATTGGAGAATTGGAAGTTGAAGGAGTAACACGTCATCATTGAAGGAGCTCTTATTTTGCTTAAGGCCGAATTATTTCACTAGGTCTAGGAACTCAAGGAGACCGAATTGTTTATTCCCAGAGATCAAATTATTGAAGGACAAGTATTTGTTGGGCCAATTTGTCTACTAAGGATGAGATTCAAGTAGGTTGAGGGTCTATTTCTATAGGTAGAGTTCTTCACTCATGGGCCGAGCGAAATAAAGGGACATCTATTGAGGTTGAACTGCAGGCTGAGTTACAGTCTCTTGTGGGCCAAGATTATAATCTATTTGCAGGTCAAGATTCACTGTGTGAGAAGCTGAGTTTCCTCGTCGTCTACAGACCAATTGAACATCATTTGCAGACTGAAACTCTGTTTGTTGGCAGACAGAATTAGCTACCATTAAGGGTCAAGTTCTTCTCACTTCAGGCCGAGTATTCTTTGAGCCACCACCTTCTCTAGCAGAAGAAATTTGTAGACGTCAAAGTCTGTTTTTGAAGACCAGATTGCACCCTATTACCCAGCCAAATCATGCCTTGTTGCAGGGTTGCTACAATTGACAATATTTAAGTACTGGGGATGTAAATTTCAGATCAGTATTAATAAATAAGATTGGCTGAGATTTGTTGCTCATATTTGAGTTATTAATGGATTAAGGGTTTTGTATTTAAATCGTAGGCAAACTGTTTGAAGAAATATCCCTATGATCAAAACGTTTCTCCTTGTTTTCATGCTTAATGTTAGAATAAATGTTTGCAAGCCAAGTGTTTGTCGAAATGCATGAAAGAGAATTTTAAGAATTATTGCATGTTGTTTAGTAAATTTAGAACGTGACATTACAAGGAGAGGGGGGATAGGGAGAAAAGAGAGAAAAATTGCAAAGAAATTGAATAATAAAAATTGGACAGGAAAGCCAGAATTGAATATCAGGCTGGCTGTAAGTGATCAGAGTCAAATAGATGCTATCTATTGCATGAAACAAATATTGAGATTACTCTCTGCACATTGTAATCAGTCCTCCAATCATTTGATTGAAGAACAAGTCTTTTCAACTAATTCATCTTATAAAATTTTAGTGTTGTATTGTATTGAAATGTTTTCACTGTGCTTACTTTGACATGTAGACCCTAGGCCTGCATCAATGTGCATCATAAAAATCTTCCCACAAAGCAATCTCTAGTTGATAGGTGGTTCTATGGTACAAATAAATTTTAATGGCATATCTTGAATTTTATATTGTTGAAATTCTTCACTGTTGATTGCCTTATTCCAAGTGAAGGGATATGACAGGGGAATCCATCCCAGTCATATCCAGAATGGACATTTATGGATCTTACAGAGATTCATGTTGTATCACTTCTGTATATAGATCCATGAAAGAGCCAAGGCAAGAATGATCCAGATCACAAGGATATCCGAGGGGGGAAAAGTATTGAATACCATAGATAAGATGAAATAGAGAAGCATGCAACATAGCTAGAAAGCTACTGAGAAAAAAAACAAAATTTATATTTATATTAGTGTCCACTATAGACCAAACTAGATCAAGAGGACTAGTGATCACATCCATCATTAGAAGCCCAACCAAAAAAAACCGGGGACACAAGCACCCTTGAGAGATGAAATACGATAAAACTATGCAACTTTCCAGAATGTGGCTACTTGAAAAAGAGTAAATGCTTGGCAGGTAATATAATGAGCACAACCTGCAAGGATTTTGAGGCAATGGCCCTGGAAATATATCTTCAAGTAGAAGAAAAAGAGGACATACTTGTGATGACTATAAGATTATTGAGTACTTCCATTAGGATTAAAATATAGAAACTCAGGTGAAGGTTTATTGATGTAAAAGGCACATAGAAGCACATCAAAATCACTACAGAACCTGTAAAGTAATTGTCCTAATATACTTCATCAAGAGCAGCCAACTACTCCAGGACAATTAACTACAATTTTAAGCTCCATTTCCCTGTGAGTACAACAGTATAACTTAGTGAAAATATCCCTTGGATACCCTTAAATTAATCCCACATGTATTGTTGCTAATTATTCTTTATACAAATTGTCTCGCTACTTCTCACCACAAAGTAATGCTGAAACCCAATAGAAATCATCCGAATAAAAAAACCCAGAATAGAATCACATAAGAAGCAGCTTTGAAACAATGCACAAAAAACTTCAAGTAGATCGTAATATTCTTCCAACAGACGGGGTGTAATGTCAAAGCACTGCCTATACACAAACAACTAGAAATATAGAGAAAAAACTGCACAGGCTAACAATTTCTACTCAAAGAAACAGATTTGTACACATTAGTAAGAAAAAACCCCAACCTTTCTTTGTTGTTGAATTTCTGATACAATTCCAACAAACCCTGACAATGATTTTGAACTTGTCAAGTGAATACTAAGAACGCTGCATTAAACATTGAAAAGAATGGCCATCATTTAGCTTTTGGTACAATACCAAAGTTTTAACACATTCTAGCACCCAAAAAATAACAAAACTTTGGCACAACAATTAACAATTTACTTTTACTGATGTTCTTTTCAAATCTATTGAAATTAGTAACACATTGGTGAGGAAAACAAGTTTGAAATTAATGTTTTGCTTGACATTATTCATAAATCATTCAAAGAAAGCATTAAGAAAATGGTTTGGAATCGACAGTCATACATAAACCAAATTAAATGCCCCTTGCATAGATTTGTTAAATGTCTTTCCACAGAATACTGGAACTAGCAAAAGTACTCACTAGGTTGAAAAGCAATAAAAAGTAAAAAAAATTCCAACTACAAAGAAAAACTATCTAAACACAAGGTCAAATTCTTCATGTCCAATAACTCCAAAATTATCTCTTCACACAAAGCTTGGCTGACAGAAATGTCCCCGAAATTTAAATTTGCATCCCCTAGATGCAAGTGAAAAGTGGAACTGCAACCCACATTGTTGACCATATAGCCTAATTTTGGGATTAGTAACAACTATAAAAAATTACAAAAAACTTTCCGCAATCTTTCTCAAGAAATGCCATCATAATGAAAACACAATGTGTAAAGCTAATGATAACTTTTCTAGAGAAATGACTCCAACAACTCAAAAAAGGAAAAAGAAAAAGTTTATAATGGGCTTATTTTATCATTTCCTATTGTTTTTCTCGCTATTTGGGAACAGTTATTGCTAGTTCTCAAGAGTCAAATCTCCTTATTGATTTTTCTTATTCATGAGCTAGAAAGTGAACACGTATGGTGATCTTCAACATTTCGAAGCTAGTGGATGCGATAATCTGTCACTGAGACATCAGGGCAGTAAAGGCCAATGGAAACATTAGGAACCTTATGGGGCAATAAGACCATAGAGCACAACGACAATGTAGGGAGGCAGAATTGCTCTTTGAAAATTGCGCCATTGCATTACTTAATGGTACATATTTCTAAGATCTAGTTTTTAGACCACCTTAAGAGGAACAAACTGAATGCCACAAGGCAAGCAGGCTTCAAGAATGGCTACCAAAACTATGGACTACCTGTTTTCCCATTGGCTTTGTTACCTATCCAATTAGCAAGGTTGCAAAGGTCCATATAACCTGCTAAGATGGGCACACATAGGGTAAGGGCCCACTGTCACCTTAGCCTAAACGCCTGCTATTTAGGCCCAACTTCCTCCTAAAACACCAAGGGAGGAATCCCATTCAATACCTCAACCCACCCAAGTAAAAGTAGTGCCTTAGATGGTGTCAAAAGGTGAGGTGGAGTTAATTCTAATCTATCTCGCTGATTTTTGTATGTAAATATGCTGCAGAAAACTAAAAACTGTAAGATACTACACCAAAAGATGTTAAATAAGGCATATGAATACATGATTTTAATGAAGAAAAAATATGTGAACCAGTTATGAAGTTGTTTTTATGTTTAGGTTGTTGGTTAAAAGGGTTACAAAACAAATCAGTTTGCTGCCCTGCAACAGCAGACTGTAGAATCTACAAAAAACTGCAGGGCTAACAACCAAATTGCCCCTAAAAGACCACCCAATGAGTGTCAAAACACTTCAAGATCGCTGATCTAGGGGTGGGGAAGAGGGAAGGAGTTAGATAGACCTTAAAAGATCACTTCCAGAATAATGAACAGCAGTAAATATCAATTTGCAGCAAGCTTGAAATTGTATTTTTGTGTTCCAAGGAATAATTCCCACTAGGCGAAGTGCCTAGAAAATTTCCTTTTTTAAATTTAAACTTTAGAGATAGCCGGAAAAAGTGTATTTTTTTACTGTAATTTAATAGTCAACAATGTAAATTCAATAGAGTCCAATTACAAAGTTCCAAATGGATAACTTACTTGTTATGAGCAGAAAACCTCGATGATTGTTGCAGAATTCTTGAGTTATAGCCTGTTATGTACTTTTTTACTGTAATTTAATAGTCAACAATGTAAATTCAATAGAGTCCAATTACAAAGTTCCAAATGGATAACTTACTTGTTATGAGCAGAAAACCTCGATGATTGTTGCAGAATTCTTGAGTTATAGCCTGTTACCAGATCCGGCCCTCTGGGGTCCAGGATCCACAGATCCACGGATCTGATCCGGATCCAGATCCGCCTAGATCCATCCAAAACCGCCAGCGTGGCGAATCCCTGATCAATGGAAACAGATCCCTCACCTTGGAAACAGATCCTTCACTTTGGAAACGGATCCCGTATAGAATTCCAGATTTCAGTGTTTTATTCAACGCGGTTTTTGCAAGTGAAGCTGTGTGATTTGCCGAGTCTGAAGTACCTGCAATGTCTTGTGAAGGAAACGTTGAGACTGCATTCAACAGTACCATTGTTGCTTCCCCGCAAGTCAATGGAGGCGTGCGCAATAGTGGGATACCGCATTCCTGCTAAAACGAGGATCATCGTGAACGTATGGGCGATCAAGAGAGATATCGATGTGTGGGGAGACCACGCTTTGGTGTTGAAGCTGGAGAGGTTTATATATTTTTTAATTTAAATTTTTATTTTAGGCTTATAAATAAAAGATAGTGGTATAATCTAATTATTCTATTAACATACTCATATTGAAACTACGAACAATCATTGACAAACGGGGAAAATTTTGTTTCCTCATACACGTTCAATCATCAACTTTCCAAGTTTCCTACTGTGGTAAATATCCAGCAGAATTGAGGAGTCAGCATTCTTATTAATATATTATCCAAGAAGCGTTTTTTTCTCATGGTAAAAATATGTGGACGAATCATCTCTGTCTTCAACACTTACATGAATTAATATAATTTTAAATACTAATTAGCTTTTAGATAATCTAAAACAATTATAAAATTATAATACAAATTATCCAATAACAATAACATACCAATTATCAAATAACAATATCTAATGGTTTCAGTTCTAAATGTTGTGATTTATAAATTGATTTGATTTTTGAACTCTAAAAGTGTTTTTTTTTTTTTAATTTAAAAAATATTACTATATTTTTTTGTACTTGCCATATCCGGATCCTAGATTTTCAAAAATATAGTGAATCTGGATCCGCATCCGTATCCGTATCCGAATCCTGGTAACTTAGGTTATAGCCAATGAAATGCCCAGATATATGCAAATATATAACTTTATATACAAGGGTAAAGATGTCCGATAATAAAACCAACTTAATGTATCAAACCTTGGCCTAGATCGAACTTTAATTTCAATGCCCAAGGTAAAAATATTGTATATAACTCTGAAAAAACAGCAAGTCAATTTTCCTAATCTTTGTAATATCCCAAATATATTTTTTGTTGGAAATTGCTTCAGAAATTTAAGTTGTTAATTCCTTAAACCATTTGCACAAATTGAGCCACAAATTTAACAGCAAAAACTGAAAATGTAAACTGCAACTAAAGAATAGACAAGATACACCTCCAACAAACTTAGTCTTATTTTATTAATATAGATAATAGATGCAAATACTGGAAATGGCTGAGAGATTGTCTCCCACAAATATCTGCTACAAGCTAAAACTGGGCCTCCAACAACAACTGATTTGTTGAATACAACCTGTGAATTCTGGATGAATTCACCAAGGAGAGAGATGGGTACTCGTCCACTCTCACTAAATATCACCCGAGGGTTTCCATCCTGGGGCTACTGCTGAAGTTGGGAACTCCCGGTTCTCCAAACCTCTCTACAAGAAAAACGCTCAACTCAAAGATGTCCCAAATGATCTCTTCCTCCTTTTAAAGATCCAATAGATAGATCTCCAAGCCTCTAGAAGCATCTTATTTTATTATTTTATTATTATTCTATAAGGTCCCTCTTGACTCCATCTAAGTGACTTTTTAATTTTGATTTACTTAAGTCTTTTTTAGCATTTTCCCCTTTTATTTTTAATTAATTAAGTGACTAATTAAAGTCACTTTTAATCCGGGAAAATGGCAAATCACCCACCATGCTCTCATTGGCCACTAAAAGTGACTCCTCATCATCCCATCTTGTAGATCTCCTTGTTTTGGTTCCAACGAGCTAGTACACTGAGGTAATCCACCAAATATTTTTCCCAAATGCCACCTCAAGTGTAATTAATTAAATCAGAACCAGTAATAACTTTGTTTTGTGAAAGTTGTCGGAATGCAACAGAACGAAAGACAAGTTGTGCAGATGATGGAATATACCAAGCAAATGCCATCGGATCCCATAAAAACTCCTCTGAGACCTATGATATGTAATTCTTCTCTTGCGGCCTGGCCATCAAATACCCTGGAAACCCATTCTAGCTGTACTATAGAGGAAAATAAAAATGGGGACATAAAAAATCCTCCCACTCCAAGATTGCTTTCCCTCAAGCAATCTGCACCTATCCACTGTAGAGGCATCTGCAAACTAATACCAGGATCCCATATGAACCACTGGTCCACATCATGCCTCCAAGAAATCCAAATGTGAGTGGATCCCTCAATACCTGGATCCCAAGCCCATCTATGACTCATCCTGGTACCAGCAGATCCACCTGGATCCCAATGCAACCATGGCCAATCATCGCCCAAGTCCCATGGCTCTGACTATGCTCTGTCTCTGACCATAGTTGTTACTCCACCAGTAGGATACCAACTCATCACCTCTCTGCAGTCCAAGCCTTAGCATAGACCAAGGTCAACCCCACTATGTTGATCCTATGATGGAATGTTGATGGACGACCAACCTATTCCCTGCTGCCAACTGGAGCATGTAGTGTCCCCTATCTCTAAGGGCCCTTGTTGTACTATGCCCCTGACTAGGAATGATCCCCCATCAATAAGATACCAACTCATGATCTCTCAATCCATCCCGTGGGAAGGATTGAATGCATAGGCTCCTACTCATGGAACAAGTCTATTATGATGATGTTGGTCCATACTCAACTCATGCTGCACCGCCCGATCAATCAACAGGATCTATCCAAGAAACCCTGCCCCTCTCTCTATAATGGACAAGAGTGGATAACCCGTGTTGCAAGCCCTGTCTAGGTATTCCTGGAGGAGGGTTGCTCTGAAACTCCCAAGTGCACTCCTCTTGCTACCTCACTAGAACCGTCAATCGCCCCTCAACATTAGACAACTTGTCTGCTGACTCAACATATACCCTTATAAGCTCCTCGATTTTACTGTTATGTTGCAAGATGATGCCTCGGACTATCTGAATCTTCTAATTCAATGCCATAAGATCTATCTTGAAATGCTCAATCTTCTCCTGGCAGCTATTAACTGAAAGTGCTGCAATTTTGCTTGTTTCTTGTGCATTTGTCTGCTCCTTAGCAATGGTTGGTCCAAAAGATAGTTGATTATCCTCCACTATCATGGGCTCAACATGAACCTCCAACTGGCTCTCCACAAACGACTCACCATGCATATTGTGCATAACATCCTCCTAAGCTGACTCATGCTCCTCTATGTGCTCTCCATGCTGAATCATGAATCCCTCGTCTCGCCAGTCTACTCCCTGATCGTCTTCCCCCATGGGAACAATTTGTTGCTCATCATACTCCTCCATCTCAAATAAATTCCTAACGGGCTTCTTGTCAATAACTCCATATGATTGTTCATGCTCCTCAAAGGTATCCTCATAAAAACCCATGGACTCAACTACAAAAGAAGTCTTCATCTTGAAAGTCAGAAGGAATCTCCTCCTAATCTACCCTATCATCTCCTCGGTGTCACCCAAACATGAGTGGTCAAGCCCCCAAGGTTCCTTACAGATGAACCAAAGACCCTTTCTCCTTAGCTCATTCTTGCTGCATGGTTGGTCACCACAAAGCCACCACAACTCCTCCTGGGTCAATCGTCTCCTAAACAGCCCAATGTTCTACTCAACCAACCTTTTGGCTAGTTCATAAGCAGCTAGTGAAACCAATTGTTTCTCCCTCCAAATGGCCAACAATTTAGATTGCAACCTCTTGCAAATGGCATCATGGCCTCCCATACATGAGGACAAAATGGACAGCATGTGTGTTATGACCATGTCAAGATGATGTTTCTTAATGCTAAAATTTGGCAGCTCAAGGATGAATTTCCCCTAGAAGAAATTATTGAGAAATCAATGGCAGCTAGATTAGGGTGATTTCTCTATACCTGATAACTACTTGTGATGTTCTTTTACTTAAACTTGATGTACTTGTATTTAGCTTCTTCTTGTCTTGATTATTATAATGTTCTATTCATCAAACAACTACCAAACTATGAAGATCAATAGAACAAGAGGACACAAGATATAGGCTACTAACTAGGGCCAAAACCTCTTCTAGAGAGGAAAACCCACAAGAATTCTTCTCTTCTTATAGAATATTCAAATGACGAATTCCAAGACCTTTAGACTCTAGAGAAAGACCCTACAAGACCAAGTCAACATTCCCTTCTGATGAACTTCTCTTTCAGAAAGTCAACCCAAGTCAAACACTTCTTCAGCACAACTTTGATCCCTGCAAAAAATTTGGCTCCCTTCTTCAGACCTGCAATTTTCGGCCTCCCTGCAGTTGTTGCAACTTTGCACGTGTGGGAGTAATATGGAAAAATCGTTCTCTTCCCTTTGCTAGACTTGCTCCCTTCTTCTAGGTGTTGCAAACTTGATCTTGTCACCAAACTTCTACCTATTATGATGACTGCAATTTTGGTCTTTGTTGCAACAGAATGATGCCTTAATTCCTTTGTACATGTGAGAGGTGTGAAAGTTTCAAAATAGAAACCCTACTGTAGTATCTAGATCTACTTCACCTACTTGTTTCATTAACATTAACAATTATTTAATTGAAATATTCATAAAAACACTAAAGTAGACACTAACTGCAGCCTACACATACAGATCATTTACTGAACAATGCACACATGTGGCAAAATTACACACGATTTTTCGAACAAATGTCCTTGGAAAAACCCAATGCGGGAAAACCGGTGTAGCAGCTCTATAGGGATTATATTATTATGCAGAATCTAAATGGTTGGCCCTACAGAGAAATTACACGGCAATAAGTGCCTTTCACTCGGAGACAGAAGGTATGGTTGTATCACAAGCTCAAACGGGATTTACAGATCACGAACCCCTTATGGCCCAATGGAACCCTCAACGCTGCCTCTGCAGCCTCTGCGTCAACCCTCAATTGGCCAGTGTCCCCACTACGTCACCCTGACAGGTGTTGCGTTGCCCCAGCTGGGACTGCATCACCTTGGCTAGTGCTGCGTTGCCCCTACGCTGCACTGGCTAGGTCTACGTTACCCTGGCTGGGCTTACGCAGCCTCTGCGTGGAGCTAGTTGAACTACGTCCTCCTGGCTGGCTCTGCGCTGACTGATACTCACTACCCCTTTGTCTTGCAGTATTCTCGGCCTTGGATCAAATCATCGCTCGCCAATCTCTACCCCTCACTGCACTGCAACTTGTTTCGAATTTCTCAGCAAAACCCTACCCTAGAAATTCGACTTAGCTTCAGTGCTCTACCAATGTGTGTGTGTCTCCAACTGACCCCAAGCCTTTCCTTTATACGTTTCTCATTGGAAAACAAATGGCTATAATCTAATCTCTAATCGACAGCTCAGAATAAAAAACTGCTTGATCCACGTCACTTAGAACATTACATCACATGTGTTTGCTTAATTCACTTTAATTTTTCTAATTCCCTAAGTTAGACTTAGGGTCCTCATTAAAAAAAAAAAATTATTTGAATAACTTCAACACCAAATGAAATTTCTCTAAACACTTTCTAGGTTTTGGAGGTCTCATGTGTCTTAGCCCTTCCACAAAATCTTAGGGCTAGAGCACACCTGATGCTACCTCAAAATCTCAACACTCCCTCTTAGTGACGAGTGTGCTCTAGCAATACATCCACACCTAGTATTGCCTGATGTCAGCATCGGCCTCTGTGCTGTTGATGCTTGGCCTGCTGCCCTCCATCCACTACGATGCTGCTTCCTGTACTGTTGCCCATGTCACTACCACTGACACTGCTACATCCGTACTACAGCTCCCTCTCAATTTGTTGCATCGTGTTGCCAACTACTGCACTGCAACTCAACTGTGAGAAGTAAGCAACTAAATGACCCCTGCCCAATCACTGACAGACAAGTCAGTCCGGCTGCATCTCATCACTGAAGCTCCCTTGGCGGTTGCAGTGCGCTATCCTCCTGAAGCCACTACGCTGTTGCAGCTCTGCACTGTGTAAGCACTGCCCCTCTGCGCTGCTGAAGTCCCATCAGCCCCTCGTTGCTTCTACATTGTTGTTGCCTCTGCACTGTGCTTTTCCCATCTACAACGTCCCAGCTCTGCCCTCTGCTTCACTGTGATCTCTTGCACCCACTACTCCACTTGTCCCGCTACCGTCTTAAGGCTCTCGTAACTCGTATGTGATGCAAGAGTTTGGGCACCTCAAGGATCTCGCCACCTGCATCTGTAGCTGCTCTACAGATCAATGTCGCCCCACTTCTGTGGCTCATGAGCACTCATGGCTACATCATCATCACTCCCATCGTCCCCCTTTGTTGTTGCTGCCTTGGATTCAGAAGATCCCTTGTCCTTCTTCTTAGGACAATGGCTGGCGAAGTGTCCAAGTTCGCCACAATTAAAGCACCGGACCTTCGATAGGTCCCTCTTCTCCTTCCCTTGTTGCCTCTGTCCCTTTGATGCAAGGGTTGCATCCTCCTCTTTCTTTACTTTGACTGTCCCGTTGCTACGGCTTTGCCTCTTGGTAAACCTCTTGATTTCCTCCTGTCAAAGGATTGCCCACATATCCGCCCAGGATGGTAACAATGCCCTGCCCAAGATGCTTTGGACAAACGTTTCCCATTCCTCGGTGACTGCATTCAGGGCAGTCCTCACCAAGAGCCCCTCATCCGGAGTCATACCCATGGCAATCAGTTGATCCTGGATAGTCTGAAGTCTGAAGTCTGAAGAGGAAGGGATCTATTTCCTCACCCTTCTGCATCTGGAACAACCGCATATGATTCTCCTAATGCATCTTTCTTTCCACTGAGCCTCCCTGATACATCGTGTCCAAAGTTGTCCACATTTCATTTTTCGTGCTCTTCCCGACAATATGTGGCAAGACGTGATCTTTGACTCCGTCCATGACCAAACGCCTTGCACGCGCTTGATTCTCCTTGAATTTCTTCAGAGGATCTGCATCGGTAGGCACAACTAGGACTCTCTCAGAATGGTCCTTGATGTCGTACTCATCCAGGGCTTTCAAGATCCTGGCCCTCCAAATAACGAAGTTGGACATGTCGTCCAACCTGTCCTGATCTCTCAGTCCATGAAACACCATCTCTACTCAAATCTGTCAGAACAGATACTCCTCTCCCTCTTTCTACTGCAACACTCAACAGAAACCTGGATCTGGGTTTCTTGGCGATTAGAAACCCTCTATAGTAGTTGCTCCCTCTGACAAACTGACTTCCCTCCCGGAAATCCTCAGCCAAAAACAACTAAAGCAGTTCTCTACGATCACCCTCCTGATTGAATCTCAGATCTGTTTGGTGCAGATTTGTTGAGCAATTGTTCTCCTCCCCTCTTGTCACCTTTGTTAGGCACGATTTTGCACTAACAGAACCTCTGCCACACCAGCAACCTCTGAGGATCCAAAGCTCTGCTTCCAGACTACGACAAATATGCACAGCAACCTCAAAATTGGACTGCATCCCTCTGGCTGGCCTCTGCGTGAGAAGACTGGCTCAGCGCAGCCTCTGCACAGTGCAGGTTGCTCCTGCGTCACTCTGGAAGGCTTTGCGTTGCCTCTGCGTCACTCAGCTGGGACTGCGTCGGCCTCTGTGTGGCCTCTGTTGGGACTGCGTCGTCCCGGTGCTGCGCTGCCCTGCCTGGAACTCTGTTGCTTCAGCTGCCTTCTCTGCAGCAATCTTCTTCAGTCGCTCTGCTGATGGATCAGCTTGATCTGCAATGCTCTGATACCATGTGAAAGTTTCAAGACAGAAACCCTACTGCAGTATCTAGATCTACTTCACCTACTTGTTTCATTAACATTAACAAGTTATTTTACTGAAATATTCAAAAAAACACTAAAGTAGACACTAACTGCAGCCTACACATCTACAAATCATTTACTGAACAATGCACACATGTGACAAGATTACACAATTTTTTGGACAAATGTCCCTAGAAAAACCTAATTCCAGAAAACCGATGCAGTAGCTCTAGAGGATTTATATTATTATGCAGAATCTGAATACAACATTCTGGGCACTAGACATGGTTGGCCCTATAGAGAAATTACACGACAATAAGTACCTTTCACCCGGAGACAGAAGATATGGTTGTATCACACCCTCAAACGAGATTTATAGATCACGAGCCCCTTCTGGCCCACTAGAACCCTCAGCGTTGCCTCTGCATTAGCCCTCAATTGGCCAGCGCCTGTTGGAAATGTTGTCATTGATGGCAAAGGAGATGAAAAAGGAGGCGCAGAGGAAGCAAGGAGAGAGGCAGCAGAGGCAGCAAAAAGAGATGCAAGGAGCAGCATCAGTCAAGGAGCAGAGGAAGCAGTGAATTGAAGTAGAGATTTGTGCAGAACAGAAGAGGAACAAGGCCACTGTCATTAAAGATCTGGCCACCCACGAAGTCATAAGTGAATACTCTGAAACTGATCACAAATATATATATACTACTGAGGAAATTGTTTATAAGCTCTGTGTGCATAACAAGTATTCTTGGTTGAATTTATTTATGGAATAATTAAGTTCTGTGGGAAATTGATGTGTTGGCTGAGTCAAATTCTACTTGCAGACATCGATCCCTGCAAGGATTGATGACCTGGGAGGAGTTCTGAATTCAATCTCAGGAATTTGGTATGTGACTATATTGTTTTGGAACCCCAGGGGATGTCGTGAGGATTTCTGGTTGTAACCCCGAAAGGTTATATGAATACCTACGCCCGAGGTCTATTTATGTTCTTAACACCTGGCATATATGTTGGTATTTGTATTTTATGCTATGGCGAACCTTGCATGAGTAGAACTGTATGCTGGACACATACTAAACTAATACTTAGTCCTCAAATGTTAAAATCAAATTAAGGATTGTTAAGGAAACTGCGTTGGAGAAGGTGGAACCAAGGGATGGAACCTTGAGCAAGAGGAGCGGGGTTGTAATGTGAAGAATCGGCGTTGAGATGGCGCAAGGAGGAAAACCTTTTTGAGTAAAACCGGAACCATGAGAGCGGAACCACGTAAGATGAACAGTGAACAGTAACGGTGGTTTCTGGTATTCATCGCACCACCCTTATACGAAGAGTGGTATTAGAGGAGTTGGAAGCGATTCCATAGATTAATCGACGCGTGTCTCCGACCGACATTGCGAAACCGCCTTCCACGGCGCGCCATCGCGCGTTAACCATCGACCAAAGACGCGGAGCGATATTGACATAAGCCGTCGATATGGAGGGAAGCGATCTGACGGTGGCTGTGTTCGGAAGGTGCGCGAAGGATAACCCAGGTACGGCGCGCCATCGCGCGTTATTGTTCGCGCAAGTAGTGCGAGCGATATCCGTTGGATCGACAAGGCCGGGGCGATGTGATGTCAGCCGTCAGATGTGGATGGTCGTAGGAGCTGGGGCCCAGTTCTAAAATTATATTGATCGGAACCTTTTAAACTAAGGTTTGCGAGGTTATTAAATGATGTTTGAATATACGAAGGGGGCGAACTCTAAGGTCTACGGCCTTTCTTTTAATCCGAGTCGAGGTTGTTAACTGGCGTGAATAAAATTATGGCCAGCGCATTAATTTGGTAAATGATTATTAACTTTGGTTGTAATATTATATGGCGGAGATAAGGGATTATCGTTGAGTCGATTCATGTTGTGGGAATGTGCATTAGCGTATATTAAAATAACCCAGATTTGTCTATTTAAAATTGCCAGCTCAGTAAGAAATAATGTTGTAAGTTGCCCGGATTGGGGATTTAAATACAAAACCAAAGGGTTTAGTATAATGTTGAAAGTGTCGTATATGTTAACAATGTGAAAAGTGAGAATTTATTGTTGGGCTGTTATATGTAATATAGACCAACAAATAATATGAAGAGTTATATAGTGAACACTGTATATGCGCTGAATGGATTTTAAAGTCATTGAAAAATTTGGATGAGTGTTTTAAATGTGCAATATAACAGAAGAGTGAGGGTAGCCCAAACATTAAGGAGCTTCCGAAATGAAAATATTCTGCCCAGATATACAATTATTTGGGTTACAACAATGATTTTAACCTCTAATGGAGCAGCTTCAACATTGATTCAAATTGCCAGTGCAGAAATTAAAAAGTATTGAAATTGCACAACAGTTATATTAAAAGACTTTGGAATATTTACACAACTGCAACGAAAGAGAGAGAGACAGCGGCAGAAAAATGTACAGTGATCCAAAAAATCTGAAGGGGGTTGATTTGAAAATATATTATATGGACAGAGAGTGTGTAAGCAGGTAGCCCGAGCACAGAGATTAATAATGAAAAGATATTGCCTAGATTTATATTGATATGAGGATAAACTTGGAAAAGCAGTTATATATGCAGCAAGTGCACAAAATTATAGTAAACAGGTCAATAAACACAAGGATGAAAATGTGGGCCTAACAGAGGTAAACAAAGAATGTAGGAACTGAAAAAGTCACAGGGAATTTTACAGGCATGATGAACAGAAGTATGCAGATCAGTTACTTAACAGCAGCAGCAGAAAAGACAAATCCATTAAAGCCAAAATCCAGAAAAGGAGCTGAGTGAAATTGAAATGTGTAACTGAAAATGTGAATGTAAATGTTGTAATTAATTTCTTATTGATTGTGATGCATTGGCAAGTCTCCAGAGGAAAACATAATCCCACTGTAATATTGAAATTAACACATATTGTTATATTTTTTAATGAGCTGGTAAAAGAAATAAGGAGGCAGAAGGCAAAAAGTCAGGGCTATTCACTTCAAATTCCCTGAGGAATGTAAAGAGTCAAGTGATGAACTCTATATATAATAACACATTGATATGCACAAAGAGGTTATAGAGTGAGTGAAGAAAATGCAGAAATGAAGCAGTGAGGCAGAGAAGAAAGAGGAGCTGAGCAGAGAAGAAGGAGGAGCTGAGCAGAGAAGAAGGAGAAGCTGATAGAGAATCTGAGAAGATGCAGAGATGATACAGGGCAGATATGAGAAAATAGATGGGAGTTGGTGCTTCCACATCAAGTTGTAGCTTGATAAAATGTCAGTTGTAGCTGACTGAGGTTGGAGCCTCCTGTAGGTTGGTGCTTGCAGAAAATTGATGGGAGTTGAAGCTTCCTTGCAAATTGTAGCTTGCAGAATTGAGGTAGGAGCCTCCTGTAGGTTGGTGCCTGCAGAAAATCAGTGGTGAGAGGGAGTTGGAGCTTGCCTTTGCATCACAACAATAATAAGATGTGGTTTTCTCCCTTTATGGGTTTCCACTTATACCTGGTGTCTCTGTGCATGATGTTTATGTGTTGATCTAGTTTATATCATCTGCTTAATACTTGCTGCTCTCATATTAAGTCTACTCTTACATTATATTAATGCTTGCTGCTCACATTCTAAGATTACTCACAAGTTAAGTTAAACATGAAATGAAGGTGTAAACAAGTGTTAACGAAAAGTTTTAAAAGTCCATGAATGTGTTAAACTGATTCACCCCTCCCCCCCCCTCTCAGTTTAACTAAGGGTTCAACAGCGTCCCCACTGCGTCACCCTGACTGGTGTTGCATTGCCCCGGCTGGGACTGCATCACCCTTGTTGGTGTTGCGCTACGCTTGTTGGGTCTGCGTCACCTTGGCTGGGCTTACGCAATCTCTGCGTGGAGCTGATTGAACTGTGTCCTCCTGGTTGGCTCTGCGCTAACTAGTACTCACTGCCCCGCTATCTTGTTGTATTCTCGGCCTTGGATCAAATCATCCCTCGCCGATCTCTGCCCCTCACTGCACTGCAACTCGTTTCGAATTTCTCAACAAAACCTCGCCCCAGAAATTCACTTAGCTTTAGTGCTTTGCCAATGTGTGTGTCTCCAACTAACCCCAAGCCTTTCCTTTATACTTTTCTCGTTGGAAAACCAACGATCATAATCTAATCTCTAATCGACAGCTCAGATTAAAAGACTACTTGATCCATGTCACTTAGAACATTTCATCACATGTGTTTAATTAATTCACTTTAACTTTCTAATTCCCTAAGTTAGACTTAGGGTCCTCATTAAAAAAATTAATTATTTGAATAACTTCAACACCAAATGAAATTTCTCCAACCGCTTCCTGGGTTTTGGAGGTCTCATGTGTCTTAGCCCTTCCACAAAATCTTAGGGCTAGAGCACACCGATGCTACCTCAAAATCTCAACACTCCCTCTTAGCGAGGAGTGTGCTCTAGCAATACATCTACACCAAGTATTGCCTGCTCTCGACATCGGCCTCTGCGTTGTCGATGCTTGGCCTACTGCCCTCCATCCATTGCGTTGTTGTTCCTGTATTGTTGCCCATGTCACTACCACTGACACTGCTACATCCGTACTGCAGCTCCCTCTCAATTTGCTGCATCGTGCTGCTAACTGCTGCACTGCAACTTAGCTGCTGAGAAGTAAGCTACTGAAGGACCCCTGCCCAATCACTGACAGACAAGTCATTCTGGCTGCATCTCATCACTGAAGCTCCCTTGGCTGCTGCATTGCGCTGTCCTCCAGAAGCCACTGTGCTACTGCAACTCTACAACACATAAGCGCTGCCCCTCTACACTGTTGAAGTCCCATCAGCCCCTCTGCATTGTTGCTTCTACGTTGTTTTTGCCTTTGCACTGCGCTGCTCCTATCTACAGCGCCCCAGCTCTGCCCTCTACTTCACTGTGATCTCCTGCACCCACTGCTCCACTTGTCCCGCTATCATCTTAAGGCTCCCGTAGCTCGTATGTGTTCCAAGAGTTTAGGCACCTTAAAGATCCTACCACCTCCATCTGTAGCTGCTCTACAGATCAATGTCACCCCACTTCCGTTGCTCATGAGTCCTCATGGCTACATCATCATCAATCCCATCGTCCCCCTTTGCTGTTGTTGCCTTAGATTCAGAAGATCCCTTGTTCTTCTTCTTAGGACAATGGCTAGCAAAGTGTCCAAGTTCGCCACAATTAAAGTACCGGACCTTGGATAAGTACCTCTTCTTCTTCCCTTGTTGCCTTTGTCCCTTTGATGCAAGGGTTGCATCCTCCTCCTCTTTCTTTACATTGACTGTCCCGCTGCTACTGCTTTGCCTCTTGGTAAACCTCCTGACTTCCTCTTGTCGGAGGATTGCCAACATATCTGCCCAGGATGGTAACGATGCCCTGCCCAAGATGCTTGGGACAAACGTTTCCCATTCCTCGGTGACTGCATTCAGGGCAGTGCTCACCAAGAGCCCCTCATCCAGAGTCGTACCCATGGCAATCAATTGATCCCGGATAGTCTGAAGTCTGAAGAGGAAGGGATCTATTTCCTCACCCTTTTTCATCTGGAACAACCGCATCTAATTCTCTAGAAGCATCTTTCTTTGAACTGAGCCTCCCTGATACATAGTGTCCAAAGCTATCCACATTTCATTTGTCGTGCTCTTCCTGGCAATGTGGCATGACGTGATCTTTGACTCCGTCCATGATCAAATGCTTTGCCCGCGCTTGATTCTCCTTGAATTTCTTCAGAGGATCTGCATCGATAGGCACAGCTAGGACTCTCTCAGCGTGGTCCTTGATGTCATACTCATCCAGGACTGTCAGGATCCTGGCCCTCCAAATAACGAAGTTAGACATGCCGTCCAACCTGTCCTGATCTCTCAGTCCATGTGACACCATCTCTGCTCAAATTTGTCAAAATAGATACTCTCCCTCTTTCTGCTGCAACACTCAACAAAAACCTGGATCTGGGTTTCTTGGCGATTAGAAACCCTCTATAGTAGCTGCTCCCTCCAACAACTAATTTCCCTCCCGAAAATCCTCAGCCAAAAACAACTAAAGCAGTTATCTACAATCACCCTCCAGATTGAATCTCAGATCTGTTTGGCACAGATTCGCTGAGCAACTGTTCTCCTCCCGCTCTTGTCACCTTTGTTAGGCATGATTCTGCACTAACAAAACCTCTGCCACACCAGCAACCTCTGAAGATCTAAAGCTCCACTTCCAGACTACAGCAAATCTGCACAGCAACCTCAAAGCTGGATTGCGTCCCTCTGGCTGGCCTCTGTGTGAGCGGACTAGCTCAGTGTTGCCTCTGCGTAGCACAGTCTGCTCCTACGTCACTCTGGAAGGCTCTGCGTCACTCAGCTAGGACTGCGTCAGCCTCTACGTGGCCTTTGCTGGGACTGCGTTGTCCTAGTGTTGCGCTGCTCTGCCTAGAACTCTGTTGCCTCAGTTGCCTTCTCTACAGCGATCTTCTTCAACCGCTCTGCTGGTGGATCAGCTTGATCTGCAATGCTTTGATACCATGTGAAAGTTTCAAAACAGAAACCCTACTGCAGTATCTAGATCTACTTCACATACTTGTTTCATTAACATTAACAAGTTATTTCACTGAAATATTCAGAAAAACATTAAAGTAGACACTAACTGCAGCCTACACATCTATAGATCATTTACTGAACAATGCACACATGTGACAAGATTACACACGATTTTTTGGACAAATGTCCTCGGAAAAACCCAATGCGAGAAAACCGATGCAGCAGCTCTACAGGGTTTATATTATTATGCAGAATCTGAATACAACATTCTGGGCACCAAACATGGTTGGCCCTACAGAGAAATTACACGGCAATAAGTACCTTTCACTCGGAGACAGGAGATATGGTTGTATCACACCCTCAAACAAGAATTACAGATCACAAGCCCCTTCTGGCCCACTAGAACCCTCAGCGCTGCCTCTGCAACCTCTGGGTCAGCCCTCAACTAGCCAGCGTCCCCACTACATCACCCTGACTGGTGTTGCGTTGCCCCAGCTGGGACTGCGTCACCCTGGCTGGTGCTTCCTTGCGATATCTGCGTTGCCCCAGTTGGGACTACGTCACCCTGGCTGGTGCTTTGTTGCGATCGCTGGGTCTGCGTCACCCTAGCTGGGCTTACACAACCTCTGCGTGGAGCTAGCTGAACTGCATCCTCTTGGTTGGCTCTGTGCTGACTGGTACTCACTGTCCCTCCGTCTTGTTGTATTCTCGGCCTTGGATCAAATCATCCCTGGTCGATCTCTACCCCTCACTGCACTGCAACTCGTTTTGAATTTCTCAGCAAAACCCCGCCCCAAAAATTCGACTTAGCTTCAGTGCTCTGCCAATGTGTGTGTGTCTCCAACTGACACCAAGCCTTTCCTTTATATTTTTCTCGTTAGGAAACCAACGGTCGTGATCTAATCTCTAATCGACGACTCAAATTAAAAGATTGCTTAATCCACGTCACTTAGAACATTTCATCACATGTGTTTAATTAATTCACTTTAATTTTTCTAATTCCCTAAGTTAGACTTAGGGTCCTCATTAAAAAAATTAATTATTTGAATAACTTCAACACCAGATGAAATTTCTCCAATCACTTTCTGGGTTTTGGAGGTCTCATGTGTCTTAGCCCTTCCACAAAATCTTAGGGCTAGAGCACACCCGATGCTACCTCAAAATCTCAACAAGAGGATGTAGCCCAAAACAGTCTTCAAAAGCTTCGGCTTCTCTTTCTTGACCTTCGCTTTCCCTTTCGACTTCTTTCCCTTTTAGATCAAACTTCTTCTCTTGCTTGCTCGAATGTGTTGGATGTGTTCTTCATATGAGGTTGAATGCACTTATATGTAGGCTTCCAAGGGGTACAAATTATCCTTTAGCAGGCTGACTTCTTCTCTGTAGGCCTACTTGTCCTCTTGCAGGCCGACTTGGTCTTGTGGGGAGACTTTTGCCTCTTTTGACTCGCAATAAATTACTGACTTGATACATAACGCCCAATAGGGTCTTTTACATATGATAATGAATCTTTGACTTCTTTGACTCTATGACAAAGCCTTAGAAGCACACAAAGGGTGCTTGACCTATAAATAAAATGACCTTGAGCATAAAACCCATGCTGTAAAATAACAATAACAATCTTCTTTCTCTTTTACATCAAATACAAAAATCAAAATTACATAAGACATTATGAAGACCGGACCTAGTCACATATTTCAACAGAAATCATATCTTTTAGTTATGTTTGAACCACCTATAATAAAATTTCATTTTTGACAATTCTAATATGACTTTCCAAAAATAGTAAGTCACATCTCAATTTGGAAGTGACTTTCCAAAAATAGAAATTCATGTCTAAATAATCAAGGATGATATCGACATATGGAATCCACTTTAAAATCAAATCAATCATGATTATACAAGTCAAGAAATAATATTTTATCCTTACTAGTATTATTATTATTATTATGATACTATTATCTATAAAATAGTCTAAAGTCGTTCGCCTTTAATGGATTAATAATAAAAAATGAATTTTCAATAATCTCATGGAATAAGTCGATTAAATTGAGACTCTCTTACTTGGCAAATCGAACCTCTCTCTTGGATAAAATAGTAACTCCACACTTAAGAGAACGTATCTCTCCCTCACTAATTCGATGTATGGCAAAAGTGCAACTCCTCCTCATTAAATGCACTTGTAACTCCCTCACTCAATTCGATTTGTAAGTCTCACTATATATTCTCTCATATCTAAGTGTAACTCTCTCTATCCCTAATTCGAATTGTGACTCCTCAAGACAAGTGTACCTCTCTCTCTATTCTTGGGATGAGTTACATTTCTCCTCAAGTAACTCCTCCCTCATGGAATTCAATTCTCCTATTGTTGGCTCAAAATTGTAACTCCTCTCCTTTCTCATCTATTTAAGCAAGAGCAAGCGAGAGTTGAGAGTAGCATGTTCATTGTGAAGAAGGAGAGTAAGTGTTGAGTGTGTGCAAGAGAAGTGTGAGAGCAAGTGAAGAGCAAGAGCAAAGGAAGAGTTCGAACAAGTGTGAAGGACAAGATCTGATCAAGAGAAGGAGGATATCTTCAAGCAAAAAGCAAGAGCACTTCAGCTGCAAGTTGATCAGACAGTGGTGACTTTATTCATTCTCTCTCTCTCTCTCACTCACTCTCTCCCTTTCTTTGTACTCTGCTAAAGAATTGAAGAAATCTAATAGAAGAAAAATCAATTGGGTTTTCCCCTTGGGGAGTTTTGCCCTGGTCATTGGACCTAAATCTCAGAGTCTTATATTTTTGTTTGGTTGTCTTCATATGATCATTATGTTTATGTTCTATCTACAATTGTTGATCTGAAAAGTTTTGAATAAGAAATATGTCTTCTAAGTAATTGTAACGGCATAGAACATTTAGTTTTCTTCAAAGTACTTTCAAGTCCTAGCATAGAACATTCATTTTTCTGCAAAGTACATTCAATTTTCGCACAGATCTTTCAAGTTTCTGCAAAGAAATTTTAAGTTTCTGCATAGAACTTTCAAATTTTTAACATTTGTATTGTTAGTTCTATCTGCCTTTGGATTTACTAGTGTACAATTATCTTGCACTATTATTTGGGTTGAGGAAACACCAATGATTAGACAAATCTAGTGAATTTCAGCTGAATCGGTAGACTTCCTCTTCCATGTGCCAATCAACTCCAGTGGATCTAACAAACCTTTCAAGTGTGTGTGTAGAAAATTTTATTTGATCAAATTTCAAGTACATGGGGAAGTTTTAGTTGAACCGACCAACTACTTGAGGCGTGAAGGCTAAGAACCCATAGCAGTTTTTCTCAAAGGCTCATCACAAGAATATCTTTGAAGGGAGTTTCTTGCCTTTTACTCTACCAAGATCATCTATTTACAAATTTATCTTACTTATTTTAAAGCACTTTCATTGATCTATCTATTATTTCTGGAGCTATATTATCTGATCTATGGGCGAAGGTGTCCTCATACCCATAGATTAGACTTGTAAATTATCTATAAATACTAGTAAATATTTTCTCTAACCCTTTGTATCTATATTTGTCTTGTATATATTTGTGGCGTTACTTTTTTGGTTTTTGTTTTCTCTTTGCAGACCTGAAGACAAGGTCTGGAGATTGGCTTGCAGATATTTGATCCCATTTGTTTTCAAGCAGATTCACAAATTTATTGGGGCTGATCTCCTCCTAGCCAACACGGCTAGGGTTTTGGAGCAAAATATCACATTTTCAAGGGTCCCGATTTGGGGTTTGGTTCATTTGCAGCCCAACAAATTTTTTTTGTGAGGTCGCAGGCTTGGTAGGCCTTATTTCATTGTTCGGCAAGGGTTTGGGACACTTTGGTGGCTTCACAAAGGTTTTTGCTAATCATTTCAAGGAGGTGCAAAACATTTTTCCTCCACTCTTGCTAGGTCGTAAGGGTTTTAGGCTTTGTTTCTTTGCCATTGGATATCATATGCACTAACCCTTGTTTTGCAGTGATAGATCAGAGTTTTTTAGGGTTTTAAAAATTCTTTTTTAAGGGCCACAAGCAAATATTGAGACTATTTTTCTCCAATGCCGCAAGCATTTTGGAGACCAATCTCTGCTTGCAAGCGAAAAAGCCTTTAGGGTTTTGAAATTTTTAATTTTTTACAGCTTCCTTTTTTTAAATTTTATCGATTTCTAACCTTTCTTTGAGTAAGCCCGCAGGCATATCTTTGGTATCAATTAGGTAATTCGCAGGCCCTAGGAGGCTTGGATTTTCTTTGATGTAAATCAATTAACCCTTTAATTTGTTCTACGGAGAAAATCGACTTTTTCTAAGGGGATTTCCATTAAATTTTGGCAAGAAATCAATATTTTGGAAGGCTTGAAATTACTTTTGAAATTTTTTAGTCAAGGCTACAAGCCTTTTTAGCCCATTTCTCCCTTAAATGAAAGCTCAGGAGACTGCCATATTTTCTGTGGCGAAAAGCCCTTATTTTTGGGCTTGAACGTTCTGCAAATAAAGTAAAAAATTTAAAGGGATTAAGGCTTCAAGCATTAAAGAATTAATCATAAATTTAACACAAAATTTAATTAGATTTTGAGCCCTTTTTTCTACCTGGTCGTGAGCTATTGAGCTTTCTATTTCTCCCCTTTAAGGTCGCATTCAATTAAGGCTTTCAAGCTGGTAAAAAGCTTAGTTTCAAGGTTGTGATCTCTGATATAGAATTGTTACAGCAAGTCGAATTGTTGTGGTAACTTTTATCTTCTCTATGGTGTGAAATTTGTTGCTAACTGTTAAAATTGGCAACTAGGGACAAATTCCACTTTACACAGCTCATTTGATGGAGATGATGATTGCATTAAATTCCTCTTTACGAGAGGACCAAAACTGATATAAAGATCATCTAATTTGGACAAGCAGAAGTGTGTTTTTGAACTTATGCCCACACGGGTGCACATTGTTCAAGTCGGCCACATCATCATGTAGGCTCATGAAGCCCAATGGACGTGTCACTTCACCCTCAACAACTTGCATAAATACAAGTGACCTCTCACCTCATTTCCATCATCATCACTCATACATTCTTCTCTCTCCTTCTCTCATCGGTTCGTACAGCGATTGGGCATTCTCTCTCTCTCACAAATGTGGCAAGGAGGACGAATTTCAAGAGAGAATTGCAAGGACAAAAATTTTAGAATTTTTTGCAGTTTTACTAGCTTTGACTTTGACTTTTTGAGCATCCTTTGACTTCAATTTTCAAGGTGAATTCATGTCTCAACGGGCCGCATTTTCGGGCATAGGAACCAAGGCAAAAGGATGACTTTGACCTACGTTGACCATAGGCCTGTTTGACTTCAGGTTGACCAAGTTTGACCATAGATTTTATGACTGTTTTGGGCTGACTTTAACCACTGTCGGAGGCTAACACTAACTTCCTTTAACCGAGCTTCAAAGGAGAAGTTTGGCTATTGCGTTGACCCTCTTTGAATTTCTGATTAGGGTTGAATTTGACTGCAGTTGGCTGCAGATTTGTTAGGGTTGTTTTGACTATGATTTGGCAAGTCAATTTTGACTTTTTGTACTCTCTCTCTCTGTTGAACATTTGATATAATAATAAAAAGAATTGATTAAAGGGTTTTCCCTACATTGGGGTTTTTCCCTGGCATCCGCCAAATCTGGTGTCTTCTTGTCTTGCCTTGTCTTCTGCATTTCACTTCATGTTTTATCTACAATTACTGTCGATGTGCTTTCTGGTTAATGTTATTGCTATTGGAAACTAATTTGGAAATTGTCATTGGCTTGCTTAAAAGTACATTGAAGTAATTGTGCTAAGCATAGAACATACCATTGTTATCTAAATTTAACATGGTATCAGAGCCTGGGTGAAGACAAAGACCAAGCAAGAGAGAGAAAAGCAATCACCAAGAAAGATTTATTGGACAATTTTCAATGGCTTCTTCATCTTACTTCAAGACTGAGGACAAGCTCAATGACAAATCTGACTATCATGCATGGAAGATGACTTTGGACCTGACTTTGGAGGAGCATGAAGTATGGGACTATGTGCAGGGAAAAGTGGTGGAGCCTCCTTCAAATGCACCAACTGCTACTAAGACAAAGTATAGAAAAGGTGAGGACAAAGCAAAGAAAATTTTGATTGACTCTATATTCAAAAGCATTTGGTTGCCTATATCTCTTATTTGGGAACTTCTAAGGAGATATATGATAAGTTGGTTGGGATGTTCAAAGTGAACAATGCAAATCAAATCCTCTTTCTCAAAAACAAGTTGAAGGACATCAAGATGGATAAAGGGGAGTCTATCCAATCCTACTTCATGAGGATCACACAAATCAAGAATGACCTTCTATCTATTACAGAAGTTATTACTGACAGGAAGGTCACTCTCATTGCACTTGGGGGTCTTTTAAGAGCATGGGATGTGTTTAACATCATCATTTTCAACAATTGCAGGATTCCTAGTTTCGATGAATTATTGGCTAGATGCATTCAAGAGGAGACGAGGATGATGGAGAGAGACAAGCCTTCAAATGGAAATGAACCCACTAGTATAAGGAAAGTAATGTTGTAGAAAAACAAAAGGAATTTTATCTTATTTCTGCTCTACCTACTGCCCCTCCTCCGAATACTTTGGATCATTGATTGATTGATAGTGGAGCCTCAAGGCACTTCACTGGGTACAAAGTGGCCCTCTCAAATTTGATTGAAAAGACAACTAATTTGGAGATCATACTTGGAGACAATGCCACCTACCCCGTGAAAAGGTACTATCACTCTTCACTTGAATCAAGGTCAAACCATTCATCTACAAGAAGTATTGTATGTGCCTAATTTGAAGAAAAACCTAGTGACTATTTCTGCAATGGAAGATAAAGGCTTCAAGGTAGCATTCATTGATGGAAAGGTACGTATTTGGAAAAGAAACCCTAAAGATGCATTCACACTTGGATTTGGGGTTGATGGTCTCTATCAAGTTGGAGGAAGTACTTTCGGAGCCTTGTCTTGCGATGCTTCACTCCAATCTGAATTATGGCACCGGAGATTTGCCCACTACAAAGCCTTACCTAGGGTAAGGAAGATGGTCACACGTATGCCCGATTTCAACATGAATCACAAAGGAGTTTGTCAGGGTTGTGCAGCTGGGAAACTTACAAGGGGACCATTCCCTTCAAGTGAAAGCCAAACTACCAATATTCTTCAATTGGTCCATTCTAACCTATCTGGTATGTTGCCCGTAACATCATTGGGAGGATACTTTTACTATGAAACATATTGAAGATGACTTCTCTCGCAAAACATGGATCTATTTCTTGAAGAAGAAGGATGAAGTGTTCAAATGGTTATGTTCTTTCAAAGCCTTGGTGAACAAGGAAGAAGATCAAAATATTGAGGACCAACAATGGAACCGAATATGAATCAAATGACTTCAACGACTTTTGCAAAGAGGCTGGCATTAAGAGGAGACAATTGTTCCATACACCCTTGAGAAAAATGGAGTTGCTAAAAGGAAGAATTGAATAATTATGGAAGCCACCCGTGCCATGCTCCATGATCAAGGTCGATCGAAGTTCTTATGGGGAGACACTGCCAACACTGTAGTGTATGTTCAAAATAGGAGCTCGCATCAAGCTCTGGATTTCAAGACACCCGAAGAAGTTTTCAATGGTAAGAAACCTGATGTTTCTCATTTTAGAATTTTTGGTTGTCTCGTGTATTTTCATGTGCCTAGAGAAAAAAAACACAAGTTGGAAGCATTCAAAGGCATATAGAAGGTATGTGGGCTATAGTGAAAATTCAAAGGCATATAGAATCTATGTGCTTGGTCAAAGAGATGTGGAAATAAGCCATGATGTCACCTTCGATGAAGACACTGCCCTTGGGAAAGCCAGAGATCTCCCCATTATATAAGCCAAGGTACCAGTGACGTCGAGTTACATATGCCGAGATGACAAACGCAAGATGAAGAAAATTGTTAGCAATATAGCTTTGAAAACAAAGCTTTTGAAGGAAGAGGCAATGTTACGAATATATTTTAGACAAAAATAACATGAATATAAATAAATAAATAGTAATCATAGTTCTAGTTAATTAATGACTAGTTAATGAAGAGGCATGTCTTAATGGACATGCACATTCATGAAAGGGCACCTGCCTAGGTAAGCAGACCCTCATTGTAACTTTCAAATCATCCTTATACATTTCATATTATTAATAAAATATTATTTACAAATACCTTTGTGTATTTTAACATTTAAATTCAACAAGCTACAATTCTTGTTGCTTCAAAGGACTGCATCAGCAAGTAATTCAAGTCATTTTGTCTTTGTTTTGTGGGCAGTTGTGGGTCTGAAGGATTAGACTTCAGCCCTAGTTGAATAGTCAAAGGACAGAATGGTATTTGTTGTATTATAGCATTGTATTAGGGTTTCTAGAGGGACATGATCCCCGGTACCAGAGCCCTATGATTTTATTGTTGATCGACTGATAAGAAAATTTTTGGGCCATATATATCTTGTGTACTTTTATTGATTTCACCACTGTTATATTCCACTGTGCAAAGTTGTTTTTTGTTGAGCACTGCTAGTGTGTTTATGTTCTAGTCTAGACATAGAGCAGACCTAAGGTGCAAGTAAATTTCAACATCTTAACTAGAACCAAATTGGTCAAAACCAGTGACAAGAAACACAATTTCTAGGCAAAAAGCAAATATGTTACAAAAGCTTTCCAAAAACCAGAAACTTACTTGAGTTTCTTTCGCTTGGTGAACTCAACAAGCCAATCACCAACCACACTAAGATCTGTTCCTTTTGGAAGAAGATCAACCTTCAAAATAAATGAATAACAATGAGACTGGATTTACTAAATTTGTAAAAAAATAGAACGAAAACAAGTAGGTGCACAATACAACCTTTGTTGCAACCATTATGATTGGGTTTGCACCAACAAGATCACGAACTCTTGCAAGAAAAGACCCATTGAAATCAACAATGTCCACCTGCAAACCATATATTACAAAGTATAACATTAAATAGACACAGCATCATTATATATATGCATCAACTACAAACAATTTTTTTAAGAAAACGGAGCTATATAGAAAAAAAGTTCAGGACATGGGACATAATCTACTTAAATAAAAGCTATCTTAATATGAATTTTCTCAAAGACTCCTCTAGCAAAGATAGGGGGAATATGTGATCGAATTCCCAAAGAATGTGACACGACCAACTAGAAGAAACACTCCTAATCTTTGTAAAATAGAAGGTAACATAATCTGGAAGGGATGCATGTATATTTGTTTTACCTTATTATGTAGATAGGATACCTGAAGTGCAAAGGAGGAAGACTACAGGAGGAATCGAAGGCATATTCAGGAGGCCGATTTGCTGCATATTGCAGGGCCAATTTGTTGAAGAGAAAGGGAGATTGATTTGATTGGAGTAGACGATTTTCCAGGGCCAAATTTCTTGAGGTGCAGTGGCAACTCGAAGGGAAAGCATAAAGTAGATTTGCTGGCAAATTGTCAGGTTGAAATTCTCCAGGCCAAGTTCCTTCAAAGGTCGTTTTCCAGGAGGCCGAATTCCTTCAGCCAAATTCATCTAGTGGGGGCCAAGTTACAGGTTCCAATAAATGTATTTTTCCTTGTAATTCTCTGTGGGTCAAAAACCCTGATTTTCCAAATTAATGAATGAAGGAGAACCATTGCGGGTATTTACTTGTTGCAATGTGTGATTTATCTCTCCTAATTTTTATTTTCCACTACATATATTTCTAGAGGTTAAAATACCAGTGATTTTATTTTTTGGTAACTCAGAATTTATTTGGTTAATTAAATAAATTGTCAGAAATAAATAATTGTCATGAGAAAATAAATCTGGGTTTGGTATTAGGAGATTTAAAACCTCCTAGGGGACACTTGGTTGACCAGGGATAACCGCAAATTAGTTTGGCATTCAATTTCACTGGCTCCAACTGGATTGACGTGGAAACATCATTGTAAAGTTATGTTCAATGAGGGTCCTCACCCCCTTACCTTAAGGGAATTGAGGAACTCTAAGCAAGATTCGGCTCTGCTCTTGAGAGTAAACTTTAGTGCCTTTCATTGTGATGTTGAGTCCCTCTCCCTGGGGGGGCAGGCTTATATGCTGGATCTTTTAGCCTTTGTAGGCCTGGACTTTCCTGGCACCCCTGTTGTACATGTTTCGTAGCCACCTTGAACACTGATGTACATACTTGTTCTCTGAATTAATATTCAAAGTATTTTCCAAAAAAAAAAAATTGCAATTAACGTGATGTCCGTGGAAAAGAGCAGAGCAGATTTTCCCTGTAGAATCACCAAGACAATAAATATAAACCACCATATTTGCAATACTCAAGCTTCAAAATTCCAAAAAGTAGGTTCTTCACACAAGATCGGAACTCCAAGACAAAAAGCAGAGAAATACAAACAATTTATTTTTTCCTTCAGGTCAACCAAAATGTTTCAGACACCAAAGATAAGGTTGCTGATATAAATTTACTGGATGAAACTATCTCCGGAACTGGAGTCCAAGCATAAAATTCACCCTAGACATTGCCTGGATCATTGCTGTGTAATTAGTTGAGATGTTTGTATGCCAAATGTGACCATGCACTCATCATTAAGAATACACCAACATTTACAGATGAGTGAATGCCAAGCATTACACAAGCAAACTTACTCGGCAAAGAATAACATTAAAACAACATATCAACACAGTCCTCTGGTATAAAAGGAGAAGAGGAAAGTTTTATTGCCATAGAAAGTTTCCATAGGAGTTATAAGTTATAACCTATATGTTGCAAAATAGAAACATAATACAACTATGCATCAATTAGCAGCCAAATGAAGTTATGTGTTAAGTTATTAACTAGAAATTGAACAAAACTGAAAAATTAGTGTAGCAGGATTAAAGTGGTGCACTGCATTTCTTACTTTCAACTTCGGAGTCTGGATATACTTTTGCCAAGGCCCATCATAAAAATATACTGGCTAAGACAGGCCATTGAAGTCCATTTTCTAGTCCAAAAAGTGAACAGACATTCACTAACATCATCAAATAAGAATATTATAAACAACTAAGAAATTTAATTCTTACATACCAGTTTAATGATCAAAGCTTTATCATGACGAAGATGAGACAACTTTTCACGAAGTTGCTCAGCAGAAATGAATTGTTTTCCACCAGAATAGCCCCCATGTCCACCAACAGCAGTGAGCATGTGTCCATGGGATAGCAGCCGACATCTTCCACAGAGTACAGACCTCAACTGGCGATGTTTTTTTTTCTGCACCAAACATCCAAAGCCTCCAAAGTTAAGTCATATCATGAGTCCTTCAATGGGCTTTAAAAATGCATGAAATGATGTGATTATTTTCAACCAAAAATATGGATTAATTCATTAACTTTGTTTGAAATAAAGATTCCTAAAAAGAGCAAATCCAGTATTCTCCATAATTGGGCTTCAACTGGATAAAAACTTTAACTATTAGTTGATGTTTTCAAGAAGGCCCAATACCATTACAAGAACTAATGGGCTTTTACTGTTAACCTGCTATAAAGGAAGTTATTTGGAACATTTACCAAAACATTTACTATAGACTCTAGAGTAAGCATCAAATAAATAGGCTCTGTTACCCAACATTTTGGTTGTGTACTATAAAAAATCATTTTTCACAGTGATGCATGGAGGTGAATTGTTGCTTTGCAGTCCATGGGATTGTATCTGTTTTTGAGGCTATAGTTCCTGAGAAGAGGTCAAAAATCATTGAAAATGCTGCAATACGTGACATTCTGTTTGCTGTGGCTCAATGTGGTGTTTGTGCAGCATTCATTAGGCAGCCTTCTTTGAGTCCTGGTCATTGAAGTGGCTAGGTTTTTGAAGAGTTTGATGATGTCTTAATATACAGAGATCTGCAAACCTTTGGGAAACATCCAACCCAGTTGGCCAGAAGAATTTTTTTATGAAGTATCCTCTCCTCCGAGAGCCTTTGTCTCTCCCATATATGAATTTTTACAAGCATGTCATGGCATGCTGGATCAGTTACCATATGTGTAGTACTACAACGAATAAATATTATGGATCACCATTGTATTTC
Organism: Pinus albicaulis; assembly: GCA_034641835.2. Taxonomy (NCBI): domain Eukaryota; kingdom Viridiplantae; phylum Streptophyta; class Pinopsida; order Pinales; family Pinaceae; genus Pinus; species Pinus albicaulis. Next base: position 1,596,598,238 of record CM076579.1, on the reverse strand, counting down.
CTGAGTGTGAGCTAAAGCAATATGTAGCAGCAGTAATCGAAGTGTCAAATACGCAGTGATAGAAGGAAGCCTGCTCCAATGGATTATGAAGGCTGCGGTGCACAAGTTTTAGACCTGTGGAAGCCTGCTATTATTGGCCGTGGTTTCCTTTAAGATCAGAAAAGTGTTACCTGGCTCAGACCTACAGAAAAAAGTGCCTAATTTCATAATCTGTAGCAAATTTCCCGGCGAATAAAAGAGTTTAAATGAGAAAGTATGGTGTATAAATGTGTCATTGCGTTGACATGGTAGGGCAACAATATGTCCGTAACTATTCAAGCAGTAAAACACAAGAAAATAGGAATAGTAGAAATGAATTCGTTCTAAAATTTTGCTGGAAAAAAGAGTTGTTACTCTGTAGTCTGTTTTTGTCTCTGAAAACTCGGGGATATTTGTACAATTGGCCTCCAATTATGCAAAGGCTTTTTGAATTTAATACAAAGCAATTGTTAGAGTATTTGGAAATTTATAAAGATTCGCCAAGCACTAAAACAAAGAAAAATAGGAATAGTAGAAATGAATTCGCACTAAATTTATGCTGGACAAAAAAATTGCTATCTGTAGTCTGTTTTTCCTCTGAAAACTCTGCGATGTTTGTACAATTCACCTCCAAGGTTAGGTAAAGGTTTTTTTGAATTTAATACAAAGTAATTGTTAAGAGTATTTGGAAAGTTATAAAGATTAGCCAGAGTTTCTACATTTTTCTAGTGTTCCTTGATATTTTCCCTGCATTCATTGTTTAATGAACTCCGGTATTGATGTTCCTGTTATTGTGCTAGAAGGATATGATTGGCCAGTGTATGATTTATCGTGAGGGAGTTTCAATTATCAAGCTTGTTTTGAAACCCCGATTGTCTCATTTACTCCATGGTAAGGCTGGAGTAAACTTGTCATTAAACTGTATTTATCTTCATATTTTCAATGTCTTTTGCGACTTACTTGATGTATGGAACCTCTACTCTTAAGAAAATTTCATTTGAAAATGGAAGAACATCAGAATTTGATCTTTTACCAATTCATAGGTCTCTGGGGTTACATAACCAGGGCCATCAACCTCCACAGTTTGCAAAGGTGCCCCGCATCCGTAACAGACAGGCTCCATAGACATTTCTGGTACTTTCTTCTTCTTTTTCTTTCTCTTCTTCTTTATATTGGACTGAGCAGAATCGTGCTTATCCAGAGCCTTTTCTAGAAATATCTGCCCCCTGCTCTTGGCAAAGGCCCCAAGTTCAAGTCCACCTGCGTCCTCTTTTTCCTCCGAACCATTGTTGGCCGTCTCCGCGTAGGCATTTAAACACCTTGGACGGCGAGAATTCATGCTCCTTGAGCGCAGGAAACTGCATTTGTGTGAGTCCTGTCTGGCAAAGAAAGAGGTTTCGAGTGAACTTGTGTGAGGAAAGCGAAGTGTTGTAGGGAATGGTAGTGAATGATAGGAGGAAGGACAAGTATATGGAGGTCTGAGTATCAGTCCGCGTTGTGTGGATGCCACTGCCATGGAATGACTGATTGAGAGGAGCAATTGCAGACAAGGGATCTTTGTTTCGAAGTTGCGTAGGCTCTCAGGCTTTATACTGACCCACTGTCATGCCATGGAAGAGAAGGCTCGTGTGTAACAATTTGCTCGATTATGGCTCGCATGGAAACTTATCCCTTGGATAGGCTTCGGAGTATTGAGAAAAAATGTTGGTGCTATTTACATTTTCGCCCTTTTAAATGTGCAAGCCCATGGAATCGTGAAAAGATATCAATTTTAAATTAAATATTGATACTATTTTAATAAAATATATTTATTTTACAATGTTTAATATATTTCATTCATTTTTGTTAGAATAATTCGATGTAATAAGTGAACTATTTAAAAATCATGAAAAATTAGTTAGTTATAACTATCTCTTATGGAAATAGGCATAGATGAATAATTTACTTAACACATTTGAATCTCAAAAATAATATCTAATAAACATATATTTGTTAATTCAAAAAGAATTTTTAGGCTTTGAGTTGATAAAAATAAAATAAAAATAACTTTACATTAAAATAAAATTATTTTTTGTTTAATTTTTAATTAATTTGTGTTTAAAGTAGGCTTGACTTGATAAGGCTTATGAGAATCATGATATTGACTTATGGTATTCATGTGTAATATAGCCTATTTGAAAAGGGAATTAAACCAACCTACATTCATATTAACTCCAAATCTATCGAACCTGGAGAGTGAGGGATCAAAAACCATTTAATTCTAAAATAGGTCTGCATCAAAGATCCCTTTTAATTCTTAAATAAGTTTGCATCTGATATATTATAAAAATCTTCACAAAAATAGGAATTTAAAATAAATATATAAATATATGAAGATTTTTATAATATATCAGATGCAAACTTATTTAAGAATTAAAAGGGATCTTTGATGCAGACCTATTTTAGAATTAAATGGTTTATATATATATATATATATATATATATTAAATTGAAATAAAATGATTGAAATAGTTTTCATCTTCTTCGGGTAGTAATAAGTTGTTTTTTGTTTTTTCCTTTGCAATTTGTTTTTAAATTTCCAGTTCAATTTTGGAGTAAGGCTTCAATTCTTTCATTAAAAAAGATTTGCCTCATGTTTTATATTCATAAATAAGTAAATATTTGTAATCAAATCATAACTAAGGGAAAGTCGTCAATTAATAAATTGATATAGTCCTTACATTTAATAAGGACTAATAATGTAATTTTGAGGTCACTGGAAAGCTAGACACCAAATTGGTGTATAAGACCCCCTTGTTTGTGGGACAAGTTGCCCACCTTTGCTTAATGATTCATTATTAAAGTTGACGAAAGCGTACATGTTCTACCCTCGTCTCCATTCGAACATGTGATATTTATGAGAAAGCACATGTTCTTAACCATCAAGCATAATCATCTTAAAAATTAGTTGCATATTAAATATACTCTTGATTGTATATTACCAGTAATTATATATATAAATTAATTATAAGATCAAGATGGTTTATAAGGTGTTACCTCCATTGAAATCTCTATCAATTTGAATGACGGATTTGAGGTGCAAGTCATCTTCTTGATGTGATAGTATTCTCTCTCATTTTGGTCCTCGGGGTATCATATAATAGCGTAAGAAAAGCAATACCTATTGAATCTAAATATTATACTCAGTATACCCTAGAAACCATTAGTCAATATAATACATAATGGACCAATAAAAAATTCTATGCCTCCAACATGAGGGGTGGGTCCCCCACAAACCCCCATTAAGATGTGTGACTAAGTTTATCTACAAAGAATGCAACACATATCCAATATTTTTTCACTAGTTGAATACCTTTTCAAAAATAGGGGTAGGAGGAAGATATTTGTATAATCAACTATTAAGGGAAACTATGACTACTAATTATCTACACCAAAAGAACTTTTCAATGTTAATCGACTATGTTAATGACCTAGCAACATTCTTCAAGGTATCAACCTTCTCCAACAAGGAACGAGGGACATGTCCTCTACCAATTATTGTGTCTCGGGACACTAATCTATAGATAAAATTACACCTATTGTAATAGGAACCTTTTTATGGTATGCATTCATATATATTAAATATCAAAAATATTCTCTCAACATGTTTCCTCTCATTCAACTAGAGTTCCATGTTTGTTCAATCTCTTTTGATTTCCATGCCCGAAATAAAAAGTTGTGGCAACAAAATCTTTTGTATCAAATTCAGAAGACAACTAAGATTAGACATCCTTGATGATTCCCTTATTGTTTCCAATTAGCAACATAGTAGTTACATACAATACCGCATATATAAAATGATCACCAACTAGCTTGGAATACACACAATGATTGGATTTGCTTCTTAAAAAACAAGGTTCCAATATATAAGTATCAAACTTTAGATATCACATTCTCGGAGACTGTTTTAATCCCTAGAGGGACTTATTTAGCTTGCTAACTATATCCTTTTTCCCCTTCATTGCAAAAACTTATAGTTGTTTCGATTTATTCTCCAAGATCCCCATGCAAAGATATTGTCTGCATAGCCATCTACTCTACTTTGAGATAAGAAAAAAAAAAACAACAACAACAACAAATACAAAACAAAAAAGGTTAACAAAATGTAATTTAATCAGAAAAGGAAAAAATCTAACCAATATCAATTACCTTTGTGTACCAGGCAAGCTTTGTGCTTCTCTACTTTACCTTAGGATGCAGTCAACTTCTTAAATACTCATTTGTTACCATTAGGTTTTCTTCCTATTGACAAATAAACTAGATCAAAGGCTTCATTTTTCCCCAAAGCATCCATTTTTTCAACCATGTCTTTCTTCCAGAGATTACTTTCCTCTAAATGAACCACCTCCCTAACAATTCTAGGATCACCATCAGTAACAGATAGGAAAAAAACAAGGTGGGGTATCCCTTTCTAGTTTCCTTCCTTCTCAAACTAATATCCTCGACAATAGTATTTGAGGTTCTTATTCTTCTAGTTCATCTTCTTCATTTGAGTGAGATTCTTCACCTTCCAAATCAAACTATATTGTCTTGTGTTTTTCTTCTCTTGTTTGTACTTCTTATTTGGGAGAATTTTTTACCTCTTTAGATACAATATCAAGATTGTAAACAATATTCTTTATTACTGATTTCCAAACTTTGTGACCTTTTGTACCATATTTATTGTCAATAAAGATACATTTTCCAACTTTATCATCCAACTTACTCATATTTTCCTTGGAACATGCCCATAAGCATCACAACAAAAACTCTAAGATGTTTAAGCAAATATTATTTACCAATCCATGCCTCATGTGAATTTTTATCCACTAATGTCAGGGTAGGTGATCGATTCATCAAGTAGCATGTAGCACCCCTACCTTTGCCCATAATTCAAGTGATAACCATGCACCATTGGGTGTACTTCTTACCTTTTCCATTGACATTGTATTCATTCTTTATCCAACTCCACTCTATTGAGGTGTGTACAAAGTATTCATTTACCTTGTTATTCCACACTTCTTGTGGTATTTGTCAAACTCATTTTCATAGAACCCTCCACCATGATCTATCCTTAACACCTTTATTTTATTCTCTACTTGGTTATTTATAAGAGAATTAATCTCTTTAAATTTACGGAAAACCTCATATTTCTTTCAAATGAAATAGATCCATTTATTATTAGATAAATCACTTCTAAATGAAACACAATATATAGTTTTACCTAGTGATATAATAACTACAAGTCTAAACACATTACCATGTATCAACTATGAGATTCATTTTTCTATTGTTGCACTAGATGGGCATCTTACTTGATTCTATTTACCATATATATAAATATTGATAGAAATCAAAATATAATTAGCAATTAGACATACCTTTCAACCATACTCATTACATGTGATGCTCAAAGGCCCTTCTCCCAAATATGTCCTATTTTTTTATGGCATAACATTGTATTCTCTCTAAGCATATTAGGGATCATGTATTATTTATTGACACCCTCAACAACAATAGAACTGTTACATCACTATTAATAATGCTTCCTAATATCTTGTAAAATTTTCCAATCCAAACTCCCCTCATCAACAACATTGATCCTTGAACCATCCTATCGGTTTATCTTCAAATATAATATGCACTTCTACACCATTCCTCTTACTTACAAATATTAGGTTTCTAGCTAGATTTGGAATGTTCAAAACCCTAGGGATTTTTTAATATTTTCATGTTTGTGCAATAACTTGATGCTTCCATGTCATATGGTCTTGGTTGTTAAGTTATCTCCCAAGAAAACAGCACCTCCGTTGTACTTTTCATATTCACAAAGCCACTACTTGTGAGGAGTCACATGAAATGAAACACTTGAGTTGATAAAACATACATCATGATATGAATGTGTACTTTTAGATGTCAATTAAACATCATATTTTTTTTTCCATGGAGATTTTTGTCTTTCTGGAAGGGGCATCGTCAAATCACTTAATTTTATCAACATTATTAGATCTACAATATTTCTTATAATGCCCATTTTTACTACATTTCTATCATTTCATTTAGATTGTCTTGGAGACTTAGATCTACCTCTAAATCTAGATCTGGCCCCACTTGTAGTTTCTAGCATATGGACAACCTCTTATAAATAAGACACATCTAACCACATCATCCATTAATTTTCTCCTCATTTCTGTAGAAATTTGCTGAATAATGATTAATTATCCACCGATACTATCCTGATCACATACAATTCGAATTTATATGCAACACATAATCTCTTCCACTCAGATCATCAAACATGCGAAAATAAAATCAAGCGATAACACATCAAATCATCATACACATTAACACAGTATGTATGGGGAAAGCTTATAGCTGAAAACCCCGCAGCTATTGTGTATATTATAATGGAGAAATCATGTAACAAACTCGGTACAATACTCCTCACAAGTACTCAGTACTTTCTCATAAAGTTACACACAAACTAGCTTGGTTTTGAACAGGTTACTGGTTCAAAACTCACCACTAATTGCCTTGCCTCTATTGCGCAATCATGGCCTGTCTAAATAGAGATCCAAGGTTAGAATCTCCTTGGCTTGACAGCGCAATCATCATGGGCAATTCCTCCAAGTGTGGTGCAAATCTCATGCACAACTGATGTCGCCACTGATAGCTAACTCCACCCTTTCATCTACCTCTTTCACTGGTCTCCACTGAACTGATCATGCACTGTAGTGAACTGATGTGTTCTTGAGTTGAATAATGAGTTACTAATTAATAGATTAAATAATATTTAATTCACTCCACTCATAACTAATTGATTAGCTAGTTAAACTAATCTCAACCAGTTCAACTAAAATAAACAGAACACAACTCCACTAGTTGTCTCATTAACTCCACCAAACTTTTGCCACTGAAGTCCTAACTGAAGTCAACCATGCATGTGCTCACCAAACCCTAGGAATAGCGTAATTCCTCTGTCAGATGCATGAGCCACTTCCAAGGCTCGAATTGAAGTGCTCCAAGAGAGTAAACTGAAGTTTAGAGTCCAAATATTATTAAGGGTAAATAATATTTGACTTCCCTATTTTTAGGATAGGCAATCTAAAAATAGACTTCGACCTAAATGTCTAAAAATAGAGATCCATCTATTTTTACCAACATGACCAATACTCCAAGAATAACATACTGCAACCCCTGGACCATGCTCCATATGTCTAAAAATAGACATAGTCTAAAAATAGACTTTGCGCCAGAATTTGCTTGCGGGCCCACTTAGTGAAGGCGACTTCATTTCACGAAGCTCCATCATCTTGTTGCATTTTCAACACTCCCTCTCGGCAAGATATGGATTATCTGCAACCCCTATCCTGCCTCTGTGGAATTCGAACTTGCTCCTGGTGAGCGCCTTCGTCAAGATGTCGGCATCCTGATCCTCCGTGGGAACATATGAAAGCATCATGATTCTCCGCTAAACACAATCTCTGATATGATGGTACCTGATGTCGATATGTTTGGACCTATCATGAAATACTGGATTAGCCGAGAGCTTGATGCAGCTCTGGTTATCACAGTAGATCACTGTAGGCTCCAAATGCAACCTGAACAAACCTGCGAGGATCTTCCTCATCCAAATAACCTCGCATGCAGCCAAACTTGCTGCCATGTACTCGGCCTCTGCTGAACTGAGTGCCACGGATCTCTGCTTCCTGCTGTACCAGGAAACTGCTGTCGACCCAATGCTGAAAACTCCTCCAGAAGTGCTCTTCCGGTCCGTTGGACTCCCTGCCCAATCTGCATCAGTGAAGCCAGAAAGCTTCGCTCCATCCTCATGTCTGTACCATAGACCATATCCCGATGTGCCTCTGATATAGCGCAATACATGCTTGCCTGCCTTCCAAAAGAGCTTGGTAGGCTTAACCATAGCTTGCAAAAGCTGGTTAACTGCATAGCATATATCGGGTCGTGTATTGACCAGATACATAAGCGACCCCACCAACTGTCGATAGACAGTGGCATCCACTACCTCCGCTGAAGTAGCATCCTCCTTCCTCCAACCACCAGGAAGAGGAGTGTCAACAGGCTTGCAGCCTTGCATATTGAACCTCTCCAAAATCTCCCGGGCATACTTTCCCTGAGAAACAAACAGTCCTCCGCTGCGCTGCCAAATCTCCAATCCCAGGAAATAATGAAGGATGCCCAAGTCCTTCATCTCAAACTCCCGTGCAAGATCCTCCTTGCATGAAAGTATCAACTGCTCATCGCTAGTCAAAATCAGATCATCTACATACAGTACGATGATCAACAGCTTCCCCTCCACCACAATCTGGTACAGGTTTGGATCCGCCTCACTCTTAGAGAATCCAAGCCCGGTGAAGTAGCTGTCTATCCGAGTGTACCAAGCACGAGGTGCTTGCTTCAGCCCGTACAGTGCTCTCTTGAGTCGGCACACATGCGACTCACTGCTGAAGATCTCAAAACCTTCAGGCTGCTCTATGTAGACCTCCTCCTCAATAACTCCATTGAGGAACGCAGTCTTCACATCCATCTGATGAATGTGCCACCCCATCTGCGCTGAGAGAGCAAGGATCGTCCGTATGGAAGAGTACCTTGCGACAGGTGCAAAAGTCTCCTCATAGTCAATCCCCTCGATCTGTGAGAAGCCACGGGCGACAAATCTCGCCTTGTACTTCTCCACACTCCCGTCAGCCGCCTGCTTCACCTTGTAGATCCATCGCGAACCCACCACTGATTTTCCCATCGGTCTTGGGACAATCTCCCATGCACTGTTCCTGATGATCGAATCATATTCTTCGATCATGGCATCAACCCATGCGGGTTCCTCCACAGCTTCCTCAAAAGAGGATGGCTCCGTCACAACACATTGACTCACAAGAGCCATGTATCCAGTGTATCGATCCGGTGACTGTCTCTGTCTGCGCTGTGCTGTAGGTGGTCCTACAACCTTCTCTGCATCTCGAGCCAGTCGCTCAGCTTCTGTAGTGCGCATGCGCCCTCTGATGGTTGGCGCTGCCTGGGTGGTTTCTTCCACCTCCTGAACCTCCTCTTGTGGATGATCCACATCCGGAAGCTCCTCCTTAGGAACTAACAACTCCTCATCTGCATGCAAGTGTAGCCCCCTCTCAAGCGAACACTGCATGGCTTTCTCCTCCTGAAATTTTATATCCCGTCGCACAACAGTCTTTCGACTGTCTGACAAATACACCCGATAGTTGTGAGGTGTATCAGTGTACCCCACAAATATTCCAACCTCAGCAGTTGGATCCAGATTCCTTCTCGCATCCTTCGTCACATGCATGTAGACAGGAGAACCAAAAATCCGCAAATGGGAAATATCAGGCCTCTTGCCAGAATAAGCCTCCTCCGGTGTACTCATGCCAAGAACCTTGTGAGGACAACGGTTCTGCACATACACTGCTGTATTGCATGCCTCGGCCCACAAGTGAAGGGGTAGGCCCTGATCATGCAACATCGCCCGTGCAGCACCCATGATCGTTCTATTCTTCCGCTCAACCACCCCGTTCTGCTGTGGGTTATGGGGTGCGATGAGCTCTCTCCGAATCCCTTCTGCGCTGCAGAACTCCTTGAATTCAGCCGAGATGAATTCACCACCGTTATCACTCCTTAGAGCAATCACCTTCTTCCCTGACTCCTTCTCGACCAGTGCTTTAAACTCACGGAACTTCGCGAATGTATCGCTCTTCTTCGACATGAAGAAGATCCAGCACTTTCGAGAGAAATCATCAACAAAGATCACATAATACTTGTGCTTTGCTGTCGAAGCAACTGAGAAAGGACCACACACGTCTGTGTGAACTCTCTCAAGGATCGTCATGGCGCGACTATCCTTCTCGTGAAAAGTGGCTTTCACATACTTCCCTAAAGTACACCCCTTTTACCTTGATACATTTGCTGATGCCTTAGGAAGCCAGAGTAGAAATGCTGAGGATCTTCCAAAGCTCCATGGTGAAGGGTGGCCCAATCTCACATGCACAGTTCGCCCTCATCATCCCGAACTCACCCTTCTCCCGCCTTGCATGCCATTGCATGACTGTCTACACCTGCTTGTAAAGGTTCTTGGTTGAACCCCTATCTTCGGGTCTCTCAGGTAGTCTTCTTGCGGGAAGGATTTTCCTTATTTGAAGACTGTCATACCCCTTATCTTCCAACATCGCCACCAGAGATCAAGTTCTTCACCAATCAGGTACATGCATGACGTCAGCATTAGTTTGCAGGACTCCCTGAGGATATGTGATGCAGGTACGGTGCTGTATCTACCATCATCACCCATCTCGATGTGCACACCCAAATCTTTGCCCTCCAGATCTGAGAACAACTCCCGATCTCCCGTCATATGAAATGACGCACCGCTGTCCAAGAACCATACCGATCCCATCACACTTGAAACCAAGCATGCGATCAGTGAAAAGTCAAGCTCGAACTGTGAAGCCAAAGCTTCTCCATCTGCAAATCTTCCCGCTTGCTTGTTCTTCTTCTTCTTTGGACAATTGGTAGCATAATGTCCGTGATCATGGCAGTGAAAACACTTCACTTTCGCCATATCCTGCTTCTTGCCATTTGCACCAGAATGAGAGGTTTTCTTACCCTTCCCTTTCTTTGCTTTGGCCACCAAAGCGCAGTTTTCTTCATCAGCTCCCTTTGATGAAGATCCATCTCGAGTAGTCCTCCTTATCTCCTCCTGCACGAGATCCGCCCAAAGGCGCTCCCATCCCGGCAGCTTCTCCCGACCATTGACACTATCTTGATATGAGTGCCAAGCCTTCGGAAGACCAAGGAGAGCCAGGTCGACCATGTCCTCGTCTTCGACAGTCACCCCCACACTTCCCAGCTCATCTCTGCAGTGAGTGAACTTCGTGAGGTATTTGGCGATACTGTCGCCTTTCTCCATCTTGATGTTCCTGAGCTTATCTTTGAGCGCCAGCTTCCTTTGGTCGCTCTTACTCTGGAATAGATCCGTCAAAGCTTTCCACATTAAAAATGGAGAAGCCTTTCCATGTAGGCTGGATACAATATGATCCTTGACGCCCTCCAACGGGATCCTTCGACATTTCGCCATCTTCTTTTGCCATGCATCGACTTCAGCAGGATCAGTGGGCTTTTGGTCATCCGTATCTACGAACTCCTTCAGACCATTATCTTCTAATACTGCCTCCATGCGATCCTTCCATGCAACATAATTCGAACTGCCTTCAAGAGCATATTCGAGTCGCAAACCGTTGAAAGACATTTTCAACACCGGCACCAAGAAAACAAAACTGCTACAAAATTCGAATTCCACTTCAAATCTCAACCTCTCTAGATCTGTGAGAACAAATTATTTCTAGCACAGAGATTGACTGCAAGGGGCATTTACTGGATATATCACCTTTCAAAAGAAAGGATGGATCCAGAGGCTACCTGGCCCGCATGCAGACTCTGTCTACCGAAATAAGTTTGTAATCACTGTGATGATCAATCTCTGCTTCAATAGCTCCGATACCATGTAGAAATTTGCTGAATAATGATTAATTATTCACCAAGACTATCCTGATCACATACAATTCGAATTTATATGCAACACATAATCTCTTCCACTGAGATCATCAAACATGCGGAAATAAAATCAAGCGATAACACATCAAATCATCATACACATTAACACGGTATGTATGGGGAAAGCTTATAGCTGAAAACCCCGCAGCTATTGTGTATATTATAATGGAGAAATCATGTAACAAACTCAGTACAATACTCCTCACAAGTACTCGGTACTTTCTCATGAAGTTACACACAAACTAGCTCAGTTTTGAACAGGTTACTGGTTCAAAACTCACCGCCAATTGCCTTGCCTCTATTGCGCAATCCAGGCCTGTCTATATAGAGATCCAAGGTTTGAATCTCCTTGGCTTGACAGCGTAATCATCATGGGAAATTCCTCCAAGTGTGGTGCAAATCTCATGCACAACTGATGTCGCCACTGATAGCTAACTCCACCCTTTCATCTACCTCTTTCACTGGTCTCCACTGAACTGATCATGCACTGTAGTGAACTGATGTGTTCTTGAGTTGAATAGTGAGTTACTAATTAATGAATTAAATAATATTTAATTCACTCCACTCATAACTAATTGATTAGCTAGTTAAACTAATCTCAACTAGTTCAACTAAAATAAACAGAACACAACTCCACTATCTGTCTCATTAACTCCACCAAACTTCTGCCACTGAAGTCCTAACTAAAGTCAACCATGCATGTGCCATCAAACCCTTGGGAATCACGTGATTCCTCTGTCAGATGCATGAGCCACTTCTGTAGCTCGAACTGAAGTGCTCCAAGAGAGTAAACTGTTGTTTAGAGTCCAAATATTATTAGGGGTAAATAATATTTGACTTCCCTATTTTTAGGAGAGGCAGTCTAAAAATAGACTTCGACCTCTTCGACCTATAGGTCACAAAAATAGAGTCCCATCTATTTTTACCAACATGACCAATGCTCCAAGAATAACATACTGCAACCCCTGGACCATGCTCCATATGTCTAAAAATAGACTTTGCGCCAGAATTTGCCTGCGGGCCCACTTAGTGAAGGCGACTTCATTTCACTAAGCTCCATCATCTTGCTGCATTTTCAACAATTTCCTCTAATGACAAGGATGTAACTACATCCTCAAACTTTTATGTGGATTCAATAGTATTAACATTTGATACAACCAAATTTTCCAAAGAGTTTGGCAAAGAACATAACAAGGTGATACAATTATCTTCCTCCATCTTAATATCAATAGAGACAATTTAACTAACCAAAGTATAAGGGAATTTAGATGTGCCATAATGAAGTTTCCATCAATTATCTTCAAATAGTATAACTTATTTCAAAGAAATAACATGTTTCAAAAGTACTTTAACTATAATAAATTCCCTTACTTATCATGTAGCTTCTTTACATTCTCTTCTTTAGATATGTTCAACAACATTCTACCTTATTATATTTCTTTGCAACTTTTCCCAAATTTCTTTCAACACATCAATAGATTTTGCACCTCGATCCATAATAACTTACTATTACCTATCTACGAGAAGATCTTCCACCTTTAACTTTCATAACTTGAAGTTTTAGCTATTAAACTTTTCTATTTTAGTTCTTGCATTTCTCACCATTTTTCTTTACACAAGATTCAATATGCAAAGCTCCCACTCAAAAATAGGTTCATCACAAACCCAAGTTACCCTTTCTCATATCAAAACCCCAAACAATAAATGCTTTCCCCCTGAAGCCAATAACCTTGCTCTAATACCAAATGAAGAGTGTGATCAACTTGTGCAAGAAACACAATGTTAATATAATTTATGACATAAGAATAATAATGGCACATTAACATTATATACACAATATTTACCCTAGAAACTCTTAACTACGAAAACCAACCCAACTAAAATTCATACCTCTCTATATATCATTGTATTAACCCAATTATTCACCATGCAAATATTAATATTTTGCACCTTCAATCAACCCTAATTTGTTAACCAAAATTAAATTGCAAGCCTAGTCCCTTGATTGGTATTATATAATGGGCCAAAACCATTAGCTGAAATAATACATGACAAACGCCCAAAAAAGATATCAGGTGCCCATAGTCCCCCATGCCCCCATAGCCAAGTGGGTGGGTCCTCCTCAAACCCCTACCATGTGGTGACCATGTCTAGTTGCAAAGAATACAACGCATATTCAATATTCTTCTTCTTCTTCTTACTTCTACAACCAATTGGGGAATGGTTCATGGTGAAGATGGTCACATGTCACACACTCACCAAGATTGATCTGAACTTATGCAGGAACACAACAGAATATAGGTATAAACATAAACACAGATATGCAGCAGAAATAAATCTTCATTTCATTCATATCAAAGAACTGAAATATGCTTACAAACGGAATGGAAATAAACTAGCTCGGGCGATGGTAGCTTATATCTGAGGAGAGATGTGGCGGCTACATGCCTCTAAATTGTGTTACAATGAGGCTCAAAGGCCTTTTTATTATTGAACAAAAAGGGAAAACCCTAACCCCATTAGATGGAATGCCAAGAGTTTGTGGGCACCGTTGGGGTTAGTTGGGAAGCCAACTTCCCGGGGTCATAACTTGGTCATATGATCTCTGTTTGGCACGTACAATACCTCGTTGGAAATATCTCTTTGAGTACTACAGGATTTGTCGCAGACCTTATGGTGCTATAGCGGACCTCAAAAAAACGTCGTTTAGGGGGTTTAAACATCTCCATAAGTTTAGGACCTGAAAAACTGCTAAAAATGGTAAATGATAGTATAATGAAGGAAATATATGAAACTAATTGGGGGTCTAGGTGGAATAGGCATGTGGCCACCAATATCCACCTGGATCAGTCCTCCCCCTTAAGAAGCAATGGTCCCCATTTCATGCATACCCTCCATAAGGTGGGGAAATTTCCATTGAACCTGATCCTTGGTGAACCACTTTCCTTGGTGAAGGAGTTGCCCTACTTTGACAACTCGATATAGTTGGATCCTCTATTGACGAGTGTTCTTGATCTATGTGTCCATGATCTTGTTCGTTGTGGCTTGTTTGATGCACCTTGGGTTGATATCTGTTGGTCTCAACTGCTTAGAAACATCGGATGTGTCCAGCAATGGGGAAAAGTATGGTCACAATCAGTCCACATTAAATACATGGTGCAAGCCAAGGAATGGTTGAATGTTGAGCTCTAAGGCATTGTACCCTACATCCTTGGTGATGGTGTATGACCCATACCAGAGTGAGTGATGCGATGGGGCCCAGGAAGGCGCTCCTTCTGCAATCTTAACCAAAATTTGTCGCCCACCTGGAACTTGTGTGGCACCCGATGTTGATCAAAACGTTGCTTGTACTTGGCATTGGCTCTGTCCAATATGTCATGGACCTGTTAACATATGTGTTGAATGCGCTAAATGAAGTTGTTAGCCTTATCAACTTCGGACTAGACATGAACCAAATATCCGTGAGTAGTTGCAAACGGTATGGCCACATCAATGGGACATAGTGGCTGAAATCTCATCCCAACTGAAAGGGGTTGTGTCCAGTTGAGCTATGGAGAGCTTTGTTGTAGTTGTGATGGACATCGGGGAGTATTTCATCCCATGTGCATGGATGCTTGAGTTGTACATGCACATAATGTGCACGATCATACTATTGACGACCTATTTTGGCCATCAGTTTGGGGGTGGAAGCTTGTGGACTTAGTGAGCTTGGTATCCAGCATCAACCAGAGGCTTCACCAAAATGTACTCAGGAACCTATTATCCCAATGTGAGATAATGGACTGTGGGATACCAAATTCTACCCACACTCATTCAAAGAAGAGCTTAGCAGTGGCTTCTACTATGATACTCTTCTTGCGAGCCACCAAAAATGGCCATCCTAGAGAATCTGTCGAACACCATGAAAACATAGTCGTTTCCATGCTTAGTTGAAGGAAGGCCTGAAATGTAATCCATGGAGATGGATTCCCAAGGCTGACTAGGAGTTTGTAGAGGTTTATATAGGCCTTGATTCTTGATTATCGGTTTGGCAATGGCACAAGAAGTGCAGAATCTGATGTACTTCCCAACATCATGTCAAAGTTTCGGCCAATAAAAATACTTCTGCAACATTGCCACTATTTTCTCTACTCCAAAATGTCCAACAATCTTACTGTAGTGCGCCTCCCAAATCATCTTGGCATGCTCGCTTGAAGGAACATAGAGGTGTCCCAGGTGGCATAACAGTGTGCCTTAAAGGTGAAAATCTAGAACTTGCTTGCCTTCCAGGAGCATCTGGTATGTGTTGCCAAGTTCTAGATCACTCTTGTAAAGCTGCGGCCACCCCGAAGTCTCATGTCCAGAAGAGTTGAGCATAGTGGTCAGCGCCATAATCGGTGATCAGCTGAGACAATTTGCAACATTATTAGTACTTCCCTTCTTATACTTGATGTTCAAATGGAACGATTGCAGATATGTGGACCATTTCTGATGGCGATCGTTCTGCAACTTTCCTTGTGTATGTAAGAACTACAGGGGTTAGTGTTCTTTGTGGATGACCATTTCATTCCCCATAATGTAATGCCTCCATTGTTGACAGACCTGCAAAGTGGAATACCTCTCTTTGTCATAGGTGGGATAATTTCATACTGTGTTTTAAAGTGTCTCACTATGATATGCCACTCGATGTCCCTGATGAGTAAGAACTACCACGATTACATAGTTGAAGGCATCTGTCTCAATCTCAAATGGTTGTTGCAGGTCTGGAAATTTGAGCAGTGGTGCAGAGCATAGGTGATGCTTCAACTCAAAAAATTCCTTTCGTTGGGATTTGGAATTTTCACTCTACCCTTGGTGAATTGACTCAAGGGCCAAGTGATATGAGAGAAACCCAACACAAATCTGCGATAGAAATAGGATAGTCCCATAAATTTGCGTAGCTATGTTAGAGTGGTTAGGGCTAGCCAATCTCAAATGACTTGTATCTTGGTTGGGTCCACGTGCACCCCCCACTCATCAATAATGTACCCCAGATATTGAACCTAGGTCATACCAAAAGTGAATTTCTCCAAATTGGCACACAACTTGTGTTGTCGCAGGCTTTAGAGGACCTACCGAATATGGTTTAGGTGCTCTTCCCAACTCTAGATGAAGATCAGGATGTCTTCCAAATACACTACCATGAATGAGTTGGTTAAGGTCCGCAAGATGTCACCCATCAGCCTCATGAAGGTTGTGGGGGCATTCTTCAACCTGAAAGGCTTGACCAACCATTCAAAGAGGCCCTCCTTAGTCTTCCACACATCACAGGGTTCGATTGGCACCTGGTGATAATTAGACTTCAAATCAATCTTACTTGAATAATTGGCCCCCTTGATTGAGTCCAGAAGGTCATCAATCCATGGGATTGGATGCCTATTCTGGACAATGATCTTATTCAACGCTCGATATTCAATACAAAGTCTCCAGGTGTCGTCTTTATTTTGTGCAAGGAATTGCAGTACTTGAGCACCAGATGTTTTTTTTGAATCTTTGATACCCAACTTTGTGCGTAGGGTATGGAAAATATTTGTCAGCTCTTGCACGTCTTGATCTCTTTGTTGTCGCAATGTCATCCATTGTGTGTACTTGTCCTCATAGCTCCCCAAGGGGTAATAATGTTCCTTGATGGCATCTCAGAAAGAATTCCAAGTGGGTGCGGTTAAAAATAATGAGGGATCTCTCTCATCTCTCTGTTCACAGTAGGTTTCCCACCAGTCCTTGATATGGTGGCCAAATTTGAGGAGTACAAAAGTAATATTTTCCCGATTGGAAAAGTCATGAACCAAAAAATATCCTTCCAATAGATTTAACCATCTATCTCCGGTGTATATATCTATCTGGGCTTCAAATATGGGAACCTCAATGTTGACTTGTACCTTGAAGGGAGTGGTGCCTCCATAATGGCTATTGGATGAAGATGCGTCGCCTATGGCTAGCCGCCGAAGGATCTGGACAAAGTTATCCATCATCACGTTCCTCTGTCACTCGAGGGATTCCTCGAGCAACATTTTGAAAGGATCTCCTACACCCTCGTCTTTCTTTTCTTCTATCATGGGAGGTCGTCGGGGTTTGCAAGGCTGGTCTTGCAAAGGTTCAACCAGTTCGAGCCCTAACTCCTTATACCCTAACCTTGTTGGGGACATGCAAAGAAAAACAGAGAAAGAGAAAACCACTTTGATACCATTGATTCAGACTTATGCAAGAACACAACAAAATACAAGTATAAACATAAACACAAAGATGGAATAGAAATAAATCTTGATTTCATTAATATCAAAGAACTGAAAGATGCATACAAATATAATAGAAATAAACTAGCTTGGGCGATGGTAGCTTACCTCTGAGGAGAGATGTGGTGACTACGTGACTCTGAATGTGTTACAATGAGGCTCAATGGCCTTTTTATTATTAAACAACAAGGGAAAACCCTAAACAACCAAAACCCTAACCCCAAGAGATGGAATGCAAAGAGTTTGTGGGCCCCGTTGGGATTAGTTGGGCAACCAGCTTCTCGGGGCCATAAATTGGTCATATGATATTTGTTTTGAGCGTATGATACCTCATTGGAAATATCTCTCTGAGTACTACAGAATTTTCCACAAGCCCTTGCCTATGGTTATGGGCCTACAACAAACCTAAAAAAACACCGTTTAGGGGGTCAAAACAACTCCAAAAGTTCAGGACCCGAAAATATGCTAAAAATAGTAAATTTTGCTATAATCAAGGAAACAGATGAAAATGCCTGGGAGTCTACGTGGAATAGGCGAGTGGACACCAATATCCACCTAGATCAAAGGTTCAATTCTTTGAAGACATGAATAAGATGGTCACATCTCAAGCATTCACCAAGGTTTATTTCTTCCAAGAAATAAATAAATAGTCATCGAGTTAAGACACAAAACTTAAGTGAAATTCAATATTAGTACCTTGTGACAACATAGCAAAGTGACAAAGTGCTTGTGTTAATGGTCTACCCATATAGTTAAGTAACAATTATCACAAATGATGTACTCTAGATCCAAAAAAAGAAACGTGTTACAACAAATGGATTGCCCCATAGTTGTTAAACCCGATCAACTTTGTCTTGTAGTGGCTAGGTTGTCCATTTAATGTTGAATTGAACCTCTATATACCTTCTCTCTAAGTCTTTCAAATATGGTTTATCCTCTACATGCATATTTATATTTCATTGGTAAAATAAAGACGTAATTTAAATGCATCTTCACTTTGGAACAATGACAACTTGCATAGTTCAACGACTTTGTTGGGTTTAAAAAATGGCACTTATTTACACCATCCTTCCCCTACTTTTAACCTCTTTCAACTTACCGAGACCTCACATCACTTCATTATTACGCGGGGCTTAGACTTAATATGTTCCCATTGCATTTATTTAGTATTTTACATGGATTTGTGATTAAACATTAGAAATGAATCACATTTGTATTTATATTTGAGTTAATTTGAACAAATGATGTGCTAAACAAGTTGTTGTGCAGGATGTAATGTCGTCATAGGGTCCTAGTTATTTGTTATAATTCTTGCTACTACAACTCTCGATCATTGTTACCATTGCTTCAACACTCATTGTTGCAACTCCAGTCACACTCTAGTTGCTACAACTTTGATTGTTGCACATTGCCACAACTCCACAACATTGTTCTACGTTGCTACCACTATGACTACATTGCTACAATTTTGAAAGTTTTTAGGTAGTCAAATTGCAAGCACATTTCAGGAAAATGATGATGAATTTGAAAAATTCTAAAACGTGGGTTTTGTGAAAAATGAGCCAAGTTGAGTTGCAAGTAGAAAGATTTATAGAAATGAGCATGGTTTGGGAGATACAATCATTTTTCTAAAAACCCATATGTACTTTTACAATTGTTTTCTAAACTTTCCCACTTTAGCATAAACAATTTGACCACCATATCTGCATTCTTCTTTTGTTTGTAATCCAACAAAACATAACTAAATGTGCCTTAAATAAGAAAAATTCCAAGGCACATTAGTTGGGAAAATCTGTCTGTTTAAAGGATTTAGTTAGCATTGTTGTAACAATTTATTTTTATAAATAATTCATAAATTTATGATCACAACAAGATATCAATGTGTGTTGCTGGGGAAACTTAAAGTAATGTCCGAATGATAATGAAATAATTCATTTTTTAGCTTTATTTTTAACTGCAATTTTATAAATTTCGTAGTGTGCAATTTAATGTAGTAATTTTCCTTTGCATTGATTTCTTTTAATTAGCTTAATTAATTTAATTAATTCAAGTCTTCAATGTACCAAGTGTTGATATATAATAATATCAACACTCTATTATATGGAGGTAGGGCCCACTCCAATAGAACATAGTGTTGTTTAATTTAGATAGATTCTTTAATTCCTCGTTGTGCAATCTAATTTCTTTTATTTATTTTTAAATATTTGTATTTTGGATTGGCTTACAATCATGTTATTGAATAAATGTGCTCAATGCGATGATTACATTTGTTGATCATAGTAGAGATATGAATAATCTTGGCAAGGATTAGCCATTTCTTTTTGCCTATGTGATTTACTTTATGCAATTGTGAATTTACTTTCCTATAAGTGTGCTCTTTACTTTCCCGCAAATTGTGGGTTTGATTGCAAGTGTGGTTTGGACTCTAGAGTATGTAGAACCTTGCCAAAGATTTTGAGTTGTATATATTCCCTCCACAAAATTTATCATTGATATTACAATTGTAAACCAAACCAATGAAAGTAGAAAGTGTGATCTACATATACAGTGCACGATAATGGGCAAGTTCCATAAGAACCCTAGGTTGACAATTAAATGCATAGCCTCTTGGTTGTCTTTTTGAGCAACTAGAAAGGTAAATAAAATGCCCATAATTTTTGGTGTCGTTTTTGGGATGTTACCAAAGGTACATTTTTCCTTGCATTGGTTTGAATTTCATATTTTGCATGCATAAGGGATTGTTTTCTTTTGTTGTTTTTAGAGTAAATAATGCAGGTCATTTAGATACATTGATTAATTTCCGAAATGTTTTTGTGGTGCAATAAGAGTCACCATATTACTGATCTTTCTTTTGAAGGAATCTTGGAAGAAGAAAAAGAAAAACATTTATGAATGAAGAGGAACCAAGGAGATGTCAAAGCCTTCAAGCTTGAGGTGTGAGCTGCATTATGAATTTCATGTATTTGGTGACTTTGCAAATCACAAATTTTCTATTAGAAAATTCTTATTTTTTTCATTCTTCCCATTCCTCTTTCCCTCATGACACCTAGTCTCTTTGATTTTGGGGAAATGTACATTAAATCAACGAATCAATGTTGGCAATAGTAATTGATCTATTCGGTAAATTTTGATTGCATGTCTCATCTCCTCCATTTTCTTGGTAAAATATTGTTGCAAGATAAACTTTGTTATGTCTCGTATCTAGACCACTCTCCTATAGAACTAGTGAGCACCACAGCTGGTAGCTAGGTATCTCAGTAGATGGGAATGTGTCCATAAGATGACCAATGGTTCTGTCCTTACATCATGGTTGATGTTTGGCCCTGGAGTAAAATTGGTTCCCAATCAATCTATACCAGTATACCAGTGTCTGACCTATAGGTGTGATTGGTTCTCAGCTGGTATGTTTCCTTTAATCATAACCTTCCAAGTGAATAAAGGACTATCATCATCTAATAGATATAATCCAAGCTCTCTCCATAGAATTTCATGTTGCATGTTCTCTTATTGTTTCTTTGTTAATGACTGTTAATAAGACCAAAATTGATATATACCATATCTATACCATTCTCCAATGAAATTGGTGAGCACCATGGTTGGGTACCTAGGTGTCTCTGTAGAGGGGAATGTGTCCATAGTACAACCATTAGTTCATTCCTTATATCTAGGTTGATGTTTGCTCCTGTAGTAGAATTGGTTCCTAGTCAACTTGTCTAATGTTTGGCCCAATGGTACAATTCATTCCCGACAAGAATATTTCTTTAATATTGTCTTACAGGTAAATAACATGATAATCATCATTCAAAACAAATTCTATAATCACATGAAAAATTAAGCCAATTTTTTTCTACAACATTTTTTCTTTTCAAATTCCCTAAAAACAAAGTTCAACAAAATCATATTCCAAGTAATGGGGAACTTCATGGATTTCCATGATATCTATGTCAAGATCCCATTGCTATCATCCATTCCAACCATCTCATTGCTACCATACCATATTTTGAAAAAATAAAATAAAAATGATTGATCATAATTTTCTAGCATGTTGGCTTGATAATTTTACTAAGATAGAGTTGGGACAAACCTATTTTGAGAGACCATAAGGGCATGCTTTTAAAATCTGTTTCTACCTAAAATAACCCTTGAAATACAGTGTATAACCTACTTTTACTTTCTCAAATTGGATATCAAATGAAAAAGTTATGGTAAAAAACTCACTCATTATCAAAACATGGAATTCAGGACACATTTTGACAGAGTTGGGACAATCAATTTTTAGATGCCTAAATGGATATACCTTTCAAACATATTTCTATTGTATGCTCTTATATTAATCTAGTTTAGGACGCAATTTGAGTTACTCAATTTCAATGCCAAACAAGAAATTTATGCCAAAAATACTAGTCATTTGTCCTAAATCTGCATTGCACAAGCATCTTGTCAATCCTCTTTTATCCTTTCTTTTATACTCAGGTTCAATCTATAGGGCCTTTTCTTGATGGGATTGGCATTTGGATTCACCGATAAATTGAATAAATATTTGAAGCACTTTCCTAATGTAGGAGGGGATTCCTTGTAATTGCAAGAAACTTAGCTTGTTAGGGGAGTGACTCAAGCTATGGCCTTGTTTCCTAGTGTTTTCACTAGCATATTTGAATCATCAATTCTTCGTGTCCTTAAAAAACGTTTCTGTTAGAGATACCAACATGGTTATACTTTCGTCTCTGTTTGTAATCATATTAATCCATCATCAAATGAAAAAATTACACTGAATTAGTGATTTTTGATCTAGGAAAGAAAACAAAAACAACTACGTCATCGAGGTTATTCCTAATAAGATTTGACATAACATCTCATAGATTTTTCAAAACTTGTTTCTACTAGAGAAAACCATATGAATATACTTTATTTTTTATTTGGAATAACCTCGATCAAACATCATACAAGGAAATTATTAACAAAACAATATTGGGTATTCTAGCGGGCAAGCACTCCTCAACAAGTATACAAATTGAATTTATTTTTTCACCTTTCTTTAGATCTATTTTACTAGAACTATTTGTGTTTTTTTTTTCATATGGATTGGGTGAAGAAGGATTGATTTCCTTTCTTCTCACAAGGCCTCAGGTTTTATTGCAGATAAGTGCTAGTTTTTGTAGGTTCTAAGAAGAAAAAGAAAGTCAATCCATGCATAAAGTGGTTGTTGAAGACAAACTTGCAACGTTGAATGTTGTTGTTACAAATCTGGAGCACTATTGTAACAATTTTGGAGCATTGTTTCTGTGATTATGAGCATTGTTGTTACAAATCTATAACAATTGCTACAAATCCACTAGATCAGACAAAAGATATTTTTTAATTCCTTATGGGCACTAAGAATTGAAGTTCAAAAATATTTTCATCAAAGTCATAGATGATTTTAGAATAAGAGGTTTAGTTGCACATATGCTTTCAGACAAAAAAATGAAACATGTGTTGCAACTCACCATGGATAGATTTTGAAACTCCTTGTTGCTGACTCACCATTCTAATTGTAAGTGTTAACTCTCTCAATTCCCGATTCCCAAGTGTAGTTAATGCAACACTAAATGCTATGACTCTTGCCTCACCATGTTGTGACTCTCGCCCAAGATGATTGCTACAACTATGGGACAACCAATAAGGATAAATTAAAGACAAGAATTTCATAAATAAAGTCCCATCACTACATTACCAATTCCCTTGCTACATATGAATCTCTTCAATGATACCTACTATTATCCTACTCATTCATCAAATCCATGATATGCCCATGCCTTTCCTTCTTCCCTGTTCAAAATAATTGCATGTTGATGTTTATGAAACTCTTATGTTTATGTGGTTTCCCCTAAATATTAATCTTTTTTCTACAACTCATTCACAACTTTAGCCTCATCACTTCCTACTCCAAACTCAAACCATCCCTAACCCATGCAATGAAGTCATTCAACTCACTTATAATGCTCAATCACCTTGTTATCATATTTTGTTCCATAATAAATTTGATGGTGAAAGCCTGTCTTGCACATCATCAAAACTTGAAATGTTTGAAAACCAGCTAGTTGGTATATATTCCATGAAAAGAATAAAAAACTGAAAAAATATAGCAATAATTCTAATTGTGAAAACCCCTGGGCGGAGTTAGATACATCTTGTTTGAAAACCAGGTTGTTGGTGTTGAGAAATGAAGTGTAATGAAGTCTAACACTTAATTTCTCTTCTTGATAATTACTTGTGAATGTTATATGTTCTATTATTACTTCTTATGTCTTCTTCATCAAGAGATTACATAAATGTTCAATTTTTTTCAGGAAAATATAGAGATCACAAAGAGGCAAGAGACACCAAAATTAGGTTGCTAGGGAAGGGAAAACTCAACAATCCTTGTCTTAAGAATCAAATCAAAATGAAAGATATCCAAGATCAGGACCAATACCAAACTGCCACCAAGATACCAAGTCCAACCTTGCTCCAAGTCAACTCCAAAGTCAAAGTCAATGCTAGTCAAACTACTCCAAATTTGGTCAAAGTTTTGAAATTCAATCCTGCAACAAGGGGGCGAAATTCAACCTATGGTTACTTCGAAAATTTCAGCCTTCTTCCACAAAAAAAACAACCTTCTCACACATGCGAACAATAACAATCAAATATTCGGTCAAATGAGGGAATATTCTTCTTATTTTGACTTCATATTCTCTCTCCTTTGACTCGACTTTCTGTTATCTTTCACTAGGTTCATATGTGCTTCTTTTTGTGTTGTAGAATGTGTGGCCAAGTTGGTCGAACTACCTCTTATATATAACTTTCTAGCAGGGTTGAATATGTGTATTTTAGAGGACTAGGCCAACTTTCCCAAGGAGGGTCGACTTGGTCATCTTGTGGACTTATGACTCAAAGTAAAATTTCAAATCCTTTTTCTTTTCAATGTCCAAATGGGACATGACTCAAATAATTTTTTTTTTGACTCCTTTTTACTTTAAACATGAAGAACATGCTTTGACAATATAATAAATACACCAATGATAAATTTACATTATGAAGACCGAACCTAGATACAACTTCAACACTCCCTCTTAAGTAGGGAGGTATTAATAATGACTCAACAGGATAATCTCAAGTTGAAATATTCATATAAGAAAGGATCCTGTAACATATCTACTCAACCCTATATATTTACACATGGTAAATAAATATTACATTATTGTCTTTTCAACTATTTTATCAAGAATTGTTTGAAAAAAGAATTCTTCAATCAATTGAAAAAACTGAAATGAGATGGAAGAGTGGGGAATAACGAGAATAGTTTTATGTTTAACACTTGGGGAATCATTATCATCCAAAAACCACAGCCGCGAAACTTAAAAAAAAAACTCTCGTCTTTCAAGAAGAAAGCGCTACGACTATGGATTCTGAGGTTTCACATCAAAAGCATAGATTTCATTGACATGCTGTGAACAAAAATACACAGGAAACATGATGGAGACATAAATTATTATATGTACAATATGAGAGCCTTCACATTTCCAGGATGTGGTGGTTCTGGATAAAAACTCTGATTGCGGTGAATGGATTGCGGTTCATTGCCATTCAAAGAAAACTCCGTCCCGTGCCCATTCTCAGCATGCTTGCACTATGTTGAACAGATCAAGCTCCATAAAACATGTTTGCTGTTGTGGCAATTCACAATGGCGATTCTCGTCAGAGCCCTTGGATTCAATGGTGCGTTGTAATTGGAGATGCAGAGGTATGACAACCCATGAAGCATAGGTAAGTTTTTCTGCTTCTCTCTTTCGATGGTTTAAACTATTTCAAAACAAATAATGAGTATTTCACCGCTTCCAATTATGAGTTCATTCTTTCGATGGACGAGTAGAACACAACAGAAGAGGAGGGTTTTGACTTGAATAATTTCTGCATGATTGACTTAATATATATACATTTTTCATGCTTTATTTTTATGTGGCATTATAAAAGGATAAATAAGATTGTATGGTGAAAGATAAATTATCTTGTGTTAGTTTGGTAATTACTGGAAAAAGGAATATGAGTTATAGATTTCTTGAAAAGGATAACTTCTTGAAAAGATTGGTATTATGTCAATCTTCTAGAATGATAATGTTATTAGAGATATACCATGGTAAAAGGAAAACTTATTGTGCTGGTTTTTTCTGAAAATAATCCATGTTGTCTCTTCTTGAAAAGATTGCTATATGTATCTTGAAAGATTCCTACAGTAGTAAAAGATAATATAGATAAGTTTACTTGTCTATATATATATATATATATATATATATATGCATCATATGTAAGAAAAATGAGATGTATGTTCTTTTTCTAAAAAAAGGGGATTTCATACATAAGTATGAATTGATAAGGAAATCCAAGTTATTTTCTTGAAAAACGAATATAGATTAAAGAAGGTAATTCTTAAAGATATTTCATGGGTTGGGAGATAAGTTAATGAGTTTTTCTTGGAAAAGAAGTCACAAAGAACCATGTTAGTTTCTCATAATACTTTCTTTGAGAAATATCATGTTGAATCTTGTGTGAAAAGAATACTTGCTTCTTGGGAAAATATTATGTTGTTCTTGTGGAAAAGAATGACCCCTTGAATATATTACATTGCTAGATGGATTATGTCAACTTCTTGATTTAGGTGTATTAAAGGTTAAGTTTAACTTGTTAGTGTTGCGTAGTTTCTATGCATAAAAGAGGCTATCTATGGTAAATTCTTGGAAGCCAAGCATGAGCAACTTGCATGTAGAATCATAGAGGAACAAGGTTCTTTGCATGGATAGAAGATCTATTGAGTATGTGATTACTTTATGCTATTGTAAATATTATGTTAGTTTCATTTGGAGTAAGGTCATGCATAGGCATGCAATATTTGTATTAACTTTCATTAGAAAGATTATACATATTTGTATGTGGGAAGGATATCATGTTGTGTTAGATTACATTGGAAAGGATTGTTAGTATAATCTTTGAAAAAGAAGATATGTAATCGTATGCTTTATTACATTAGTGTTACAGAAAGAAAACTTGTATTTGCATGCTCTCTTGTGTTAAGCATTCCTTTGGGAAGACTCTCTTGAAAGCTATGTGCTTCGTTGTGTAAGCATTCCTTTGGGAAGACTCTTTTGGAATCTGTATGCATTTGTATGCATGGGAGCAACGTTTGTTATGTTAGCTTTCCTTCCATGCACCAAAGGTAATAGCTTAAGGGTTAGTTATTTTGATTAAATTTATGTAAATTGCATGCACAAATATCGTAACTGTTATATCAATTCTTTTAAAGAAATGCTGGGAGATGTAGCTATTGACATGCATGAATGTGTGCTTATGCGAGGGAAACATCAGTTAATGTGATGACTTATAACTAGCACATATGCAGTATGTGCTGTTAAAGGGAGAATGTCAAGGTATTTTAATTTCATGTCATGAATATACATGAGTAGAGGAAGAAGCTTCTCTAGTATATATTTATGACATGGTTGATCAATACTTTATGAATCTTGACATCAATGTATGTTTAAGGCATCATTAGCAGGGAATGATGGTGACATGTACAAAGGAAATATTACGCTTAACCCGGTGGCAGGTAAATGATTATGGTTCATGCAGATGAGTGTGAACTGCAGGATGATCCAATGTACAATGGTCCATTGTAGGTACATCCATGCCACCAAGATATGAAGATATGAAGATATGAAGATTAGTGGGTAAATGCTATCATATCTATTGTAATGGCTTTAAGCTAGATAATTGTATATTTCCTTGTAAGATTTATAACGATGGTTAAGGGATGGTCTTCCTTATAAGCCATTGAGTGAGGACTGAACACCCTCACGAGCGTTTAATAATAAAATTAAAAGTTTGCTAGTTTTCACCCTACGGGGTTTCCAGGGTATATTGGTGTTCAATGATGTGTTTGATTATTGTGTCAAGTTGATGATGTTGCTTCCTTTCTTGTTGTGATGTTCATAATGTCAAGTATGTGATGACTACATGAATAATGAATGAATGCAAGGTATCTCATACAGTTTTATGTTAATGTACCATAATGGAGGTTGTTAATGGTTAAGCAAATTACTATTCTTACACTAAGGTTACACTATGAACTGGTGAGCATTCTATGTAATGATGAGTAAGGAATATTTAATAGTGATTTGGATAGTTACCCATGGCTAACTTGTATAATTTTTTTTTTAACCCCAGGCATTTCCATGTGAAGTTATCAGTGTATGTTACAGATCCATATTGATAAGTATCTTTGATGATAACATCATCATAACCAACATTGAAAAAATACCAAGGCCTTGACAAGTAAGCTCTATCTTTCCACTAGATCAGAGCACAATGTTGGGAGGCATTCAATAGGACAACACCCCCTGTCCAAGGCAAATACTCCACCTAGGTTCACCAAAGTGTGTCCTCACAAGACCATTTCCTAATTTTTTGTCACAATTCTTGACAGAAGGAAATGCCAGTCCTTTGAACCATTCTTATATCATATCAATTTACTTGACCTACCACTATTAGTCTTGGTCACACTATTTGTCTCAAGAATGTCAGTTCATGATTCTTATTCAATCTACCATTCTCCCTATTAGGTTTCATGTACTAGACTTATGGTTGTTAGTCCTAGCCATATTACATGACACATGGAGAACAAGTTTTCCATCCTCGGTCCCTCTCAAACTAGGAGGAGGTATCCATAGGCCCCAGCTTGTCTAAAAAATGCTCAAGCTTTCCCTTATGAAGAGACTTCATCACAACATCGGCTACCTATTCGTCAGTGGAGATATATTGTAGCTTCACGGCTTCATCCTGCATCATGTCACGCATCATAATTTACTTTGGCCTTCCAGGTTCTCTGACAACCTTCATGCAACTTTGATCATTCCAAGGCATCATGATCAAATCCATCATGTTCATCAAATAATCCACCAAATATTTTATGAAGTCAAAGTGCTTCATAGGTAATTGTACAAACTTCCATATCTTCTCCCCTCACAGTGCAACAAAATATTGCTTCATTCTCATACCAAATCCCAAGTAGAACCAACCATTAGTATCTTTATTCGTCATTAGAACTTACAAGCCAATTGATGTGTACTTTAATCAAATGTATCAGGAAACCAATCAACTATATATACAATGATGGATCAACAATAGCAGAATTATCCAACTTCTTGTTTGGTGGTATTATCATAGATCTTGGTCAAAAGATTCCAAAATTGAAGTAATAGTGTATCCATAAAAAATATATCATATTGTGCCTTCAACTCCCTCTTTAAGATAATATCTATAACTCATGAATTCTTCTTTAATTATTCGATTTGATTCCAAAGTACGATGTCTTCTTTGATCACAATATTCATTTTTCGTGTCTTTCAAGAATCAATAGCAACATTTCTTACTGAGACAAGTGTCTTATTATGAAATTCTTGCTTTTATTGGGAGGACCTCTTCAAGACTTGCTTTCATGTTTTCATCTAAAGTTGATTGTTGACTTCTTCAATGTATATTTTAAACTGGTTGCTTCTTCTGTAGAGTATTCTATACTATGTCTTGTTATATATATATAAGAAAAGTTTTCTTCTTGAAATACTATGCTCTAGTCATTATGGTATCACTCATTCATTCTTTGATGCATAAGTTCGAGTTAGCTTCTCTAAGGTTTGAGATGAATGTTAACTATTTTTGGTTGGAAGAATATCTAACATGTTGCAAGCTAGATATTGACTATTAATAATATACTTCTTGAATATTTTTCCTTTTCCTCACTTCCATCCAGTTAGTTTCCATACTTCTTAGAGAGAAATGTTAGCTTCCTCTCAATCTTCATGATGAAAAATTGGAGATATGAATCTTTCTACAATATCTGCAAATGTAATTGAAAGCTTCTTTTAGAGTTTTGTGATGGTTTATATGTAGGTAATGATCACAGAGGCTTCTCTTATTATTTAGTGAGTTTATTATAACCACTTCATTGTGGATGACTATGAGCTCCCTCTTAATTTTGGACTCCTTGAAAAGACTTATAAAATTGTACAATTCATGAATCCCAATAATATTATATGTTATTCCCCATCAACAAATACTATTCTCTCTGTCATATTCTAAACAAGAAATGGAAATCAAACTTGACTACAAACCTAGTACAAAAATGGATTGTAGAGCTATGTACACTTGTCATATTCTTCATTGTCATTAATAATAAATATCCTTATTGTCTTCGACCTTGGGTTTCTTCAAAGCATCATCATCTTCAAATATTAATCCTTCATGTCTTTCCTTCCTCTTATTGCTCTTACTATTCTAAGGGTTCTTGGGACAATCTCTCTTGATATGTCCATATTCACGACAACCATAGCATTGAACTTTGGACATGTCCTTATTTCTATGAGTATTAGGTTGAGTATCATTTTTAGCCTTCAGCCTTGATTCCTTTAGAACACGTGAAGCCCATAATTCTTCAAAGTTTGGAGTTTTCTTTCTAGCATAGACACCTCTTGCAAAATATTCCCAAGATATAAGCAGAGCATTAGAAGTGATCAATTCAGAGTCATATATGGTTTCACCAAGTCCTTTAAGTTGATATTTGATATCTTCATAAAGTAGGAAGTTACGTTCTCTTTTTTAACATTCTTGTTCCATAGAGTTGATTTCTTAGAGATATAATTTGACCAGTTGTGTTGATTGAGTATAATTTCACAATTGTATCATAAACTTCCTTGGATGTTGATAAATCTAAAAATAAATAAATGAGATGGTCTTTGATGGAATCAAGGAGAATCTTTTGAGCTCTAATTTCTCCCTTATTGTATTTGGCCACTTCTTGAGCATTCTTCTTATGTGGTACTGGGACATTACCTTCAACAAATTGCATGAATTCATTTTCTTTAAGGACTAAATCAATCCTCTTCTTCAAATCTTTGAAGTTGGATGTTCCATCAAATTTGTTTCCTTCCTTGTAGATAGATGCAATTTGATTAGGAGAATTAGTCAAATAGAATAGAAGAGTACTTGTAAGTGAGAGAGAAAGTTGCTACAAGAATATCTTCAAGGATGTCTTTGAATGAGTGAGAGATGTTATAATGATCTCTTCAAGAGAATGATATTCAAGCTTCATTCCCTAAAGTTTGGTAGTGAGAGAGAATTGCTACAAGGGTGTCTTCGAGTATGCCAACAAGTTGTGATATTCAAGCTTCCCTCCTTCACCTTAACTCTGATACCATGTTGAGAAACTAAGTGTAATTAAGCCTAACAATTAATTTCTCTTCTTGATAATTACTTATGAATTTTATATGTTCTCTTATTACTTCTTATGTCTTACTCATCAAGAAATTATACAAATGTTCAATATTTTCAGGAGAATATAGATATCACAAAGAGACAAGAGACACCAAAACTACGCTGCTAGCTAGGGAAAAATCCCTAATAGGAAAAGCAAACAAACCATCTCTTATAGGATCAGATCAAAATGACAGATATCCAAGACCAATACCAAGACCAAACTACCACCAAGATACCAAATCCAACCCTCCTCCAAGTAACCTCCAAATTTAAGTCAACACTGGTCAAACTAATCCAAATCTTGACAAAGACTTGAAATTCAGACTTACAACAAGGCACAAAAATTTGGCCTGTGGTTAGCTTAGAAATTTTGGCGCTCTTCCATAGAAAACATACCTCTCATATGTGCAAACAACTAGAGTCAAAGATTCGATCAAATGAGGGAATATTCTTCTTGTTTTGACTTCATATTCTCTCTCCTTTGACTCGACATTTTCTTCTCTTTCACTAGGTTTAGATGTGCTACCAAGTGGGTTGAAATCTGTCTTATACATAACTTTCTAGGAGGGTCGAATAGATGTCTTTTCTAGGACTAGACCGACTTGTCCAAGGAGGTTTAACTTTGTTATCATGTGGACTTATGACTCAAAGTAAAAATTCAAATACTTTTTCTTTTCAATGTCCAAATGGGACATGACTCAAATAATTTTTATTTTGACTCTTTTTTACTATAAGCATGAAGAACATGCTTTGACAATATAATAGATATAATAAAAACATCAATGATACATTTACATTATGAGGATCAAACCTAGCTACAACTTCAACAACTGGCAGACAATATCTTGCGAAAAAAGAAGAAGTTCATCTTTAAGTTTCAGTTTCTCATTGAATAAGGATTCACAAGTTTCACACAGAAGGTTGTTCCACATTTTAGTCTACAAATCACATGGTGATCCAAGATCACAAGTTCCATATTGTTCTTTCCTACATAATTTTACATCACTGTGGACCATCTTAGTGATTAAACAAACATGTCATTATAGGAGTTGGTGTTGCTACACATGTTGTTATGGGTACAATCATATATGATTCTTCACTTTCTGTAACTCTTATCAATCAATTATTGCAACACCAAGACCCACCAGCTAATTGTTCCTATAAAACCTATTAATCAATTTTCAAATGTAGATTTCTATAGTTTAAATTCATAGTGAAAGGATTTTTTTGGGAAAAAAAATCATGTTAAAGGAATTTGAAACACCCAACATTTTTGGTGAACACTCCACCCCATAATCAGGGACAAGAGATAATAAACAAGATGTTACAGGTGAACCAAACACTACCATTGTTTTTTGGCTAGGTCTCTCTTCCTCTTTACCTTTGTTTATTGCTTCTTGTCGCCAATGATGGGTGAGGGGTTCACTCGAAACATATTTTTTATTGCTTTTTGTCCCTAATGATGGGTGAAATGTTCACTTGAAATGTCGGGTGTTCCAAACTCCTATAACAAAAAAATTTCTAGAAATTTTCCTTTCACTATCAATAAATTGTTGCAACACCACTTAGGTAGGTGTAGGTATGCTTATTTTTCTTTAATTAATCTAAGTTCATTGGATGTTATGGTTTTTCATTTGGTAAAGCCACTTAGGTCTCTATATTGCTTCCTCATCCTTTTCCATTCCTTTTTATCCGTACGCTATCGTGGATATTCCACTGGATAGTTCATCAAAATAGATTTGATAAAATTATATATAAAATTTGAAATTCTACACTATTATAGCTCTATTTATTTTTAGATTTCTAGATTTCTAGAATATTGCTAATAACACATGCATACAAATTAAAATTATGTAGAAAATAGAGAACAATGAAATAAAATCTCTCACACACATTTGACACGAGATATTACCGGGGAAACCCTTTCGAGAGAAAAACCCCGCTGGAAGATGAGGTCACTTTGCTCTCTTTCTCTGAATAGAAAATGTTTGCGAGTACAAAGAAGTATGGCATGTGGCTTATGGGCTACTAAAGTGCACAACTATTTTTTGTGTTATCTATCTCTTATCCCTCTTGGCTATTTTTTCTTAGCTATGGAACAAATTCACTCGAAAGAATGAAACCCCTTTTCCTCCTAGTGGCCGAGTTGTAACACAACCTGATAACCTACTTGTGGTTAGGTTTGACTGTCTCAACTCTTAATGAGAGTTACAATATATATTCTTCTAGGGTTTTCTACATCATAATCACATGGAAATCCCTCTTCTCATGAATAATGGAGGCTGATGTGGCATCCACTCAAATTATGGTGGTGAAAATAGGAAGGTCAACTTCTGAGTGGCATAAATTTCGCATGCAGATTTTAATTGACGCGATTCTTGCGTCGTTGGAAAGGCCTATGTGTGTAGAATAGGGGAAAAAGGCGCATGATAAAGTGACAAGGTTCCCCAAAAAAATGTCATTTGATGCCTCGAAATGATCCCATATGGTTTTAGACCCCAATTTTCCAAATCGGGTCCTGCTAGTAAAAATGGTCCTAAGAGTTGATTCCTTCACTTTTTCCACTCTGAAAGCATCGAGATGGATGACAATAAATATAATGATCCAACCGAATCATCTTGGTAGAGGGAAATATATATATATATATATATATATATATATATATATATATATATATATATTTATTTATTTTATTTTATTTTATTTTTGCGGTGGTTATGGGGGGGGGGGAATAACATCACCTTTACATCCCATAAAATTCCTCATCATCCTTATTTAGCACCACTCTAATATCCATGCATTAGAAGAATTGCAAGTTGTCTTATAGAACCCTGTTGCTGCCACACAAGAGCCATCAATAATAAAAAATGCGTTAATGTTGCCACATAAGAATGAACAATAATGAAAATGCCTTATTATTGCTCCACAAGAACTAAAAGCCAAAAAATAAGCAACTGAAAGGGGCAACCAACATTTTCTAATTCCATATATCTTACTTTATCCATGAGCATCTTTAGGTCCACATTTTTTATGTAGCATATCTTTCAATAGATCATAGCCCATTTGATGAAAATACCAATCTTTAACCGAAGGATATAATTACAAGAGGAAGGAAATTGTTATTTAGAGAGGAATAGGTTGCTCCACAAGAACCTACATTAGAATAAGCTGCTATAGAAGCCATTCATACATAAAAATATGTCTTCATCCTTGAGTTTGGGTATGTACAACAATTTTCATTTTTCAATGGAAAACAATAATTTTTCAACATTAATGGCATAAGGAATACCTCTTACTATTAAAGAAGAACCACTAGTAAATTTTTGTTGTTGTTGCTACACAAGAACCACCAATAAGAAATACATTATCACCATCTCATTAGTTATGATTTACTGCTACTACTCTAGTTATAATTGTTGTTGTTACATGATTTTATATGTAGAAAATTATATATTGATATCGATGCTTTAGATTCTCATGATGTTCTTGAGAAAAAGGAATCAAATAAACAAGTGTGCTTGTGGAAGTTCAATAAAAAGCAATTTGAAGCAAGTGGTTAAAATAAGATTGTTGATATTCCTACAACACTCCTGTTGCAACCTATTTTAGTGCAGCTCCAACAAATTTACTATAATACCATCAGAGAAAAAGAAGAAGAGGAAGAAGAAGTGTCCATACAGTTTAGTTGATACAAAGGTATTAGGTTGCATGAGGACATGCAACATTTTCAGTTTGGGGAAGATGATGGGCTTTAGAAATGGTATATTTTTACACCATCCTTCCCCTACTTTTAACCTCTTTGTGCCTACCCAGACCTTGAATCAATTCATTATTATATGGGATTTAGAATTAATATGTTCCCATGGCATTTCTTTAGTATTTTACATGAATTTACAATTAAAGATTAGAAAGAGATCATATTTGTATTGATCTTTGAGTTAATTTTCAAAGGCAATGTGCTAAATATGTTGTTGTACAGGTTGTAATGTTGCCATAAGGTGTATCTTGGTTGCGGTTGTTGCAACTCTTGTTTCTGCAACTCCAGGCACAGTCCAATTGTTGCAACTACTCCTGCACATTGCTGCAACTGCACAAAATTGTTCTATGTTGTTGCAATTCAGACAAATTTCAGGAAGTCAAATTTCAACATGATTTTTGAGCAAATGAAGAGGAATTTGAATATTTTAAAACACAATTATGTGTAGAATGAGCTAAATTAAGTAATAGGCAAGAATATTTCTAAAAATGAGCACGTTTTGTGAGATATGACCATTTTTATAAAGACATAAAAACCTAGAGTTATTGTTACAACCATTTTCTATCTTACCGAAGGATATAATTACAGGAGGAAGGAAATTGTTATTTAGAGAGGAATAGGTTGCTCCACAAGAACCTACATTAGAATAAGTTGCTATAGAAGCCATTCGTACATAAAAATATGTCTTCATCCTTGAGTTTGGGTATGTACAACAATTTTCATTTTTCAATGGAAAACAATAATTTTTCAACATTGGCATAATGAATCCCTCTTACTATTAAAGAAGAACCAATAGTAAAATTTTTTGTTGTTGCTACGCAAGAACCAACAATAAGAAATAAATTCTCACCATCTCATTAGTTATGATTTACTGCTACTACTCTAGTTATAATTGTTGTTGTTACTATGATTTTATATGTAGAAAATTATATATTGATATCGATGCTTTAGATTCTCATGATGTTCTTGAGAAAAAGGAATCAAATAAACAAGTGTGCTTGTGGAAGTTCAATAAAAAGCAATTTGAAGCAAATGGTTAAAATAAGATTGTTGATATTCCTACAACACTCTTGTTGCAACCTATTTTAGTGCAACTCCATCAATTTTACTATAATACCATCATAGGAAAAGAAGAAGAGGAAGAAGAAGTGTCCATACAGTTTAGTTGATACAAAGGCACTAGGTTGCATGAGGATATGCAACATTTTCAGTTTGGGGAAGATGACGGGCTTTAGAAATGGTATATTTTTACATCATCCTTCCCCTACTTTTAACCTCTTTGTGCCTACCCAGACCTTGTATCAATTCATTATTATATGGGATTTAGAATTAATATGTTCCCATGGCATTTCTTTAGTATTTTACATGAATTTACAATTAAAGATTAGAAAGAGATCATATTTGTATTTATCTTTGAGTTAATTTGCAAAGGCAATGTGCTAAATATGTTGTTGTATAGGTTGTAATGTTGCCATAAGGTGTATCTTGGTTGCAGTTGTTGCAACTCTTGTTTCTGCAACTCCAGGCACAGTCCAATTGTTGCAACTACTCCTGCACATTGCTGCAACTGCACAAAATTGTTCTATGTTGTTGCAATTCAGACAACTTTCAGGAAGTCAAATTTCAACATGATTTTTGAGCAAATGAAGAGGAATTTGAATATTTTAAAACACAGGTTATGTGTAGAATGAGCTAAATTAATTAATAGGCAAGCATATTTCTAAAAATGAGCACATTTTGTGAGATACGACCATTTTTATAAAGACATAAAAACCTAGAGTTACTGTTACAACCATTTTCTAAACTTGACGACTTTCGCAAAAATGATTTGACCATGAGATTTTCATTCTTCTTTTGTCAACAATCCAACAAATCATAACTAAATTTGTCTTGAACAAGAAAAACTCCAAGGCATGCTCATTGGGAAAATATGTTTGTTTAAAGGATTTAGTTAGCAATGTTGTAATGATTTATTTTATAAATTATTCCTACTACATGTATAAAGACAACAAGATATCAATTTGTTGGGGGGGAAATTAGAGCAATTTCCTAACGATAATGAATTAATTCATTATTGAGCTTTGATTTTTAATCATAATTTTATAAATTTCACAATGTGCTATTTAATGTAGTAATTTTCGTTTGCATTGATATCTTTTAAGTAGCTTAATTACTTTAATCAAATATTGTCATCAATGTAGCAACTGTTGATATAAAATAATACCATCACTATGTTCTATGGAATCAACACCCACTCCAATCGAGCATAGTGCTGCGTAATTTAGATAAATTCTTTAATTCCTTGTAGTACAATTTAATTCCTTTTATTTATTCTTAAATGTTTGTATTTTGGATTGGATTGCAATAATATTGTTGAATAAATGTGCTCAATGTGATGATTACATTTGTTGGTGAGAGTAGAGACAAGGATAATCCTAGCAAGGGTTAACCATTTCTTTTTTCCTATGTGATTTAATTTTTGCAAGTGTCAATTTACTTTCTTGCAAGTGTGAAGTTAATTTCCTAAAAGTGTGTTATTGATCCAAGTGGATATTGGTGGCCACCCACCTATTCCACTGGTTCACAACACAATTTTCCAATTTTGGCAGTTTTATATTTTTGGCAGTTCTTAGGTCTTGGTCTTTCAGATCAGTTTTGAGGCCCTAAACAACATTTCTTGGGGAAATAGGTTGACGACAGTCATACACTATTGACAGTCGAAATTTGTACTTCTCAAGTGAACCTTTCCAATAGGATATCTTGTGTGCCAAGCGAAGATCGTATGCCAAAGTTACAACCTCAGGAAGTTGACGTTCCAACTTACCCCATCAAGTCCCATAAGCCTTTGACGCTTCATCTCCCAGGGTTCGATTTTTGGATGTTTAGGGTTTAACATTGCTTATTCATGATTAAAAGGCCGCTGAGCCACATTGTAACATAGTTCAGGAAGATGCATAACCATCACTTCTCTTCTCAAAGATAAGCTACCACTGTTCGAGCTAGTTTTCTTTCATTATGCATGTATACAATTTATGCGTTTGCTATTTTTTAAATGAAGTCAAGTTTCACTATATCTTTGTGTTTTTGTTTTAAATATGTATTTCATTTCATAACATTCATAAATTCAAATAAATGGTATCAGAGTGGTCTGTGTTTTCTTTGTTTTTTGTGCATCTCCCCAATGAGGTCGGGATAAGGAGTTGGGACTCAAATTTCTTGAACCCTTGCAAGACTGTCCCTGCCGACCTCGATGACCTCCCATGGTGGAAGAAAAGAAAGACGAGGGAGTAGGATAACTTATTAAACCATTGGTCGAAGAAGCCATCAAGCAACAAAGGAATGAGATGATGGATAATTTTTCCCAGATCATTCAGAGGATACCGATAGGCAATGCATCTTCATCCAATGGCCACTTTGGAGGCACCGCCCTTTTTAAGATACAATTTAATTTTGATATTCCTATATTTTAAGGCCATATAGATGCAAATGCTCTAGAAAAATGGTTGAATTTTCTATAAGGATATTTTTCAATCCATTTTTTAATGATAGAGAAAATATTACTTTTGCACTTCTTAAGGATGCCCCCCCATGTCAAGGAATGGTGGGAAATTTACTCTAACAAAAGGTCCATGGAGGAATCAATATTATTTTCAGTCACACCCACTTAGAACTCTTTTAAGGATGTTGTTGAGGAACAATATTACCTTGTTGGAAGTTATAAATACCAATACATGAGATGGACCACACTACGACGGGAAAGGGACCAAGCATTGCCAGATTTTACAAATATATTTCATACCTTGTGCACCAAGATAAGTGTCAAGGACTCTGAGTGGCATCTACTGTACTAGCATCATGGATGTCTACACATATACATCCAGATAGAAATGGATTTCCTAGACCTCTCATCACTTGGCACAACATACTAATATGCTGTGAAAAATGAGAAAAACTTTAAACAAAAGAAGTGAGACTTTGGATATGTGAACCCTTTGTTGCATAAGGTTTTCATTGATGTCAATATAAAGACCAATTTGTTGAAGCATGGAACAAATGATTAAGATCATATATGCAACCCTAGAATAATTCAAGCCATATGATGAAACCCTAGCTGCATGAAAGAAACCCTAATATAAAATAGGGCTACCATTGACAATAGAGATAATATCTTGGAATTTATTATTTGCACCAACTTGTAGAGGGATTTAATCCCCTTCCAACAAGCACTCACTTGCCCTATAACTCCTTGTCATTATGGAGATTTTAAATTGTGAAGATAAAATATGCTAAAACTAAACAAATTTGCAAGCCAACTTTAGTAGACTCAACATGCCCCTTAACACCTCACTCCCCTTCACAACATGGAAAAAATTCTATATATTAGAAACTAAGATCATCCAATCAAGCATCAACTTAGATCAAAAACATTAAAAATAAGAACAAAAAGTGTTCACAACTCGTGAACCAAAGAGATCAAAGGAGGAAGAAAGTTGTAAATTACCGTTTGGGAAAGTATTGTTGAGTTTTCTATGATTAGTATTTGGATTATATCTTTTTCTTCTTGTGGAGAACTTATGGAGAAAAAATCTTCTTCTATTGCAACCTCGATTGATCAAATTTGTGAACAAAACCTCCTTTATAATCTCATACTAAGTTCACTCCCTCAATACTTGTGAACAAAACTCACCGTTCATTGCAAATTTATGAATCTTAGACATGATATCTGAATTTTAGACTTGAGACAAACCTGAAATACCCTGATCCTGTGGCAATACTTTTGAACCAGTGCAACCTATTTCAAACATGTTCTCAGCCTTGTGGAAAGTAGAAGGTCTCGATCCTATGGTAGAAATAGCTCGAACTGTGGAGTAGATAATATTTATGAAGACTCTTGAATTATGGTGGCTTAAACTTGTGGAGGATCAAAAGTTTGTTGGCTATAGAGGCTCAAATCTGAGGATAATTTCAGACCTAAACTTGTGACCTATGTATTGAATAGTACTTTGAAACTGTGAGCAAAATTTTAGAATTCTCTTGTTGAAGACATCGTTGGCCTCTTTAAGCATAACTAAAGCATTTTTGGAGACCTCTTAAAGCACTTTTGAAGCATATTGGTTGAATTTTGTCGAAGAAATCTTGAAGAATCATTGAAGAATACACATTGAACATTTTTGAAGTAGTTGTGTTGAAGCATCATTGAAAACAATCTTGAAGAAATATAAGACATTTTGGACCTCTTGTGAAGTAAGTCTTTGTGCAAAATTTTGTGTTAACCAAGTTGGAGACTAGAAGGTGTTAGGGTCATTAGTTTTCATCGTCAAAATTATTCTCCATGTCCTTCAATTTTTAGTTTTGAGTAGTTGAGCCTATGAATACTGCCGTTGTCATTAGCCTCAAATGGTCACTAACCAATCAATATCAAATTCCTGTCATCAAGAGTTCACCTCTAGCATGAAAGAGCATCAAGTTATGGGAGTTGTGGTTTCACATAATTGGTTCAATCAAGACAAAGGGGTTCTAGTCATATGCCTATTAGACTTGTTTAAATCGAGTCCATTGTAGTTAGATGTCTGATGGTCAAGGGTTATGGTCATTATTCTACTCCTTATTCGCTCCTCTTATTTACCCTTGCTTCCTTATGTTTACGCTTCATTTCCCCTATCCACCTATCATTTATTCCCATTTATATATACTTTGTATACTAAACCCTTTTCCATACCATTTACCTAGTACCATATTCCATTCATCCTCCATTATATTTCTCCCCTTTGTTCTAAACTCATCCCTTATACCCTTTCCCATACTCATAACATATAACCCCCATACATAATTTACCACTCCCCTACACAAGATTTTCATACCCAAAGATGTCACACCCCCTTACATTTTAATCACTTCTCATGTAGCCATATTCAAAATAAAATCATATGTAGCACCCCACCAATCATACTGAAATATTTCATTAAATGTAGGGTAATTTGAATTATGATGCCACTTTGATCTTCAACGCTACACAATCATGCAAAGGTGAATAAGATCATTTGGTAATAACATCAAATCCAAGAGATCACAGATCGAATCCAGTTAGAAATTGTTGTTGAATGAGCCTGCTTCTTCTGTCACTCAGATTGGTTGTCGCACAGTGTCACGCAGCAACTGCGCAACGATTCCCCAGCACCTTGAAAAACATCAACACTGGTCAAATTTTCATTTCCATCTAAGTATGAGCTAGTAGGCTTTGTTCCTAATCATAATTATTGTTTTCAAGCATAATTCATGGCCAATTAATTTGTGTTAAACCAATGATTCCCAAGTGTTGCGCAAGCCCTATTTTTGCTCCCCAAGTATTTTTTAGTCATCATGTTGAAACGTTGTTTCTGATCGCATGTGATATAGGTCAATTTGGGCACCATTCCCAATGACCTGGTTAACTGGGCATCATCTCCAGGACCAATGATTAAGGGTTTATCATTCCCTATCATTTCAAGTTACTACATGCTCTAAGACAGGAACAAGACAAATCAAGCAAGACTTTCATCAAGCAAAGGTTTCCAAAGTTTGAAGCTTATTATATAGCATATTAGAGCTCACCAATGCAGGCTCTAAAGGGGCTAAGTGCATTGCATATGAAGGTAGCCCCATGCAAGGCTTCTCTACAAAGCACTTCCTAACATTCACAGGTGCGTTGGTCACATTGGGAGCGAAATTCTCATTGTTCTGGAATCTCCACTTGGCCAGTGCCTTCTAGAAGAGTTCACATGTGTCAAGCTTCGAACCCAAGTGTCCATTTGATATCTACAAGATTGGAAACATGTCTTGCCTATTATTGGAAAGTCTTTGATTGCAAAACAACCTTCAGTTCATCTATAAATTGAGCACAGATCTGAGTGCTTGAAAAAGGAAGAATTTGAGTAGAGAAATGCTGGAGAATTTTCAATTGAGAGCTATATTTGTGTAGCTACTGCTGGAGAGATTTATAGTGTGATGAGGCTTGGGGACGTTGGAGGAAGGGTCACTTCAAATCAGTCACTTGGTTGTAACCTCTCCTTCTATCATTAATAAAGAGTACAACTTATTTTTCCCTATATGCATCTGTATTGGCTTTGATTTTCCATATTGAAAGATCTTGGTTGATGTATATGGTTTATGCTTTACTGATTTAGTAGAATAACTTGAATAGATATCTATATTATTGCATCTTCTGCTGTTTTAGTGTTCTTTCTTGCAGGAAGCATTTCGCACAAACCGCTTGAATTTGAAGCTACAACGGAAGCGACAGAAGGAGCCATTTAGAAGCGCTTGGATCACAAGTAACCTTGTAATCCTCTCTGTGTGTTTGTTCTTAGTTAGGAGAAATCGTCGTATAGTCTTTAATCTGTTGTTCTAGACTAGCACCTGTCTAGGGAGGCGTGTTTTATCTGTAATTCACAATTTTGGCCCAACAAATTGGCGACTCGACTGGGGAGAGTTTCTCTTAGTTATAGGTGTTTAAGCCTCTGATTTTCTTTGTTTATCCACCCAGTAGTTATTACTCATCAAAATTAAACTTTTTCAAAGCCAAATTTGCAAAGAAAGTGAGTTAAACAATAGTATTTTTCCTTATACACTACGCCCAATGCACCCTTAGACAGGACACAGTGCTTTGCATAACACTGTCTCCCTTCCTGGCTTGCGTTGTAGAGCACTATCTCCCCTTTGAGACTGCGTTGACTCCTGAAAACACCTATATTCCTTTGAATTTGCCTTTGCAATTTGCTTCAGTTTGTTTTCTGCTATGTTTTGAAAAGTTTGACTCTCATATTGACCAGTGAATCTATATACTTCTTCCTCCTTTGACTGAAAATTTGTTCAATGTTTGTTTGAAATTTTTTTTCTTTATCATTGACAAGTTGATTTCAAAGTAATTTTTATGGTTGCATTAAGAATCATTTGCTTTCAAAATAGGAAATTGTCGTAAAATCTTCATTTCCTTGATAGGAGAAATTGTTGTTAAAGTCCTCATTTTTCCTTCAAAAGAGAAATTATTGTTTGTAGTCTTCATTTCTCGAAAGTAAAAGGCATTTTAATTGTTGATTTAGTGCACTTAGTTTCTTTTCTGCATTCATAACATTAAAGAAACTGAAAAGAAAAACTTGCATTTGCATGTAGAATTTTGTGTGTTTTACAAAAGGAACATTAGAAAATCTGCATTTAGTTTGTGCTCATTGATTTTTTTTGCTCATTGATTTGTTTTCTCACAAATTATTTGCTCTCTTCCCTTAGTAGCTAGGATTTTCATTGAAGAAACTGAAAGTGAAAGATTGCTTATTATTCTTAGTTTTCATTTTAGGAATTTCATATACATCATCACAGTGAACCTTTGAAAGGAAAATTGTTAAGCAAGATCAACATAAAATTAATCTCAATTTACCTAACAAAGCATTGGAACCATAACAATAACATTTAGAAGGTCAAGGCTAGAGACGTGTTCCGGCGTCGTAAAACATAGCAGCTATCGTTAACTTGTTTGCGACACATTCCGAGTGTGATACCTCACTCCATGTACATAAGTATATCATAGCTCGTCCACGTACTTTCGGGTATATCGGGCGGTGTTACAGTACGATAAGTATAAAGGGGTGCTCTCACTATGCGGTTTCGCATCAGACAAAGCTAATACGAACTTGGGCCTCCACGTACCTTCAGGTATATTTGGGAGGACAAATTTTAGGTGCTATCCATCCATAGTGAACTAAGTCGGCTGCCTTGTAAATTGTGATACACCAAACACAACATTCGGGGATATTGCCTTCCCGTACTTCTTGGTTCTCCAGAAGGTATTCTGCAGTTCACAGTTTCTCGGTAAACCCTTTTGCCTAGCATTACCCTTTTATTTTGTTTATTTTTTTTTGGTTAAAATAAATCAGTAATCATGGAAGAACAAAATCTATCCCCCGTCGTTCGCATAGATTAGCTTTAAAACCACCTTTACCACCAGAAGTTACTTCTGGTAAGCAAAGGAGATAACGATGTGCCGAATCGAGTACAATCCATACCTTTGGTAAAACATCATCTTTTAAAAAATAAGAGTTAGCTCAAATTGTTTCCACACATCCTAGTTCATCTACTGTTGTCGAAACGGAGTCTTCACAGCTACTCGTAGTCACGATCCATCCAATCAGTGAGACCATACCTCCTGGACCGGACGTTTTTAAATCACAAATTGATCCAGATCCTGTCTCTTCTTTGCCAGAACATCTAAATCTAGAAGTCGAACAACTGGAATTTGTTCCTACCTTGGTCATCCCACAAATTTCTGTAGCCACTGAAACTCCTATATCACACAGTCAACTATCTGAAATATATTTTGGGCCCGACGGTGAGATACTTCCACCTGGTTTAATTATGATTGAATAAATCCCACAAGACGATACACCTTTAACTCCAACCCATTTCGGGGGGGACTTTTACCTATACGAGTCTTTTCCTCAATCATTTCCATCTGCTTTTGTTGATCCTGTTCCCATTCAATCACCCGTAGATTTTAAAGGGTATACATTTGGTCAATCAACCATGTCTGAACCAACATCTTCGGTTGGGACAACTGTTACAATTACGGCATCTCCTACCCTTGCTACTCTATCGATGTTCACAACTTCACCAGAGTCATACTTGCATGGTGGCCC
Source organism: Pinus albicaulis (assembly GCA_034641835.2). Classification (NCBI taxonomy): domain Eukaryota; kingdom Viridiplantae; phylum Streptophyta; class Pinopsida; order Pinales; family Pinaceae; genus Pinus; species Pinus albicaulis. The sequence goes on along the minus strand of CM076579.1, from coordinate 1,596,553,635 downwards.
TACGGTCCCAACAGGTTACAAATCATTATCTGGCACTTTCTCTGGTGCGTCTTCAAGACCATGGTCTTTACCAATGTCATCATCTGGTATTTTAACTGGTAATCCTATCTTTAGTACTGAATGGTTTGATTCATTATACACATCATCAGGGCAATATCAAGTCGGTCCTTCGGGTCAATTCCTTTAAGTACCATATCTACTGGACTTTCAACATTTGGAGAGAATTATTTTCTGTCTTATTATTCTCCTCATGCTGGGGGACAACCTTTGGTAACCCAATATGACAATACTCAGTCACTTTTTGGTCAGCCTAATGTTGAATTGAATGTTTGTGAATGGCAGCCCACTCTGCCTATCCAACCACAAACGGTTGTACATTCGTATCAACTGGTTCAACTTGTTACACCCACTTCATTACCACTTGTTAATACATATTTACCCCTATTACAGGAATCAAATATTGTACATCAACCTTATTAAGTGGGTCCTTCAACTCAATATCATCAAATGTTGGGTCCACAGACTCCAAATCCTTTGGTTAATTTACAACAACATGTATTAAGAATCATTTATTCACACGCTGGTCTACCATTTTATGGGGTGTCACAACCGCAACCAGGTTATACATATCAACCAAATCCAAGTTATCCTAATTTGGGTTATAAAATTGGTGGACAGACCCCTTGGAAACCTCAGGCGCAAATGCCTCAAACTTCATTTCAACAACTATCATATCCAGGTTTTGGTCAACATAATCCTCAAGCGTTTGCTATGAAAAATAACCCCTATCTAGGTTACTCGCAACAGATTCCGTGTGCTGGTGCTCAAAGGCCTATTGCTCAAGCAATTCCATCTTACCTTGGCTATGCTCAACCTGACCTTAATAGACAGTCACCTTTTGTTGCAACTTTAGAATTACCAGATTTAAATTGGTTAACCAATGATCCTATCAATTGTGCTCCTTGGTGGCCGGTGATGCCTCATAAATTACCCTCTGATATTCCTAAATTCAATGGAAACCCTGGAGAAGATCCATCGACTCATGTCATGACTTATCATTTATGGTGTTCATCAAACTCCTTGAATGTTGATTCTATTCGACTACGTCTTTTCCAGCGTACACTCATAGGTCTGGTTGCTAAATGATACATTGAGTTACCTAGAGCTTCTTTTGAAAATTTCACTACCCTAGCTACTGTCTTTTTGACCCATTTCCAGTTATTTATCAGATACGAAACTGGAATGGAACTCTTGACCAACTTCAAACAGACTAATGCTACTCACATTTTTTATCATATTCATGAGTGGCGTCATCGTGACGGCGGATGCATTATTGTTCCATATATTTTTGCTAATGGTTCATTAATTTCCATTTTGGCATATTTGAGATTCTGTGGCTAGGTGTCGTCCGTCACCAGGCATTATCATGTGCTGTCTTTAGACTTGATTGTGGGAGTGCAAGGGACACTCCTTTGAAAAAAATTTATAATACTTGGTGTTTTCAATGTGTCCTGATTAAGGATATGCAGAGAGATAAACAGTAGGCACTGTAAACACACACTGCCGCTACACTCATAATCCTACTCCTACTTAAAGTGTCTTGGTGTTATTTGACAGGCAAAGTGGCTGTGGGAGAGTAAGAAAAAGGGGAAATCAAAGAAAAAGAAAACTTCTAACCCGCAGGAAAGATCATCTGATCAACCGTCTGGACCACGAAAACCTCATTATCCATGCATAATCTGTGACGAGGAACACTTTGTTAGGGATTGTCCTCATTGTGCTGAAGTCTCAAAAATCATCAAGACTTCCCATGCATCAATTGTGTTGACAAACCCATTTCCAAATCCGGACACAAATTTGGTTGCTACGGATCCAGCTCCTAGTTCCCAAGTGTTAATGTTATCCACCACAAAACCTTCATAAGATATTTTTGTGTCAACGCGTAATAAAGATTATGGTAGTCAGGCCACTGATCAACCTACTACCTCGACTATGAATCCGTCTACGGAATAAATACCACCTATTGTTATTCCTGAATTGACAATTAAGCCACCAAAGGGAGTAATTCATAAATCGACATATAATCCTCGAGCAAGAGCTGCACAAAATTATAATATAGTTGAAGATTTGGCTCAATCCCCTTCATCTATGTCTGCTCTTGAGGAATTACAAAAATGTCCCTCCCAGAAGCAGGCTTTATTGTCGGCCATTGGTGGAATTGATCCGACTGATTCTAATCTTGTCGTCTTTAATCATATGGACTATGTGCTACAACTACCAGTAAAATTAGCATTCTCTATACAAGTAAATGTTCTCAATCACCTTGTTCATCGCACTATTATTGATGAGGGAGTATCTACATGTATTATGTCTTTAAATTGTTGGAAGTCACTTGGTTCGCCACGCTTATCACAATCATCAACGACGTTGAAGGATTTTGATGGAAGAACATATAAACCTTGTAGTATTATCAATAACCTGCATGTGGAACTAGGGGGAAAAACAATGAATATTGATGTCAAGGTTATTGACAAACCCCTTGACTAAAATATTTTACTTGGAAGTCCATGGGTATATGCAATGACTGCAATTATTTCTACATACTTTAGAATGATTACCTTTCCACATAAATGTGCAATCACAGTCATTAATCAACTATCCTTCTTTGCCTCCGCTTCACAGGTAACTGGAAGTGTTCTGTTTGTTCACTTGCCCCAACTAGAAATTCATAACATTGGTGTAGGACTCTTAAAGGATTCCACTTTTATGGGAACATTTGCATTACCGCCGCCTGCGACGTCGGTAGAAATTGCAAGTATAGAGACCTAATACATGATCTCTTCCACTCTATCTAGCTTAAGAAAGAGTACGGGTGATTCTGATATTTCTATGTTGGATTAATTTTTACCACCCAGCCCTATTGAGTTGGCATAGAAATAAAGCTATTTGGCTTGGGCGGCAAATCTGAAATCAACATCGCCGAGTGTTTGGGTTGATCGTTCCTTAGATTTTGGTACTCCATCTAATCCATTTTCCTCAATGTTTTTGCCAGATGAAAATATTTTGGAAGCTATGATGTCAGAAGGAGAACCATGGGAATATTATCATCATCGTTCCCATCTTCTTGATTATGAAGAAAACAATATTAGTGAACTATATCACCCATCCATCAAAAATTTCTTTTCGAATTCTTTACCAATTAATGCAATCGATTCTGAGCGAAATTTATCAAATATTGAAGAAACCGTTTCTATCAATATTTTGACCAAACCTGGCGTTGTAGAAAATATTCATGTCGGTGTATCTTGTTCTCCATCAGAACTTGAATTATATCGCTCTCTTTTTCGTGAATTTCATGATGTATTTTCTTGGTCTTACGAGGAAATGCTAGGCATAGATACTAGTATAGTTGAACACACTATTAATAAGTATCCTAATGTCAAACCGGTGCGCCAACGACTTTGTCCTATTCAACCAAAGAAAGCCACTGCCATCAAAGTAGAAGTTGAAAAAATTTTGCGTGTTGGTTTCATTTACCCTGTTATGCTAACTGAGCGGGTTTCCAATATCATTCCTGTTATGAAAAAACAAGGGACCATTAGAGTGTGCATCAATTATCAGGATGTTAATTAGGCTTGTTTGAAAGACAACTATCCTACTCCCTTTATTGACCAGATCATTGACGATTGTGCTGGATTCGAAATTTTTTCGTTCATGGATGGATTTTCCAGCTACAATCAAATCAATATCTGCCCAAATGATCAACATAAGACAACATTCATTTTTCCATGGGGCACATTCGCTTATAGGAAACTTCCGTTTGGTTTAAAGAATGCTGGGGAAACTTTTCAGAGAGCAATGGATTATGCTTTCAATGACATCAAGCACATTGTTCAACCATATCTAGACAATTTACCAGCACATTCACGAAATCAGACTGATCACCCGATGCATTTGAGAGCCATTTTATTACACTGCTGACACTACAAAATACGCCTCAATCCACATAAATGTGTGTTTTGTGTTGGTTCTGGTCGCTTGCTCAGATTCGTAGTCTCAAAAGAAGGAATTCGAATAGACCCATTGAAGGTACAGACCATTCTTGATTTTCCTGCACCATCAAATTTACTTCAGATATAGAAACTTCAAAGAAAGGTTAACTTCCTGAGAAGGTTCATTCCAAACTATGCCGAAATGGCTAAAGGATTTACTTGACTATTGAAAAAGGGGGTTCCCTTCCATTAGGACCAAGGTTCACAAGCTTCTTTTGATGCTATCAAGGATAATCTTGTCCGAGCGTCATTAATGTATCCTCCTAATTATCAAAATGATTATTTCCTAGATATCACCACGGCTGAAACAACCATTGCTATGGTATTGGTCCAAGTAGAAGAAGGAATTGAACATCCGATCTATTATTTGAGTCGTAATCTCAATGATACGGAAGTTAAGTACTCGTACGTAGAAAATCTTGCCTTTTCAGCTGTTCAAGCTATCCAAAGATTTCGCCATTATATCTTGCTCCGAAAAACAACTATCGTTTCATATTGCAACCCCATGACTTATATCTTATCACGTCAATTGCTGGGGGGCAAATATTCAAAATAGATTGTCATTTTATAGGAATTTGATTTGGAATTCATCAAATCCAAGTCAAAGAAGTCTTAAGTTTTGGCTGAGCTTCTCTGTGACCTTCCCTCTTATAGTACTGCAACTACGTTGGAACCATCTATTCCAGACGAGTCTCTGTTTCTAATCGGATCATCTGATCCTTGGTATGGGGATTTCATCATCTATCTCCAAACCCAAACTTTTTGACCTAACACCTCTCACTCTGAACAACGACATATTCGATACCAAGCCAAATATTATTTGATTGTCGGCAATACACTCTATCGTCGTGGTGTCGATACCGTTTTAAGGAGGTGCCTCACTCATGAAGAGGCCGAAAAAGTGTTAAATGATTGTCATGATGGGGCTTGTGGCAGACATTTATCTGGATATTCTACCGTGCAAAAGATACTCCGTGCTGGTCACTTTTGGCCCACTATTTTTCGAGATTGTATCCTCGTAGTCAGAAGTTGTCATGCATGCCAGATTTTTGATCGTAAGATCCGCAAACTGCCAGCGCCAATGCATCCTGTTGTCTTTGTGGGACCATTTACGAAATGGGGTATTGACTTCATGACCTGTAACCCTCGTTCGTCTAGGGGGCATGGTTATATTATTGTCGTATTCGACTATTTTACCAAATGGGTCGAAGTGATGCCTACATTCAATAACACAAGATAGAAAATTGCATTGTTTTTCTTCAATCATGTTATTGCACAGTTCAGTGTCCCACAAGCTATAGTTAGGATCATGGGAAGCATTTTCGCAACCACATGATGTCTGAATTGACTGGCAAGTTAGGATTGTTGCATGATAATTCTACTCCTTATTATCCACAATCAAATGGACAAGTTGAGGCTATTAACAAAATTCTTAAACGAATGCTTCAACGAATGATAGGAGTTTGTAAAAGAAACTGGCATTTGATCCTGTACTCCGCCTTATGGGCGTATCGAACCTCGTTGAGAAACGCAACCGGATTTACTCCTTTTCAATTGTTGTATGGTCTGGAAGCTATCTTACCAATCCAATGTGAAATATCATCATTAAAACTCACGATAGACTTGTTACCTGACACCTCAGAAGAAGAAGCGCATCTCCTTAACCTCATCCATCTTAATGAAACGCGTCGTGAAGCCCAATTGGCCAACGAAGCGCATAAGAGACGTATAAAGGCGCAATACAAAAAAAATGTCCAGCCTCGCATCTGCTCAGAGGGCGACTTGGTCCTTCTTTATGATCAAGAAGCTGATGTAATAGGTACAGGGAAATTCGAGCCATTATGGCATGGCCCCTATATTTTCTAAAGAGTTCTTGCTAAGGTTTCCTATGAGTTAGTTGATTATGATGGAATTCCACTGGCACAGCTTAGAAATAGGTTGCATCTTAAACGTTACTATGCTTAATCATGAGCGTAGTGATTTTTTGTATTATATTGTATATATGCTGTTGATTTGCATTTACTATCTTAATTTGTTTTTAGAGTTTTCTTGACGTTAGTAATCCGTTTTACATTTCATCGTAGATGTATGAATCTTTGGAACCATTTGTTGGATATACTGATGGTGCTAGTCGTAGTATGCAGAATTTATCCTCTGTAGCATGGGCCATTTTCGCTCCGAACGGTAAATTAGTGAGTTTTCAAGGGATTTGTATTGGTAGATCGACAGAAAATATCGCTGAGTATAGCGTATTGATCAAACTTCTCTCTGATGCCATTTCATTTGGTGTTAACTTCATAATCATAAGGTTAGACTCACAACTTGTGGTATTACAACTTACTAGTGTTTATACTGTTAGAAATCCAACACTTCTTATATTGTTCCTAAGAGTTCGACTTTTGGAAAGACATTTTAATTTTATTCAATATCAACACATTTCCAGAAATTTGAACACATTAACTGATTCATTAGCTAATCAAGTTTTAGACAGACATTTGCAACATATGTAAAGAAAAAATTTGTTGGCAATATGATGCAGAATGTTGTCCTTGATGGCAACCCACTTGATAGAGTGTTGTCCTTGAATGGCAACCCACTTGATGAAGATGATGGCAACCTACTTGATGAAGTTGTGCTTGTTAGAATATGTCTTGATGAACTTGTTAAATGATGTATCTACAGTGAGTACAGAAGGTAATGAAGAAAGGAATTCAGTATGTGCTAGATCTATGATGAAAAGAGTATGTCTCAAGGCATACACGGATTTGTCAAGGAGAAGTCGCGTATGCACGTGGGAAATAACGTACCAAGTAGCGTATGGGAAAAAGCGCTCATAAAGTACAAAACCAGGGGTAACCACCATGGTATTGACCCATTGTATTGAGTAATGATTCGTCTATGTGAACCCGTCCAGGAATACCATCGGAAGTAATGTGGTTTTGGCTCATGGTATTGAAAAAGGGTAAACCTATATAAGGAGAAGAAATTCATTGTGCAAATCATGAGTGTGGGTGCAAGACGTCTGAGCTTGAATGAATACTTCTCTCTGAAGTATATCTGAATGGAAAGGGTTACAGTTGAATGATAGATCTGAATGCATGATGCACCAAAGAAGAAAATGATGAAGAAGGGGATCTAGATCTGAAATGTATTTGTATTTGCTAGATCTTTTTATGGAATGATTAGATCTGAGATGAGGCGAACATCTGTCTGAAGTAAAGGGTAAAATCTGAGTGATGTATCTGTTCTGAAGAATTGCAATGACCTAAATGTCTGAAGAACTATACGCTAGTTCGCCGCAGAGTAAGCACGTATATACGTGGGTTTACTGAAGAGAAAGTGTGTATGGGCAGTAAAATTAGCTCTGTAATATGTACAAAAGTATACGCGGGTTTGTATGGTCGAAGGCTCGTATATACGCAGGATCAGTGAAAGGAAAGCGCGTATGAAGATTAGGGTTTGCTGAAGTATGAAGTATCAAATGTCTGATCTGTTCTGTTGTGTTACTGCTATCTGTTGATGATGTATGATTGAGCTCAAATGTATGGAGTGGGTCCAGTCTGAAAATATGATGAAACGTGGCCTGCAAGTTGTGTTCTAAAGGAAGCTTTGGATCTAGTGTGAAAATTGATGAAACGTGGTCCATAGAGGTGCTGAGGGTTGTAGCCTTCAGTCAGGGGGTTGTAGCTCCCTTCCAGGTGAGGCTGGTAAACGAGATCAGGGGGTCGTAGCTCCCTTCAAGGAGAGGCTGGTAAACGAGTCAGGGGGTTGGAGCTCCCTTCCAGGAGAGGCTGGTAAACGAGCGCAGGTGGGTGCCTGCGTGCTGGTCAAGTCTGCGCCAGCACATATGTTGTAAGATGTTTTCTTTATAATAAAATATTGAAGGCTGAGCAACGGCAGCGGTGGTTTTCTCCCGTCTTGGGTTTCCACCTAAAATCCTGGTGTTCATGTGTGATGCTTATGTGTGATGGTTTATTCTGTTCTTACTACACATGTTTACTGTTTATTGAACATTTGATGAATGAATGATGGAATGATATAAGTGAAGAATTAATCGCATAATTAGATCTCTGTGTATACGCGAGTTTCATAAAGGGTATCTGCGTATATACGCGAGTATGTATCAGGAAAGTAGCGTATGGGTTTTAGAAGTAAGAAAAAGTGAAATTTTTTGAGTATGCCCTAAATACTGATTCACCCCCCCCCCCCTCTCAGTATTTTTCCCAACAACATTCACATCATTGAATAGGATTGCACAATAAACACAGGAAGAACTCTGAAAACATATAGATAGATAGTTATAGGTTTTTACAAAATTTGTGCCCAAGACACATTGGTCATCTAACCTCAAAATGTATGCACAATGTCATAAGTAAACTAGTGGTGCTCATGGTAACATGTTATAGATCTAGAAATCCTACGAAGTAACCGCATCCAACGGTTAGGAACCCCAATAGTGTGTCGCTGCAATCGCATGGGTAACTCTTCGATCCGACAATCCAGAATTCCGAAGTTCAACCCCTCTCAGCTAGAGTCTCAGCCATATCAAGGTCCTGAAGGATTGCTCTCCCGATAGCCCTCTCTGCTGGTGCATCTGCTTCGTGCTCTGGTTCCTCTACTGGTTGAACACGACCAATATCTGCATTACATCAAACATTTAGTTTAGTCTTGGGAAAACATCAAAATACAAAAACATTGTATAAACCTTAGGAAAATAAAAAAACATGGTCAAAACATTCTTACCCATTGCACCCCACTGAGCGCCTTCTGGTAATACTAAATCTGGATCTCCTTGAAAGTTGACGCCTACGTATGCGTACTCATCGATGGCGACAATCTATCGCCGTAACTAGGCAAAGAATGTAGTAGAGAACACAACAGTTGATTGGCCTGCATGTCGACCCATGAGTTCTACCCATCTCTGCATACGAGGATCTCTAGGACTCGTTATATCGAATGTCACATGTTGTGGCTACATAAGTGGAATCCGTTCTAAAGCGAAGGAGATAGGGATTGAACCATAATTGGAATTCTTCTTCCTTCCTCCCTTTGCTTTGTTCAGTTGTTCCTTTATCTGCGATAGAAAAACTTCAGACCAGTTGAAGACTGTTTGCTCTAAGCACTCTAGCGCATACTGCATATACGATCTATTTGCTACATGTAGTTTAACGGTGCTAACAAGTTTAGCGATCCTGAAAAGGATAGTTCTCAAAGGCAAATCTCTAACATCTCGGATGTTTATTTTTCCATCTTTGCTAGGTTCTGCACCTAGATAGCAGCACTGCAGAATATAATCCCTCAATGTCTCTCCTCCAACGGTAGACCCTGAGAGTGAAATGGGAAAACCTCTCCTTGACAAACCTGTGAGAAAATACACATCCTCAATTGTTATGGGAACCACTTGGTTCTTAATATGAAATGCCTCTATCGTCGGATCCCATGCTCGAACTAAGAACTCCAAGAGTTATATTTGTTGCCTCATTCCCGATAATTTAAAGTACTTAACCAGTCCACAATCTCTTAGGGCTCTTACAGTACCCAGATCATTTAAGGCAATCATATCTTGTTCTTCATGTTCTCTTTCCCTCCATGTAATCGTTATTGTAATCCGATGGAAACCTGAAATACAACCATAAGATCCATTAGATTCCATTCATTGCAAAAAACTAGGCAAATTTTGGGCACAACATGAAAATAAAAAACTTGAACTGTGCCCAACGCACTCCGTGGGTTGAGATAGTGCATTGCACATGCAAGTACCCTTCACTGTACCTCCTATGCAATGCAGGTTTCGACATTCAAGGGTGCGTTGCCCTCATTTTGGGCAGAATTTACCCTAGGGGCCTTAAAACCCTAAAAATTTGCAGAAATAGAAGATGAAATGGATACCAAAGGAAAGAGGAGGTTCATATTACTAACCTGGACCAAACAGCGACGAAATCCGTCCACAGAAATGACTGTAATCAACGACTGAAGTTCGGGGGAAAAATCACGTTCAGAGCTCGAAAATGCAAATGGTAACTATGGAATGGTAAAAATGAATAGTGAAACTACTTTTAATAGTCATTTAATTGTTTTCAAAATATATTTATTTCTATGACTATAGTTTTATGATGTTTTTTTATCATGAAACAAGTATTTTTAATCCATTTGATGTTGTTCTGAATAGGAAATACAACTGATGGACAGATTAGTCGTGCAGATTTATTCAAAGAATGACTTGACCACAAAGCATACTTTTTCGAGCTTTGTTAAAAACGAAAAAGGATTTGAAGCGCACTTTTATTTATTTTTCGAGCTTCGATAACAACGAAAAAGGAACCCTTGGAGTCTTCTTTAAGCTCTTTTTAGACTCCGATAATGTGAAAAGATTGCCGAGCACTTGTCTTTTCAAGCTCGTAAAAGTAAATGAATTGATATCTACTCAGTATAAGTTTAATCCTTTTCCGGACTGAGATAGATTATTTATGAAAAAAAATACCTTGGTTAAACATGACCAAGGAGGTTCTCTCAGATATTATTTTACACTTTTTCAGGTCTGAGTGACAAATTTATGAAAAATTACTTATGGAGTTTTCTTTCGTCCTCTTTTTCAAACTCTCTAAATATGAAAAAGGAATGGGCTATCACTGTCGTTAAGCTCGTTAAAACATAAAATAGTGACGGGCTTGTCGATCATGGCAAGAATCGAGTTTCATTCATCGCTATACTCGTTAAATTATTAAATAGCGATACTTTATTCGCTTGAAGGGTTGAATTATAGATCAAGCAGATGTTATCCTCCTCAATCTTGTTAAGAAATAAAGAGGTACTGGTCGAAAAATGACTGAGGAAAATTTGGGAAACATGAGCGAGAATTCTTTATGGTAGCAAGTCAGTCTTGAACATGACACTTCTTTCACTCCATGTCCGTGACTGTTTGGGTTGGGTAATCATCTTGATGGTTCATTCACACCTATGGTTCATCATACCTTCACTTCGGTTTTGGGTCAATGCTGCCAACTCATCATAGTGTCATCGATATGTTCAATAGAAGTCATCCAGTGAATACCTCATCCTTCTGCAATACTCATAGGCCTTCATTCTCATGACCGTCATCCCTGAAAATTTCTATATCAAGTCATACCTTTGTCTCTGAAATCAGTAACTCCCATTTTGCAATAAGGTGACTTCCTGTCGACTACAAATCAATATCGAGGAAGTTCACTTAGAAACATCAGATTCCAGTACTATGAGGCTTTTTACAGCATCGACAAGATCCTCGCTTCCGGACCTTTGACTGAAAGATTTTGTTTGGCGTTCGACATCAAATCATCTATTCGCGCCTTACGAAATGTACTATAGTACCTTGAGGGCCATTGACATTAATGGTGGTTCTCTCGCGTTTGTTAACAACTCACATTATTGGCTGGTAATCAAACGATATCTTTCCATGTTCGACTACAAATCATATATTCACATGGCTAGACTTGTACCTGAATGATCGAGTGAGCGAGATAAGAAGACCCCTGATCTAGTCTCATCCATCCGGGCTGCGATTTCAAGATTGTTGTACACATCATCTGTACGGTGACTTTACATACAGATCGTCATTCAAACATGGGCCTATATCTGTAGGCATGTCTGCATCTAGGCAACATTCCGATGAAGATGATGTTATGAATTATATACATGTTATTAGATTGTTTATGTGCTGAATATGGGAATTCCTACCCTCAGCAATTATGATCAAAGAGGATATATCATGATGTAATGTATTGTAAGGTTGATGCAGGTGACCACTCTGCTTCATCTCCATCCCATCACAGTGTAAAGCATCTCAATCAAAAGTTATTATTATTATTTTGACTTCATGCTTTAGGGGGAAATTTGTTATAGGTCAATTTGGGCACCATTCCCGATGACTTAGTTAACTGGGCATCATCTCCAGGATCAATGATTAAGGGTCTATCATTCCCTATCATTTGAAGTTGCTACATGTCCTAAGACAGGAACAAGACAAATCAAGCAAGAATTTCATTAAGCAAAGGTTTCCAAAGAATGAAGCTTATTATATAGCATATGAGAGCTCACCAACACAGGCTCTAAAGGGGTTAAGTGCGTTGCATATGTAGGTAGCCCCATGCAAGGCTACTCTGCAAAGCACTTCTCAACATTCATAGGTGCGTTGGTCACATTGGGAGTGAAATTCTCATTATTCTGGAATCTCCACTTGGCCAGTGCCTTCTAGAAGAGTTCACATGTGTCAAGATTTGAATCCAAGTGTCCATTTGACATCTACAAGATTGGGAACATGTCTTGCCTATTATTGGAAAGTCATTGATTGCAAAACAACCTTCAGTTCATCTATAAATTGAGCACAGATCTGAGTGCCTGAAAAAGGAAGAATTTGAGTAGAGAAATGTTGGATAATTTTCAATTGAGAGCTAGAATTGTGTAGCTGCTGCTGGAGAGATTTATACTATGATGAGGCTTGGGGACGTTGCTGGAAGGGTCACTTCAAATCAGTCACTTGGTTGTAACCTCTCCTTCTATCATTAATAAAGAGTACAACTTATTTTTCCCTATATGCATCTGTATTGGCTTTGATTTTCCATATTGCAAGATCTTGGTTGATGTATATGGTTTATGCTTTACTGATTTAGCAAACTAACTTGAATAGATATCTATATTATTACATCTTCTATTGTTCTAGTGTTCTTTCTTGCAGGAGGCATTTCGCACAAACCGCTTGAATTTGAAGCTACAACGGAAGCGACAGAAGGAGTCATTTAGAAGCACTTGGATCACAAGTAACCTTATAATCCTCTCCATGTGTCTGTTATTATTTAGGATAATGGTCGTATAGTCTTTAAACTATTGTTATAGACTAGCACCTATCTAGGGAAGTGTGTTTTATCCATAATTCACAATTCTGGCCCAACAGCATGGAAGTAAATTTTGAGAAACTAAAAGAAATTTTTCTCAATAAAGGACCAAATCACAATAACCTCCTTTAATTTTTTCACAGGTGTCATATATCGGGAGTTTCAGATGAATCTTCAAGGCCTACGTTTCAAACTGTGTAATTTCTTGTTTTAGACATGGTTTTGCATATAATTTTCTGAGAAGCTGGGGTATATTTTGAAGGAATTGAAAGAGGTTTTTTGTAGATAATGGGCCAAAAAACAAAAACCTATCTCATATTTTACACAGGTGCTACTATTTTGGCATTACACACGTCACTTGGTGGTCCATTTTCAAAGTTTTTGTTGACAAAATGATGAAATTTTGCTGTGCAACACAACCTAAGTTGCCTTTTCTATTTTCATCATCAGTTCGAGATTTTAATGTCATGATAGGACATTTTGACATAAGTTTGTTACCTAGATAAGTTAAGCGGATAGGTATAAATTAGTTTTTATGTTTTTCTCTCCGAAAGATAAAATATGTTGTATAAGACTGTTTTATGTAATTTTTGATCAAAAAACGATAGGTTCCTAATCATGTATGTTTCGATCCATTCTAAATGGATAGATCATACATTTAACCTAGTCATGATATATTTATGATGTGAGAAGATGAAAAAGGGGATGGCTAGTTAGAGTGTTAGAGGCTTGATGACTGTATTTACTGTATGAATGAATAACAGAAGGCCAAAGCCAGTTTGAGTAGGGATTCATGCGTATGATTTTGTTAGTATGTATTGTGCTCCTGTAATTGTGATTTAGTTTATTTAATAACATATATGTTGTCATTCTTCATGTTTAGTTTGAAGTATTTTATTAGAATTCAAAGGTTTTCTCTGGTTTAACTTCCGAAGCATTATATGTGTTTTTTTCCCTGATCGATCAAATTCATCCTTGATAAATGCTTGATATGTATTTCCTATTATGTTTCATCCTTTCAATACAACGAAATATTTTTCAAATATTACTAATAAGTCCTATTGTCTTTCCCCTGTGAGGATTGGCCTCCATATCCCTTATTCATTCAAATTTAGCCCATTGATCCTGATTTTCCCTGTCCTATGCACTCACAACCATCAAATCAGTTTTAAACACCCCTGGGTTTAATAACCAGTCTAAAACCCATATCCTACCTATCTTTGATCGATAGTTGATCCAATGAGAGATCCCTCTCCAAGGTTAGGGGGACCGGAGCTTAACCTACAAGTGATTTATGGTTACCTCTCTAACCCTTTCTTCAGCTTAAAGGGATTTACGAAGTGCTAACAAAAGGATTGTAGTCCTAATTTTTCTAATTAGTTGGAGCTTGGAGAAATTCAAGTCATGATTGTTGACCAAGTTGGAGATTGGGGTCTGTTCAAGGTTGGAGCCTTGAGAATCTAAAATATTGATGTATAGGTTGGAGCCTGATTTTGAACAAGAGGATTGGATTCCTCATCATTTTGATTAATAAAATTCATTTTTTTGTTTTTATTTCTTATATTCTAGTTCAGTTTGTGATAAAATATTAAGTTGCATAAATACAAATTGAAATAAATACTGAGTCACCCCCCCTCTTAGTATTTCCAACATCCGTCACAACAAAATCAGGCTAGGTGCATCCCTAAACTATAGAACAAATGGTAGAGCCAAGGTGGACGACCCCAGGATGACCCATGAAAGTGAAAACAAAGAATGGTAATGGGAAGAGGAAAAATGACATGGTAAAGTGGTGTGAGTTCCATAAGAACCCCACTCATAACACAAATGAATGCCGTGCAAAGAAGTCACTAGTGGGAGGGTTAAAAGCTTCAAATTCAGGTGTAGGTTTTGACTCTGAAATAAATATAAACAAGGGGAAATAGATCATTGATGCAAAACCTAGTATTATTGTTGCCATTTCCAAGGTATAGTAAACTGAGTCCAAATATATAGAGGAAGGTGAGCATCTCTTTCACTCACTAATGTGTGTGCAGGGTACTCCACTACGTTTCATTGTCGATAGCGGGAGCCAAAATAACCTCATATCAGCAGATTTCATTAAGTAGTTGGGCCTACCAAAAATACCACACCCACAACCATACACATCGGGTGGCTCTAGAAAGGGTGAGGTGTTCGCATCAACCAACAATGCCGCCTTCCCTACAAAAAACAACCTTTCACATATGAGGTATTGTATGATGTTTCTCCGCTCGAAGTTTTTGATGTGTTGTTAGTCCAACCATATTTCTTGAAAAGTCAAGCTGTGTATGAGTCTATACCTCATAATGTTATTATTACTTTTTTCATACAACTATACATGGTAGAAGAGGTAGCCCAACCCACTATCGTTTCTCAAATTTCTACTAAGAAAAGTAGTGAGTTCATATCCAAGGTTGGGAAATTTATCTTGTTCATAATTCACTCTCAAAGCAAGGGGAATATTGTGGCCACATCCATGGCCTCCACAAAGGGATCCTCCATGTAGTGGAGGTAAGTGGATAAGATCGTGGATGAATACAAATATATCTTCTCCACACCCACTGGGGTACCCTTGCACTATCAAGTCAAGCATTCAATTGATCTGACCCTTGGAGCACCTCTACTCAATGGGCCAAGCTACCATCGCTCACTTTTAGAAAATGAGTAAATCAAGTGAAAAATACAAGAGCTTCTGTAAAAGAGGAAAATCCAACCGAGCTCCTCACCCTATGGAAACCAAATTATACTCATGCAAAAGAAAGATGGGACCTAGCAACTCTGCATTGATTCTTGGGCCCTGAATAAAATAATAGTAAAGAACCAATGTTTGATTCCCTATACTGATGACCTTCTTGACCAGCACAAGGGGGCCAATTACTTCAATAATATTGATTTGATGTTTGGCCACCACCATGTCCCAACAGAACAAACTAATGTGTGGAAGATTGATTCATGTCTAAGGAAGGTATTTTTGAATAGTTGGTCATGCCCTTTGGGTTGATGAATGACCCATATACTTTCATGAGGATGATGGATGATATCTTATGTCCTTTCATTAACTATTTTAGGGTTGTATATATGTTTGATATCCTCATATTTAGTAAGGTTGGGCATAACACTTGCAACATTTTCAACAGGTCCTTCACACTCTGTGACAACACAAGTTATGTGCTAACTTGGATAATGTTCATTCGACATGGACAAGGTCCAATACCTAGGTTAATTTATTGATGAGCAAGGTGCACATGTTGATCTAGCCAAGATCTAAGTCATTTGGGATTGGCTGGCCCCAATGAATCTAAGATGGCTTTGTAGCTTCTTGGGCCTTGTTAACTTCTATCGAAGCTTTGTGTTGGAATTATATTCTATCACTTGGTCCTTAAGTGACTAAGGGAGAAGAAGAATATATATTTTTGGTTTAAGTCACAACAGAAGGAATTCAAAGAACTTGAAAACCACCTTTGCTCTGCACCAATCCTCACCTTGCGAGACTTACAACAACCGTTTGAGATTAAGACAGATGCCTCTAACTATGCTATTGGTGCAATCCTCATTCAATAAGGACATGTAGTGGCATATCATAGTGAAACACTCTCTAATATTATTTGGATATACCCCACTTATGATAAGGCCATGTATTCCGTTGTGTAAGCCTACTGGAAATTGAAACATTATATCTCGAGGAAGGAGAAGATTATCCACATGGATCACATGCCTCTTCAATTTATGTAAACACAAGGGAAGTTACAAAATAGCCACCATAAAAAATGGTCCACATACTTGCAAAAATTCCATTTGAACATCAAATACAAGATGGGTAGCACCAATAATGTTGCACACTACCTCAATCAACGCTCGATTTTGGCATTGACCACAATTCTCAACTCTTATGAGCATGATACCTATGGATAGTTGCAACTACACAACACTTGATCAAGGTGGATATTGGTGGCCACCCACCTATTCCAGTTGGACCCCCAACGCTGTTTATTTTCAATTCCCTGAATTCTAGAAAAAATTTATATTTTTGATAGTTTTTCGGGTCCTGAACTTTCGGAGCCATTTTGAGGCCCTAAACAATGCTATTTTGAAAAATGTTCCAAGCCCATTGTCTTGTTGGGAAAATTTATCATCCTCGGTTAGAAATTTCTAATAGGGTAGCGTGCACGCAAAACAAAGATCATATGCTCAAATTATGACCCTGCGAAGTTGGCGTCCAACTAATCCCAACATGGCCCAAAAAATTTTGGCGCTTCATCTCCTAGGGTTAGGTTTTTGGATGTTTATGGTATTCCATTATTTATTAATAATAAAGAGGCCTCTGAGCCTCATTGTAACATAGTTTAAAATGCATGTAGTTGTCACATATTTTCTCTGAGATAAGCTACCATCGCCCGAGCTAGTTTATTTCCATTCTGCATGTCAACAATTTTCAATATTCGTTATTCATGAATTGACGTTTAGTTTTCGTTATAACTCTATGTTTTTGTTTAAATATGTATTTATTTTCATTCCTACACAAATCTGGATCAATGGTATCAAAATGGTCTGCTTTTTCTGTGTTTTTATGTCCATGTCCCCAACAAGATTGGGGTATAAAGTGTTAGGACTTAAACTAGTTGAACCCTTGCAAGATCGGCCTTGTCAACCCCTACGGTCTCCGACGGAGGAAGAACATAAAGACAAGGGAGCAGGAGATCCTTTCAAAAATGTTTCTCGAAGAGGCCCCGAGCGAAAAAGGAACGAGATGATGGATAACTTTTCACAGACCCTTTGGTGGGTATCAATGAGCGAAGCATATTCATCCAACAATCACTTCGGAGGCGCCTCCCTCTTTAGGGTACACGTTAAATTTGAAATTCCTATATTTGAAGTTAAAATAGACGCAAATTCCATAGATAAATGGTTAAATATGTTGGAAGGATAATTTTCAGTCCATAATTTTCCCAATAGGAAAAATATTACTTTTTCACTCCTTAAGGTTTCCCCTCACGTCAAGGACTGGTAGGAAACCTACTGTAAGTAGAGGGATGGGAAGGAACCTTCATGATATTTAGTCACACACACTTAGAATTATTTCTGAGACATCGTCAAGGAACATTATTACCTTGTGAGGAGCTATGAAGATAAGTACATAAAATGAACCACATTATGGTAGGAAAGGGACTAAGACGTGCCAGAGTTCACAAATATTTTTCACACCTTTCACACAAAGTTGGCTATTAAGGATTCTCAGTGGCATCTGGTACTCAAGTATTGAAACTGTCTACACGAATACATCGAGGTAGAGATGGAGTTCTTGGTCATCTTGTTGCTTGGCACTGCATACAATATTCTATAGAGATTGAGCATAAATTTAAGAAGAATAAGCAAGACTTTGGATCTACAAATACGATATAGGGAAAAGGCACCTCCAATCACAGAATAAAGGACAAAGATAAGGTGGGGTGACCTAGGACAACCCATCAAAGCCGTAAGAAAATAATAGCACCACAAAGATGAAGAAGGACATAGGAAAATGGTGTGAGTTCCACAAGAGCCTCACTCACAAGACCAATGAGTGTCACACCAAGCAGTTACTAGTGGCCGAGCTGAAAGCTTTAGTGTAAGATGCATGATTCGAGTTTGGGTGATAACCTGAAAAGGGGAATGAAAAGGGGAAGTAAATTATCGATGCAAAGCCCAATGCCACCGTTTCCACCACCAAGGTCTAGAAGATTGATTCCTAAGATATATAGGGGGAGCGTATATTTTGTTAGAAAATTATATATTACAGAGAAATGGATCACATAAATTATGTTGAAACAAAAACATAGAAAACATATAAAACAAGAGAGACACAAATATATGTGGTTCACCCAACTTGGGCTATGTCCACGAAAATAGACAGTCCTTCCTTTATATTATCTAGCAAAATGAAGAGACACAACCTACAACAGATTCGCTGTAATATCCTCTTCTCTCTCACTCAATCCCCCTTTCTATTTGTCGTTTAGAATATACACACGATACATAGACGCAACACAATACCCTCATACAATAGAGGGGTTACCTTCTAGGAAAAAAAACCCTAAATTAAACATAAATTCTACCATCAGATCATATGCCTAATGAACAACCCAGATTGACTAGGAAATTACAATATTTTACAAGGCAATTTTACATTTGTTTTTAACTTCGGGGGCGCTGCCCCCGAAACCCCCTCACCAGGGGGTGCCTCCAAAATGGACCCCACTCCCCAGACCCCCCTGACGACGATCAAACGATGGGTGGTGTTGCCGCCCCATTAAGAAAAATGGTCCAACGTGGTGATACATATAAATAAAAAAGATAATGAGGCTCCACACCTAACAATCTCCCACTTGGAGACTGATTGTAGCAACTCCATTGCTGCTTCATTTGCTGGAAAATTACTCCACTTTGTACATGGTTGTTTCTCATTTCATCGTCATACATGAAGACCAATTGAAACTGAGCATAATCTCAGTTTCTCCTTGGTTACAACTTTTGTTAGCATATCAATAGGATTTTGGCTAGTGTGTATATTTTCCAGCTTCAACTGTCCATCTTCGAACATTGACCATATGAAATGGTTCTTGAGATGTATGTGTTTTGTCCTAGAATGAAATGACGAGTTCTTTGCAAGATGAATGGAACTCTGGTTGTCACTGTATAACCTTCCCATCTCATGATTCTTACCCAATTCACCCATAAACCTTTATAACCAAATCATTTCTTTACTAGCCTCTGTAACAACAATATACTCTACTTCTGTTGTTGAAAGTGAAACAACACTTTGCATTTTTGAAACCCAACCGACAATTGTTCCACCTGCAGTAAATACATACCCTGTAGTGCTCCTCCTGTTATCTCTATCACCTGTCATATTTGCATCAGTATATCCCTGTAGAGAAATGTTTGAACCACCAAAGCATAATGCTTGATTTGTGGTACCTCTCAAATATATTAGAATCCATTTCACTGCCATCCAATGTTCTTTTCCTGGATTGTTCATGTACCTACTTACAACTCCCACTGCATGTGAAACATCAGGCCTTGTGCAGACCGTTGCATACATTAAGCTTCCAACTACTGATGCATATAGAACTTTAGACATATAATCCATTTGTTCTTGGGTCTTGGGGCACATCTCCTTAATAAGTTTGAAATGGCTAGCCAAATGTGTACTAAGTGGTTTTTCATTCTGCATATTAAATCACTTCAACACCTTTTGTATGTACTCATTCTGAGACAATATTAATTTGCGATTTTTCCTGTCTCTAGTTATTCTCATACCAAGGATTTGTTTTGCAGCTCCCAAATACTTCATTGCAAATGAATTTTCCAATTTTGTTTTGAGCACATTTATTTCCTGCATGTTAGACCCTGCAACAAGCATGTAATCTACATAGAATAACAATATAATATAGATGCCATAATTTTGCTTTTTTAGATAAACATAATGATTAAAGTGACATCTAGTATAACCTTGTTCAGACATAAACCTATCAAATTTTAGATACCACTGCCTTAGAGCCTGTTTTAAGCCATACAAGCTCTTCTTTAACCTGCACACTTATTTTTCCTTCCCTTTGACCTCATATCCTTGTGGTTGCTGCATATAGATTTGTTCCTCCAAATCTCCATGGAGAAATGTTGTCTTTACATCTAACTGTTCAAGATGCAAATCTTCCACTGCTACAAGACTTAAAATAGTTTTGATTAAAGTCATATTAACAACAGGAGAAAATATTTCATCAAATTCAATATCTTTCTTCTGTTCAAACTCCTTCACCACAAGTCTAGCTTTGTACCTCTGCTTTCCTCCATCTTTTCCCTTCAACCTGTAAACCCATGTATTATGCAATTTTATTTTACGTGCAGGCAACCTGACTATGTCCCAAGTCTGGTTATGTATTAAGGAGTCCATCTCTTCCTTCATGGCTAGCTCCCACTTCTTCTTGGTTTCAACCTACATTTCTTCTTCATAACATTCGGGTTCTCCAGAACCAGTCAACAATAAATAATCTAATGAAGGAGAGTATCATTCAGGGGGTCTACTTATCTTGGTAGATATTTTGACACCACTTTCAGGTGTTTGAGGTACCTTTTGCTGTTGTGGTTGTTTTTGTTATTGTGGCTGTTGATTATTATCATTATTTTCAAGCACCTTTACTTTTCCTGTGACATAATCAAGAACTGTGTATTCTTTGTTTTCTTTTTCCTGTTTCTTTTCCTGCAACTGATTCTTATACAAGACCTTTTCATTGAATATTACATCTCTTCTCCTAATGATTTTGTGATTTTCATAATCATATAAGAGATAACCAAAATCATTAACACCATATCTAATAAAGGTACATTTCTTTGATTTTTCGTCAAGCTTTGTTCTATTTTATTTATTAATATGGACAAAGGCCTCACAACCAAAAGGATTTAAAAATGAGTAGTTTACCTTTTTACCTGTCCATGCCTCCTCTGGAATGCCACCATCCAAGGAACTTGAAGGCCCTATGTTTATTAGATAAACAATAATATCTACAATATCTGCCCAAAATTGTAAAGGAAATCCTGCATGCAATCTCATGCACCTTGCACGCTCCATGATTGTTCTGTTCATCCTTTCTAACACACCATTTTCTTGTGGTGTTCTTGGAACTGTCTTCTGTCTGTGAATTCCATGCTATGAACAGTACCCGTCAAACTCTTTTCTGCAATATTCACCTCCATTGTCTGATCTTAGACACTTCAAGTTCTTTCCCATTTCAATATCAAACAAAGCTTCACATTTCTTGAAAGTATCAAATACATCCGATTGATTCTAAATACAATAAATCCAAGATTTTCAAGTAACATAATACCTGAGAAGGTCCCCATACATCTGTATGCACAAGCTCTAAATTTTCGCTCTTCTTTTCTTTCCCAACTCTAAGAAATCTGACTCTCTTCTATTTTCCATGCATACAATTTCACAGAAATCCAAATCAATATTCTTCAAACCTGGGAAATTTTTTCTTGAGTGAAGAATCTTCATCCCCTTCTCACTCACGTGTCCGAGCCTATGATGCCATACTACTGCATCTTCTCCTTTGTAAGTTAAAGCATTAACAGAGTTATAAATACCATTTCATAAATACAATGTACCAAACTTTTCTCCTTTTACTATTACCAGGGCTCCTTTAGTGACCTTCTAGGTTTTATCTGTGAAAGTTGTCACACAACCATCACCGCCTAACTGCCCTGTTGAAATCAAATTTTCTTCAGATCTGGAACATGCCTTACCTCCTTTAATAACAATTGGCTTCCATTCTGTTGTTTTACAAGAACTTTACCCATTCCAACGATTTTACAAGGTTTATCATCACTGAGATGAACTTGTCCAAAATCTCCTTGAAAATATTCATGAAAATAATTCTTATCGGGTGTGGCATGGAATGAGGCCCCTGAATCTACCACCCAGGAATCAGTAACATTTTCTAAAGAAAGAATCAAAGTATCTTGTAACACATCACCTGTCACATTTTCTTCATGATTGTTTTCTTGCTGTGCGTATCCTTCTTTTCCCTTCCAAGATTTACATTCTTTCTGCAGGTGTCCTTTCTTTCCGCATTTCTAGTGCACTATCCTCGATATGGACTTGGATATGCCTTTCCTTGATTTACTGCGATATTCTGAGCTCTTTCATCTTTCCATTTTTCTTCCCCTAGTCTCTGCACTCAAAGCATTACCCAATGTTTCACCGAAGATTTTCTGTCGAATTTCCTCGCTAAGGATAACACCGACAACATCATCAAAATTTAAATTACTAGATCCAGAGATAGAGTTACTAAGGCCCATAACTAAACCATTCCAACTTGCTGGCAATGAGCACATAAATAACAGAGCCCTAACTTCATCATCAAATTTTACCCCTACAGAACCTAACTGACTGGTAACTGAATTAAATTCATTTAAATGGTTGTTGTCCAGGTAAATCCTCTCTAAGGACAGAGACGATCCCTCTAGCCCTAGGGTGGGTCTAGCAACAAGGGGAACAAGCTAATACTTACTTTCCTATATTATAAATGAAACATAGATCGAAAGAGATGACCTACCTTGATATGATGTTGCGATGTTGCTCTTCGTTGAAGCTCTTCGATCCTTTGCTTTTCCAAATTCGATCATCACCGTTGCCAACGCTCAATTGCTTGCACAAGTGACCAGGAAACAACAACAAAACATAAAATTGCAACATGCATATACAATTATAGCTTATCTAACTAATCAGGGAATGCTAGAATTCTTATCTTGAATCATGGACAAGAATGGAAAATAAATATCAGTCGTATCATATTTTTAATAGAAGAGGAGTTACAACGTGCACCTTGATGTCGAATCTCTCCTTCAACGGGTCCAAATTTGGGCACGTCTCCAAAGCACTCATTTTCAACTAAGTGTGAGAAGGTTAAGGGCTCAACTCTGTCCTTCAAAGCTTATGACAATCTTCAAAGCTCTCTCTATTATGCTCTTCTATTATGTTCTAACCAATAGAGGCATTGGAGGTTAATCAATTTATAGAGATGGAGGAGGGGACATGGATCCACTTATGATGGGAAAATGGCTTATCTCTTTGGGATGTTCCTCTTTTGTAGGAACAAGAGGCCCAAGGGAGGAAGCTCAGCCATATCATGACCAACAAACATCCAGCTCTCTGCTCTTGAAGCTTCTAGGCCATGAAGCTTCGTTTCCAGTTAAAAAAATCTTCCAGAAGTAGATCAGCACGGGTGTGAGGTCGATACTAGTGTTGATTGGCACTGGTCACAGGCCAAGGATGGGCCATCGGCACTGGTAAGACATAGAAGGGTCGTGTTGCTCCAAAAAGATGGGTTTTTAGGGAGCTACTTGAGGAATGATCAATAGAGAGATTGTTCTTCAGACTAAAAGGGATGAAATGAAATATTTTCATGATGGAAAAGGTACACAGGGATCATTCTAAGGGTCCTCCAAGATTCGAGAATAGGGAGTACAAAGACAGTAAAAAAATGTTGCGTAACAATGGTCAACAACAAATCCACCTTTCGAAATATTCATATTAAATAAATGTTTCATAAGAAATACCGTATTTGAGGCCAAGATTTTTTCATATAGTTTCACCAATGCCGTAATTAAACCCTCTGTTGTTGTTTCCTACGAAATATTGACGGCTACCGATGCCGCGAGGCACAACCGTATTGTTCCAAGTGCCTTTCTATCGAGAATCTCCCATTCTTCATTTGTCATACTTGATGACTTCTTTGTTTTCTGCTTAATGGTAGGTACAAATATTTCGAATACACAAAATCTTCCATTTGCATCTTCCACAATGGGTAGTTTTGGCTGTTAAATTTCTCGATCCTAAACCTACCATCTTCTGCCATTTCTCCCACTCGAACCAGGACCCCTTCTTTCCTGTGAGTTTATGAGCCAAATAGACCTTCGACTCTGATACCAGTTGCTATAAAATTATATATTATAGAGCAATGTAACACATTAATTATGCAAAAAAAAAAAACATAGAAAACATACAAAACAAGAGAGACACATATATATGTGGTTCACCCAACTTGGGTTACATCCACAGAAACAATGAGTCCTTCCTTTATATTATCCAGCAATATAAAGAGACACAACCTACAATAGATCCAACTCTTCACTCTCACACAGTCCCCATTTCTATATCTCGTTCAGAATATACACATGATACACATTTGCAATTCAATACCCTCATACAACAGAGGGGTTACCTTCTAGGGCAAAAAACCATAAATTAAACATAACTTCTATTGTCAGATCATCCACCTAATGAACGGCCCATGTTGACTATGAAATTACAATATTTTATAAGGAAATTTTACATATGTTTTTAGCTTTGGGGGCACTGCCCCCAAAACCCCCCGCTAGGGGGGGGCTCCAAAATGCCCCCCCCTGGGACCCCCCTGATGGCGATCAAAAGACGGGCAGCGTTGCCTCCCCGTTAAGAACAAGGGTCCAACGCGGTGATACATCTAAATACGAAAGATAATTAGGCTTCACACAAAACATCTCCCACTCATAGATGTGGGTGAAGGGTTCTCAATTGAAGGTCGTGAAGTGGTTGGGCCTACTGAAAAACCGCACCGTCAACCATACACCATCGGATGGATCCACCAAGGCCAATATCTCCATGTCAGCCAACTGGAAGCAACATGTTGTGTATAAGTCCAAGCCTCGCATTATTATTATTACTTTAGGTAGTAAGCTATACATGATAATGAATTTATCCCTGTGTTAGGTGGCCAAATAAATTCTTGCAAACAAGAAAGATCTCCCTAGATTTCCAACAAAAACTAGTAATAAACATCAAAATAATTGTTACCTTTCCTTAGCCTACAACTGAAACTTGAAACATGAAACATGTAGTACGCGAAGAATCACATACCGATTAGCAATGTGCTTGTAGAATTCCTTTCAGTGCTTTCCACAACCATCTTTCCGTCAATGCCTTGGAGGCTTTCTTAATGATTTCCACTTCTTCTCCATGATGCTCCAAAAGAGATCTGCATAGACAAAAACGTTAAAAGGGATCAAAGCATATCAGATATAAAATAAAAGTTAAATGAAATCCATAACTTATAAACCATGCGAGTAATCAAAGAATCTAACAAATAACATCAAAATAGAAGAAATTAGGAAAGAATAACTAATTTTTATTAAATTCAAAGGAGAACATGCTTACAACCTGGTTTCCTTGATGTCACAAGCCTCTTCCAATGGTCTTTGTTCCTTCCCTTGATGACAAGCTCTTCAGAGCCAAAATCAAGAACATAAGTTTACAAATCCAAGTCTCTCCTCTTCCTTTAGTATTGTGCTCAATTTATATGTAGGAGGAAGAGGTTTCTAGTTCATCTTCTCAAGGGATATGATGCTTAAGAGGAGGAGATTAGTTCCATGAACCAAGGGACGAGGCGCAGGTATGTAGTGGTTCAAGGTTTCTAATTTGGATAAGATTCCTCCATCAAAGCTTATAGAATTTTTATTTTTATTTTTATTTTTTTACTTGCATGAACATGATTACACAGTTGTATTGGAAGACAATGCGTAAAATTGCGCAGGACACAATGGTAAAAATTGCACATGTGCAGGTAATGGATAGGAAAATTGCGTAGATGCTCAAAAATGGTTTTTAAGTAGTGTAACTCGAAATTACTTTTGTCCCTGGTATTGTGTTACTTCAAGCTTCATAGGGGATTCACCTCATCAGATGAAGAGAGATTCGAATTGACATTCATGGTGACAAAAAATAGTGTAACATATTGCCCCCTAAAGTGAAAATCCAGAAAATATGTTTGATCACTGAAGCGCTTTATCATGTCAAAGGTTTAGATCAGAGATAAATTGGTTGAAGACCTGAAACAAACAATCAAGGATTACCATATCATGTTTTCATATAAACATCACTGAGGTAGGCATTCCCATACCCAGAGTACAAGTATCTCAAATAATCCGTATGGAAATACGTATGAAGATCCCTATACACAAAAGACACAATATGGACACAACTATCAAATATGGATATACCTGTACAATCATGAATATATAATAAGTCCACATAGCTTGAATGGATGAGACTAGATCTAGGGTCTTGATCTCCATGTATCGACTTATGAATCTAACCATGTGAGTAAATGTATTGAAGTCGAACATGGTAGAAACCACCTGATTACGAGTCAATGATGTAAACCGTTAATAGGTGTGATCGGAAACCACCAATAATGACAATGGATCTCAAGGTACTCCAATACAATTTATGAAGTGAGATAAAATGTTTTGAAGTCTAACACTCATAGAATAATTCGATCGAAGGCGAATGATGAGAACCCATTGTCGATAGCGAGAAACCTACCATTGAGGCATGCAGACTCGAAGCCACTGAAAGGGGTTTGTAAGTCAACTTCCTGGATAATGATCTGACATCGACATGAAGAGACCCATTGTAGGAGGGCCTTGATGTACCCCCCATCAATGACACGAAAAGGATATTAAATTTTGAAGAACAAAATGGAGTGATTTAGGACTGACTCAGGGATGCCCGACGGAAATGAAGGTTATGATTTTCAATGTAATTTTGAATGAGGTCAGACTTCTCTTGAACATATCGGTGACATGCCATTTCGACTTGGAAGTATTTGACTAAAAAATAGGACCATAAACCAGTTTGATTACTTTTAATGAGGTATGACCAATTCAGAGGAAAATGGATTTCCAAACCCAGACACAAAGGTGAAAAATTGTCATGTTCAAGTGCGACGTACTACCTTCTTACAATTTAAAAAAAAAAAAAAAAAACGTTTCTTCCCAATTCCCCCCCACCATTACTGGAAAATACCTCTTTATTTTTATGCACATTTAAGGAGAATAACATATGCTTGTCCTTTAAGCTCATCCTTCGCATGAGTCCTTCAAAATATTTTTATCGAAGCCTAGGAAGGAGTGGTTCGATCTCGTTATGATGGATGAGTCTTGCATTGTTTATGTTTTATGAGTCCAATGAAGGGACAACTCGATGTCATTTTCATATTTAAAGAGTTTGAAAATACAAGAAAAGAAAACCCATTCAGTTCTTTAAACATAAATTTTAACAAGCCCGTAGAAAGTAAAACTTGGTGTTCTTCATTTTTAGGGAGTCAGGAGAAAAACATAAGTAAACTCCAAAATGTCCTTTTTCATGAATTTAGCCTCTCAAGCCCGGAAAAGGGTAAAATAATGCAGGAGAGAACTATTTTGACCATGATTAGTCAAAGTATACATTTTTCGTAAATAGTCCACATGATTCGTAAAACAGGTAAACTTATATCAAGTAGGCATTTTTTCATTTACTTTATCTAGTTAGAAATAAACAAGCATACTCGACAATATTTTCATGTTTCGAGAGTAAAAAAAGAGCTTAAAGGTAAATCCTCCTCGAGGAAAGAGTGGTATAAAGGGTAGCAACTGGTTCCGAACATGATGAAAATTCTCAAAACATGTAGAGATCAAGACGTTAGCTAAGAAGACCACTCATCGTAGTGATCTGCCAGGAAAGGGTAAAACACCAAGTGAAAGTGAATGATCGACCAAGCATATGATGATGATGGAAAGAGAAAACCAAGACTCATCTTGCAAAAATAGATTGGAAATCACTAGAGATAAGGTGTGGAGAGGGGTTCCTTTTTCATAAGTTTTAACAAGTCTGAAAAATTGATAAAAGTGTACTCATATCACCAAATTTAAATTTGATTAACGAGTAGGAAAAAACACTTGACATTTTCGTGTGTGTTTTACGAGCATGAAAAGATATAAAAATATGCTTGGGATTTTCATGAGTTTAATGAGTCCTAAAAATAATAACCAAAATGGACTCAATATAGGTTACATTTTTATACAATTGAAATAGAGCTGAACTATGCTTGATAGTGATTTCATTTTTACACAAGCTTGAAACATAGGAAAACTATGCTTGAGATAGGTTTATTTCATTTTTACACAAGCTTGAAACAAAGAAAAAATTGTGCTTGAGATAAGTTTCAATGCCCCCCAAGCATAAACTGCAAGGTCACATGTCCCCCGAGCTTCATGTCATTCACCTAAGTAGAGTACTAGTTACTAATAGCTGGATGGAATGAAGGTTCATTTACGAGATCATATGAAAGACTCGACTTAACATTTACGAGGTCTATTTAAAGACTCGACCTAATTAGGGGAGGAGTTGTTTCATTTTTTAACAAGCTTGACACAGTAAAAGAACTATGTTCATAGTGACCTAATTCATTTTTTAACGACGTTGACACAATAAAAGAACCATCATCATGGGAACCTGTTTCAGTTTTTAATGAGGTTGACACAGTAAAAGAATCATCCTCATAAGGAATTGATCATGGCTTCCATTTGGAAGGAACATATGCCAAGGGACATACCTCGATCATGGCTTCCAAGAGGTATTCATTAGAAGGAAGAACAATTGTTTGGAAGGAACACATGTCAAGGGACTCAATAAGGATAATAAAATCGAGTTCAAATGTCCCCATTAAAGTGTTCAACATCTAAATTAGCAGATATAAGTCAAAATAAGTTGAGAAAAAAGTGATAGGCTCGCTTGCATCAGTAACCAGAAATATGGGACAGGTTGCCACATAATTAACTTGTGGTGGGGTAGATACCACTTCCATATAAGGAACATTCAGGGATTTCAGATGGTTGGTAGTCGAATCAAGACCAACAAATGAAAGCTGGTTAATAGTCACAATGCTTCCATTGAGAGGGAAAGGTATCACACAAAGGAGTGTAAATATGACAACTTTCATGGCATAGACATAGTCTCGTCCAAGGATCAAATTGAAATCCAAGGGGCCTTGAACTACCATAATATCAATATAGACAGTTTTACCTTCCAGAGAACTAGGTAAATTAGGAAGGATCCCTAAAGGTTCACTAATGTTTATGTTAAAAATCTAGCAGATTCTGTGTAACGAGCACAAGCTGAGGTTACCCAAAACTTGCCAAGAAGTTGAGGATAAAATACTAACAAAATCACCTTCATCTACATTTGTGAGATGGACATTATTACCACAAGGCTTCACAATGATTTGGAATGGGGTGGAAGAAGGAGATGAGGTTCTATTAGTATGCTCCAATAAAAGGAAATGACCTCAGTACTTGGAGGGGGTTCTTTATAAACGGGTAGATTCCCCCCTTGCATAGAATAATCTGAAGTAACAAGAAGAACTTGAATGACATGAATTTCACTCTCTAAAGGGAGAATGGGACCATCTGAATGTGGAATCGATTAGACCACTTGATCAACCATTGGTTCATCAACCTGAGTGATATGTGTTTCACTGTTTAATGGAAGAGTGGGATTGACTGTAATTGGAACTAGATTAATCACTTTGTTAATTGACGGTATGTTGGGAGAAAGCATACGATAACTAGTCGGAAATTATTGCTGAGAAACAATAAGGTTTTCCAGCAACTTTGAGGCTTCATCCATGTGACAGAAAAGGTGAGTTTGATGAATCCATTTACATAACCTACAGGGAAACCTAACTTTACCCTTTTCCCCTGAAAGCTTTAAATCACTAGTTGATGGATCAATGGTAAATTGATGAGAACATTTAAACCACACTTCTAACACCTTTGAAATACCAGGGCAATCAATAAGAAGGTGGCCACCCTTAAAAATATTGCAAGGGTATTTGGGCTTGTGATGCATGTAGGAGGGTCCCTCAACATTACCAATACATACAACCATGGTTGGTTGGTTGACTTCTTTCTTATCTTGCTTCTTATTGTTCTTCCCTTTATTCTTCTTCTTAGCCACCTAGTTACTAGCATCAAGGATTTTACCAAGTGAAGAAGAAGAAAGTGAGGAAGACATGTTAGGTGAATAAGGTAAAGGGTAAACATGAGGTTGGTGATGTTGATATGGTGAACTCAGTTGAGGCGAAGAATCCAGTTGAGGTGGAACAATTTGAGTATTTGAGGCTAACAAAGGTTAAAACAACCATACTAGTAAACCTATGGTAAATCTAGGTAATTACAATGTAGCCATGTAAGGAGGACCAAGATTTCCAAAGCAAGGAAAAGGAATAGGATTTTCGTTAAGAGGGTCTCCTTAGTTGATAAATTTTGGAACTTTTTCCATTAGTTTCAACTTTAGTGAATTTTAGTTAAATTTAACAATATTAACAATCCAAATTCATAATCCACACCTAAGGTTTGTAAAAATTAAAAACAAGCAAAATAACATATGCAAACAAAGCTAAGGAGTGAAACCATGCAAACAATTTTTTTTCACAGCGAAATCACTAGTTGGTGATGAAATCCAACAACATAAAGATTAGTGTGAAAAGTGAAATAATATAGAGAGGGTGGAACCAATTATGCTGAAAAACTGCTTAATGAACACGATCTGGTGCAATTAAATCCACTTATTCCATCTCGAATAAAGAATACCCTCCAAAAAGGTCTTAGTGATCCTAGCCAATGTTTGTTCTAGGTACAACAAATACTTCCCCTCCACCGTCACCTTGGGTAAAATCCCTAAGATAATGGTCTCTAAGGTTACCACATACAAAAATTTAAACTGGGGGAACAGTCGTAGATTATACGTACACGTAATGGCAGAGTAACAAAGCTCAATCCCCTTGAAGGTTCCTCAACATGGTAAATCTAAGGTTTATCCTTCAAGTGAATCCCAAGTACCTTTTGACACCATCTTTAATTCATGTAAATTGTGCTACCGTAACCAATGAAGAGGGGTCGATCACTTCACTGGGTCCGATATGATCTCATGCTTTATTTCGTTGTAAGAGGAGCTTCCCGGAGTCAAACTGTAATAGATGGATTTACTCCCTACCGCAAGATTCTATTGTTTGTTTGCAACTTTGGAAAGTTAACTCACTTTCCTATTCCAAAGCCCTACAATATGATCTAATGTAAGTGTAATGAGACCTATAAATATAAAAATTCTAATTGATTTTATTAACATTTTTTTTAAAGATGTTACTTACTCAAAGGGTAAATGGATGTGAAACTGATAGTGTTATGACCTAAATCTAAAACTTTAATGTAATAGAACATGATATTGTGATATTTTCATTTCGATGAAGATCTATCTAAAGGAAGGAAGGGAATTCAAATAATTTTGTAGAAAATAATGATGCAACAAACAAGAATTTCCTACACTAGATCTTCAATCATACTCTTCCAATGCAATTCAAAGTCCTAAATGCTAAACCATGCAATGTAATCTATGCACAATTTGCTTGAAAGCTATGCAAAATTTGCATTCATATTATGAAAATGAGAATTCTAACTATGCAAGAGAATTCTTCAAAACAAACATAAGCTGATTCCAAATTAGTGAAAGAACAACATGACTATTTTCCTTCACTAATGTAATTAAAGAACCAATCATGTGTAAGTAAAGGAAGTTTGGTGAAAATTCCAAAGATCAAAAGTGATGACACACAAAGGAGATTAACACTCAGACATAATTCAACCCCCCCTGGTGATTGAGGGGGATTTTTTTGTTGCAAAAAATGAAAGAAAAAACATGCAAAAATTATTAAGAAACTGAGAAAAACCTTTGAGTAATGACAAAAGGAAATCAAATTAAGAATTTCTCAAAAAGAGAATTCAAAACACCGAATCAAATTGACAAAGACTTTATGAGACTGTAAACAAGCCTAAGAAATCATAAAAACAAAAAATCTGGACTTAAATAACATAAACCCGACCTTTTAAAAAAAAATTAGGTATGTGCGTAGGCCAACAGTGTAATCCAATGCACATACACACTGTTTCTAAGGGCTAAGTGTGCAGATATGCGCTCTGCTGCTAAAAGAAAACTACGTAGACCTAAAAACTTAAGAAAAAATAAAAAAAACAAAGGTCTCAAACCAGAATTTTCAATTCTTAAAAGGGTCTAAAGGTGTCAAGGGTCACAACATGACACATTGGAGAACTCTCGTTCCCTAGTATGATCGCCAATTTGTTAGGCGGATAAGAAGGATCTCCCTAGATTTCCAACAAAACCTGGTAACAAACATCAAAATACTTGCTACCTTTCCTTAGCCTATAACTGAAACATGAAAGATGTAGTACGCGAAAAATCACGTACTTATTAGCGATGTGCTTGTAGAAGTCCTTTCAGTGCTTTCCACAACCAACTTTTCCTTAATGCCTTAGAGGCTTTCCTAATGCTTTCCAGATTTCTCCATGATGCTCCAAAAAATATCAGCATAGACAAAACCATTCAAAGGGATCAAAGCATCTCACATATAAAATCAAAGATAAATGAAATCCCTAACTTAACATACAACATATAGTTGAATCAATAATCGGTTATAAACTATGCGAGTGATCAGGGAATCTCACAAATAACATCAAAATAGACACAATTAGGAAATAACAACTACTTTGTATGAAATTCAAAGGAGAGCAAGCTTACAACCTGGTTTCCGTGATGTCACAAGCCACCTCCAATTGACTTCATTCCTTCCCTTGATGACAAGCTCTTCATACCCAAAATCAACATCATAAGTTTACAAATCCAAGTCTCTCCCCTTACTCTAGTTTTATGCTCAATTTATAGGTATGAGGAAGATATTTATAGTTCCTCTTCTCAAGGGATATGATACTTAAGAGGAGGAGATTAGTTCCATGAACCAAGGGATAAGGCACATGTATGCAGTGGTTCGAGGTTTCTAATTTGGATAAGATTCCTCCATCAAAGCTTCTATAATTTGTTTTATTTTATTTTTTATTTTTAAAATTTAAAATTTTATTTTTATTATTATACTTTCATGACCAGGATTGTGCAATTTATAGTGGAATAAATGTGCAAAATTGCACAGGCCACAATGGTAAAAACTGTAGATGTGCAAGTAATGGTTAGGAAAACTGCACAAATTCTTAAAAATGGTTTTTAAGAAGTGCACCACAAAATTCCCTTTTTCCTTGGTATTGTTTTAATTCAAGCTTCATAGGGGATTCACCTGAGGCACTCATCGAATGGTGAGATATTTGAATCAACAGTCATGGTGACAAAATTTAGTGTAACACCCCGTCTATTGCCATTTCTTTGATATATGCTAAGTAATGTAGTAAGATGTTAGGCCCCTAAAATACTAATCTAGCCCCTTATTGTTATTGTTAGTGTAGCCCCCTTATTATTATTGGTGTGCCCATGTAGTCCGCATATTTTTATTATTTTTCTCCATAGAATACCACTATTATTGTTTTTGTGCCCTTACATTATTATTGTTATGTAGGCTTTGATTATATTTTGACGCCTTAGACTCCTATATATAGAAATGAGGGTTTTCCATTTGAATCATCCAAGAATTGTTCATTTATGTAATGTAAAGGAGGTTTCCCCCTCAAAGAGGATAATTTTTAAGTCGTTGATCTATCTTTTCTTCTATTCTGTGAGCTAGTTGCATAACATTTGGTATCAGATCTTTGGATTATAGGGTTTCGCTTCTTCAAACAGGACATCCTGAATTTTTCGCTCTAACTTTTTTCCTACGAGGTTTCAGACGCTGAAATTTCGACCACATATAGTCGAAATGTTGGTGAACCTTGTTTAAAAATTTCAGATCTTGGTTTGCTATAATTTTTGAGATATGATTAAGAGAAGTTAGGGTTTTTGCAGGCTCCAAAATTCAGTTGCAAATAGGTGACCTAGGGAAAATCATCATAAGTTTTGTTTCATGCATCAATTTTGAATTTTGTAAAAAGTGTCTCGAAGAGCATGGAATGTAGGTTTTATTTTAGCAAATTTAGGATAAAATGTTGAAATAGTGACACCTGGAACTCCGTACAATTTTGATCTCTTGAACCAGTCTATAATGAGGTCATCGTGGGAGATTGGGCATAACTCTTTCTTGAAGACTCCAATCTAATTATGAATTGTGGGGTTGGAAATAAGAGTCAAAGGGATACCATAGGATGAAATTTCAGACCTAGGAGATCCGAAATTATATAGATACAACAGATTCAATATAGAGCTCGTAGAAATCAAGAATAAAGTGTGTATTTTTTTTTTTAAATTGCATAAGTTTTGTTTGAAAAATCAATTTGAAGTGATTCAAGGGGAATAGTGAAGCATAAATATAATTGTTTGATTCCAAAATTCCTCGAAGCAAGAAAATATTAACACCTAGTAAGAAACCATAAAGCTCTACTATGACACATGAAGAAGAGGAAGAAAGGAAACATGATATATCAAAATTACAAGACCAAGTGCAACAAATTTTACTCTCCCAAAGAGTAACCATAAATGAAATGGAAGCAAAGATAGATGGTTTGAAGGATGGTTTAAAATCATGTATGGAAGGTTTGAAAGATGGTATAGAAGCAAAATTGAAAGACAACATGGAATATTTGAAGAAAGGTTTAAAAACAGACATGGAAGGTTTGACAAAGTTGCTACAAGAAATGCTTCCTAACGACGAAAAGGTATTAGATGAAACTCATGAAGAGAAAAAAATAAATGTTAATCATGATTTAATAGATTCTAGCATTGGATTAAAGACCCACCATATTCCAAAGATCGATGTGAGGAAGTTTGATGGAAAGGTTCCAGTAACATGGATACTATAGATGGAACAATATTTTGATCTCCATAATGTGCAACACACAAAAGGTATGCATTGCATATTTATATTTAGAAGCCAATCAGTTTGTATTGTATCAATGGATTTGTTCTCGTAAACCATTTGTTACTTGGTCAATTTTTATGGAGGAAATGATAACACATTATGAGGATACAAAGTGCAACACCTTCTTTAGCAAATTGATAAATCTCAAACAAAAGGGTTCAATGGAGGAGCACATTGAGGACTTTCAGAAATTGAATATAAGGGTAAATAATATTCTAGAGGAGCATAGGATTGATGTATTCATAGGGAATTTAAAGGATAACATCCAACATGAGGTTTGCCTTTGGGAACCTGATTGATTGGAGAAGGCATTTAGGTTGGCAAGAAAAATTGAAAGAAAAATTATGGCAACAAGGAATCCTACCACTCACAACTATAAAGATGGAAGTGTTGCTTCTCCTATCCTTCCAAAACCTATAAGGTTGACACCAAAATAATTGGAAGAAAAAAGAGCAAAAGGGATTTGTTACAGTTGTGATATCAAATACACTAAAGGTCATAAGTGTGCTGAGAAGAAATTTTTTTACATATATTTTGAAGAGGAGGAAGAAAAGGAACAAGAAAAATTAAAAGAGGAGGATATACACCAGGAACCAACCCTAGAGAAAGAATAAATGAATCTGACCATATATTGTAATGCATTGGAAAGAATTACCACTCCTCAAACTCTCAATATAGAAGGACATATCAATAAGAAAAAGGTAATAATGATGTTTGATTCAGGTAGTACCCATAATTTATTCATTTTAAGATAGTGAAGGAATTGAATTCCTTCCTAATATCCAACACCAAAGTTTCAAGTGATTGTTGCAAATGGAGGAACTATAAATTGCTCTGGAAAGTGCCATAATATCAAGCTAACCATGGGGGAGTATGTATTGAATATTCCAATGATTTCCATTCCAATGGGTGGTGCTGATGTTGTACTAGGAGTCCAATGGTTACATTATTTGCGTACAATAGCTTTTAATTTTCAATAGCTTTTCTTGAATTTGTTTTGGGAAGTAAAGCAAGTTGAATTAAGGGGTATTGCAAATAGGGAAAGATAATCATCTCTAATGGCATGAGAAAGCTTCTAAAGAAAGAACAACAGGGTGTAATTGCACAATTATGCTCACTAGAGGTTCAAACATCGAAATCATCTATTTCTCTGGATCTCCAAAAAGTATTGAAAAAAAATTCTAAGGTATTTGAGGCTTCCCAAGGAACCCCACCTATTTGTTATCATGATCATGTTATTCATTTGATTCCAGGAATTTTTCCTCCAAACATCAGGCCTCACTGATATCCCTATGCCCAAAAAAGTGAAATTGAACGTATGGTTGCAGAAATACTAGAGGCTGGTATAATTTAGCCTAGTCAAATTTCTTTCTCTACTCTAGTATTATTGGTGCATAATAAGGATGGATCATGGCACATGTGTCCAGATTATAGGGAGCTCAACAAGCTCACTATTAAAGATAAATTTCGCATTCCTGTCATTGATGAATTATTGGATCTTCATTCAAGATATCATCAAATTAGAATGAAGACTGAAGACATTCCAAAAAAAACATTTAGAACTCATGAGAGTCATTATGAATTTTTGGTCATGCCTTTTGGCCTTACCAATGAACCTTCTAAATTTTAAGGTTTGATGAATTACACTTTCAAACCCTTAGAAAATTTGTGTTAGTATTTTTTTATGATATGCTAATCTGCAACAAATCTTGGAGGATCATGTTCAACATGTTGATAGGGTGCTGAAACTATTGGAGGAGAAAAAATTATATGCAAAAACCTACAAATGTTTCTTTGGAGTACATGAGGTGGAATACCTGGGTCATATTGTATCTCATGAGGGTGTTAAGGTAGACACTAACAAAATTAAAGCCATTAAGGAATGGAAAATCCCCAAAACGATAAATCATCTGCGAGGATTTGTCAGGTTGACAGAGTATTATCCCAAGTTTGTTAATAATTATGGGAGAATAACAACACCTCTAACAACATAATTGAAGAAATATGCATTTCTTGGACTCCAGAAGCAACTAAGGCCTTTGAACATCTTAAAAAGGCAATGTGCCAAGCACCGGTCTTAGCTACACCAGACTTTACAAAAACTTTTATTGTGGAATGTGATGCCTCAGGAAATGGAATTGGTGTTGTTTTAATGCAAGAGGGAAGACCCATAGCTTATGAAATTCATCCAATCAAAGGAAAGTATTTACACAAACCTATTTATGAGAAGGAAATGTTGGCAATACTACATGCACTAAAACAATGGAGACCTTACCTAATGGGAAGAAACTTCAAGGTAAAAATAGATCATGATAGTCTTAAATACTTTTTGGAACAAATATTGTCTTTAGAAGAGTAGAAAAAATGGGTCACAAAGATGTTGGGTTATGACATTGAAATCATCTACAAAAAAGGGAAGAAAAATGGCGTTGCAGATGCACTCTCAAGAAAGGACGAGGATATGAAAGCATTGCTTTGTGCCATTTCTATTATCCAAATAGATTGGATAATCGAAGCAAGGGAAGAATGGAAGAATGACGAAGAAGTGTGGACACTTATTCAAAAATTGCAGCAAGATCCCATTAATATGATACATTTAGCTGGAAAAATGATTCATTATGGTACACAGATCACTTATATGTTTGTAAGAATTCCCAACTAAAACAAAATATTATTTTGGAATCACACACCTCTCCCTTAGGAGGGCACTCAAGATTCTTAAAAACTTATGAGAGGGTCAAGAAGGAATTTTCTTAGGATGGCCTTAAATATTCTATTCAAAAGTTTGTGGCGAAATGTTTGGTTTTCTAACAAAATAAAGTTGAGACAATTAAGACCCTGACTCTATTGCAACCTTTATCAATTCCAAGTCAATGTTGGGAGTAGGTTTCAATGGATTTTATCACAGGTTTACCCAAGTCTGAAGGAAAGAGAGTCATCATGGTGGTAGTTGATAGACTTACCAAGTATGGGTTAGTCATCATTATTTTTCACTATTTATAGATGACTATAAGATGGTTCTAGATTTCTGAAAACAACCTTCCTTGAATATTATGAGTTTTAGAAATCTCACTGTCTTCATTATCCTTATAGAAACTTTTTCACTATTCTATCAGTTTTCCATTTCATGGTCACCCTGTCACTCCTACAAACTCAATATAAGCTTACACCTCTCATTTTCATCCTTCTTGTCTTCATAAAAACTTTTCCCATGTTCCCCAGATCCCTCAAGCATTGATGGCCTCAAAACCATCTCTGTAGGCTCTTTAGATAAATCAAGTACATTGGATTCTGGATCTTCAATATAACACTTTTGACCATACTCTGTTTTCACTGATATGTCTCCAAGCCAAATTTCAATCAAGATCATGTCAAAAGACCCTCCCACTAGGTCATTAGGGTTTTTACATGTCTAAGGTCATCCATGGATGTTTCAGGTACTGCTTTTCCTTTGCTATAATCTGGCTCAGATATAATAGAATGTCAAAACATGGTTATTCAAGAAGGACCTAAAATATTTCCAAAGAAGACTATCCCTTCAGTTCAGAATCTGCACATGAGGAAAATGGAAAAACTTTGGCACTTCTGCAGGAGTGTTGAAAGGTCTATCAGTAGAAAGTACTGATAAGGTAGATGGTATGCTCCTGAATGAAAACAAATTACAACAAAGGAAAGAAGAAACACTTGGTCTTTTAGGAGAACTAGGGTTTTGAACTTGATGGTCTAGTTGAGTGCCAAAACAATGATCAATTGCAGAAATGACATGAAGAAGGTACACAAGCCCCAACATGAAGAAAGTCTTTCAGAGACTATTGATGGAATATGGAAAAAGGTGAGGTGAACAAGACAAAAATGAATGAACTTGAAAGGGCTATAGAGAACTTAGAAGACAATGCTGATGATTGCTATGAATAATGCAAACACTTAGGGTTTTGGGAAAGTAGCTAGAGAAGGTGAAAAGTAGGAATTGAGCTCCATGGTGGAAACAAGAAAAGATTTTGAAAATGCCACTACGTGATCAGATCCCAAAGGTGTTAAAATGAACATGTCAAGTCTTAATGATCAAAAGAGATACCACTTCAATGTTTTCAGTCACCTGCAAAGCAAAAGTATTAAATGACATCAGTAAGAAAAGGAAAAAGGCTTTTAAACTTTAGAAAGTGGGTTTTCAAAAGATTAAATCAAACTTCACTTGGCTATAAAATCCCATCAAAAACTTCAAGGGAGTCATTTTTTCCTTCAAGAGATTAAGAGCATTCAAGGAGAGGAAAATTTGTGAGTTTTCAAGCCAGACTTGGGCAAATTTTGCTGGCGCTGCGCGCTTGGGATCGAGCATTGCGCCCTTGGCACTTTTTCCCTGTGTATTTTCTAAAGGCGCTGCACGCTTGGGAAGTGGCACTGTGCCCTTACCTGACAGGACCCAGTAAGGTATTCCACAGGTGCTGCGTCCTCAGCACTGGTGTTGCGCACTCAGGCTTGGCACCGCACACTCAGCCTTGGCGCTGCGCGCTTGGCCAGGAAGGGTTTCTAAGCCCTCTAACCATTAAAACCACTTCAAAACCCTTTGAAATTTCCTCCAAAGTCTTCTAAAGCACTGGGAAGAGGTAAGTACCTGATATACACTCATCTTCAAGCTATTTTGGTGATTTTTTAAATGAATGGAATGAAACCCTAATCAAACCCCGAGCTTCAAGTTGGAGATCATTGTTTAAACCTCTATTTATCTTCCTAGACAGATTGTCAGTGATAGAAAGGGTAGTTTCACAACTGGAGGGTTGTCATTGAGTTTTTTTAGCCTCTCACTCATTCTGATACACCTATACCCTCACTCACTCATTCCCTCACTTGCAAAAAACTGCCATTTCATTTACCTTCCCTCCATCTCATTGTACATCAATCCTAGGGTTGGAAAAATAGAGTTTTCAAAATTTCAGAGGGAGAGGACAGTGGCAGTGGTGGAGAGGCCCAAATGCCAAGGAGGCATGATCACAAGGGTGGAAAGATCAACACATTTGAACCCCTCAACACAAGGGAGCTAATGGAATCTCCCCTTAATGTTTCTTGTTTCAAGCATGTAGGATGCTATGAATTTTGTGAAAAGGTGTAGCAGGTGCAAAACCACCCTGAGCTAACTAGAATTTTTATCATTAACTTGCATGAAAAACAAGTTAATCTTGCAGGGGTCACCTTTTAATTGTTTACATATGTCATTGTCAATGCCACAGGCATACCTAGTGTGGGTGAAAAATGGTTCAAGCAAGCAATCCTAGACATGAGTTACTTTGAGCCATATCTAAAACCTAGGTATAAGGATCGCCACAAATCCATATTTCCTTTTTCACATCTGCTTGATAGATATGCACCCATGATGAGGATAATAATGAAATATTTCACATGTGAGGGAAGATTCTCCTGCCTTTACTCATACCACATCAGGTTTCTTATGCATTTTACTAGGGTGAGGATGTTGCATATACCATATTACCTCTACAGAAGCATTGAAAAAATGGCCATTATAGTGAAAAAGAGAGATTTCCCTCAGTAGATGCAAAGCCTATTCCATCACTCACTTATACAAATGGTGGTTATGCACCAACTACATCAGAAAGGAATTCCATGGGAGACCTTCATTGCCAATGAGGTTTTTAGCACTCCACAAGGCCACCATCAACAAGATGTCCCTTCATCTTCCCATCCTCCCATTCCTCCCTCACCATCACACCCCACTACTCATGCATCACCATCCACTCACATTCATTCACCTAAGTATGATCCCCTTTTTCATCACCTTCCCACAACCCTTAACCCTCATCTCATGATACCAAAACATCCAGCAGTGAGGCAAGTGACAGTGAGGCAAGTGGCAGTGAGGCAAGTGGCAGTGGGGCAAGTGACAGTAAGGCATATAACACTGATATGGTTGAAATAGAGCCTTTTCCTTTGACCTATCAAAGAGGTCATAGGTAGGTGTTTGCTCCACAGATTGTGGAAGGGACCCTGCCTTATACATCAACAAAACAACTTGACAAAGGTAAGGAAAAGGTCATTGTTGAAGAGGAGGAAGACAAGCATGAAACTGAGCAATAGTTTCAACTAATTCACCCTGACAGTGAGAATGAGGATGAGGAGAGGATCACAAACATGCCGCTCGAAAGAAAGGATGCCCATCTTAGGGAGCTAGAAGCCAATCTTGGTAGGGCTAAGAATGTAATAAACTTCCTTAAGGTAGAAAACCAGCAGTTAGAGACAGAGAAGGCCATTTATGAGTTCAGGGAAATCAGAGCTCGAAAAGAGGCTGGAAAGGCCAAGGATAAGCTAGATGAGACAGATGAAATTGAGGATGAATAAGAGTAGCTTCCTAGGAGGAGTCCAAGGACAATTGGTTTGAAGAAGGCCTTAGCTCGGGAAAGAGAGAAAGAGACAGAGTTGGCAGAGCAGCTCACTCCAAGTGAGTTTCTTGCCATGGAGATCAGCTATGACAGAGAATATTGGCTATATAGAGCCAATGCAAACCTATAGGATCAGCTGGAGAAGGCCAAGAGAGACCTTGACGTGCAAAGGAAGATGGCAAAGCATTATGCCATGAGGAACATAATTGCAAGGGCCAAGCTCAAAAGAGCCCTTGCAAAGATTCAAGTCTTAAAAGAGTCAAAGGAGAAAGATAGGCAGGATATCCTTGCTGATGTATCCCTTCAAGCTTCCCAAACATGATCAGCAAGTTAAAATCCAATTTTGACACATTTTTGTACCTTTTGAAATTTTGATAGTTAACTAGCAGAAAAAAGGGTCAAGCGCGTAACGCCACTGGCGTTGCGCTCTTTTTTGAGGCACCCAATTGAGGAAAGGTTTGCATATTCATGTTCATTAGGACAAGGACATCACCCTCACAAAGTTTCAAGTCATTTGGAGCATATTTGGTCCTTCAAAAAGGCCAAAAACAAGCAAACAATCACCTTTTTGCCCTCTTTTTAGCACTGGCGTTGCGCCCTGAGAAGTATTGGGAGAATGGATTTTTGACTAGACAAATGGGCACCAATCTAGAAACCAAAGGCAGATTTAGAAACTAGAAAGGACAGGCTTTCCAATGAGCTATCATGGATCTCATTTGGACACCGAGAAAGCCTCCAAAACTCAACTGCAACTAAAGATATTTTTCCTATTTTGGCGCCGCGCCCTTGGCCTGGCACTGCGCCCTTGAACCTTGGCGCTGCGCCCTTGCCAGAAAGTCAAAAAAAGACACTTGGAGATATTTTGAAAGTTATTGAGAGGCCTTAAAGGTCAAATTATTCCCAAATTATCTCATAAGTTAGCTTAGAAGTTATTTTTGCATTTATGAGTTTGGGATATTTGTGTCTTGGGCCTTGCATGGTCTCATAGGACAAAATGACTTAAATGTGTAATTAATGAAATTTTGGAACCCTAGCTATGGTTTTTATCCTCATTTGGCAATTAAATACTGCATGTAAGCCTTATTAGTTTTTTTGGTTGTTTTATGGAGATGAATAAATAGACTTGGAGTTTTGAAGAAATTGGCTTTGGAGCTTTGTGACTATTTTGGATTGAATGCCATGGAGCAAGCACTTTCATAGTGTTCATGAAATTTGTTGAATGGTGATGTGGTTATAATCTTGTATTTTTTTCCTTATGTTTTACATATTTTCCATATTTTCTCTTGCAGTAGAACATAATGTTTAGGTTAAGACATGTTGTTTAGAGGCACATTAACTTTGTCTGCTTTCTATTGTTGAAATGTTTTCCTCTACTAGGTTTGCTTGGAGAAATTAGGAGTTCCCTGTTCTTCCTTGTACATCTAGTTTGTTTTGTTGAGATTAAATTAGTAGAGTATGGCTAAAGAAGTTTATGGTTTTCCATGTCCTTTGGTTTTGTTTGAAATGTTGTTCTCAAGGCTTTCTTTGAAGTATACTAATTAGGGTTTATGATAAATAAGTTTATGGTTTTCCCTATCCTTTAGTCTATATTGAAATGGTTACTTTGAAGGTATTTATAGTTTGATTAAGGAATTTAGGAGTTTTCTTCTCTTTAATCATTACTTATTTGTTGTCTTAAATGTTTTCTTTCTCTGAAGGTGAATGACTAGGGAATTTAGGAGTTCCCTGCTCTCTAGGTTTGCTGGATTGTTGTTTTTTAAGTTTATTTGATAAAGCTAGGTCAAAGAAGTTTATGGTGTGCCCTGTCCTTTGATTCTTTCTTATGCATAGTGCTTTGAAATAATTTTCTTGTTATAGTATATGTTAAAGGATTCTTAACTGCCCTTTAAACCTACTAAATTCACCATTTAATGTTCATTTCACTCACCTAAGATATTAAGATCCATTTGGCTTTGTTAAACTTGCCCTATGAAATACCCTTGACCTATTGTAGTACTTTTCAAGACCTTTGCAGACTCCATAGCTCAATGGTCTGAATCTCTATCACTCTATCTGTTCTGCTTGACAACCAACCCAAACAAACAAAACAAAA
Source organism: Pinus albicaulis (assembly GCA_034641835.2). NCBI lineage: Eukaryota > Viridiplantae > Streptophyta > Pinopsida > Pinales > Pinaceae > Pinus > Pinus albicaulis. The sequence goes on along the minus strand of CM076579.1, from coordinate 1,596,510,012 downwards.
CAAACAAACCCTATCATTTTAACTAGCCAAAAATCAATACCCTAAATCAATCAAGTTACATATTTTACACAAATATAGAGAGAGCCCTCTCTGAGTCCAGGAAGGCTAGGTCTTAGGGCTCCAAAGTTGGTTTGATGTTACCCTTGTTCAATTTGGTCTTACCAATCTGAAAAATTACAGGGACCTAATAGTATGCACACTTTTGTGCATTATATCATCCATTTAAAGCTAGTGTAGTTGCTACTTCTTTTATGGAAATAATTCAAAAGCTACATGGAAACCCAAAGATTATTGTAAGTGACAGAGATCCCATTTTCATTGGAAATTTTTGGACGGAATTATTTTATTGTCTAGGTACTCAACTAGCTCATAACTCATCTTATCACCCTCAATATGATAGGAAAACTGAGATAGCGAAAAAATGTTTGGAAGGATATCTTAGTTGCTTTGTATTTGATAAACAAACACAATGGTCAAGTGGTTACCTCTGGCTAAATGTTGGTATAACACTTCTTTCCATATTGCACCAAATATGACCCCATTAATGGCACTTTATGGATATCATACACCGTCCATCACATAATACTTAAGAGAAAATTATAAGGTTAAAGCAGTGGAAGATCACATCAAGCATCAACAAAAATCTCTCCAACTCTTAAAGGATAACCTTACTTTGGCACAAAATCGAATGAAATAACATGCATATCAACATCACAACGAAAGAAGTTTTGATGTTGGGGACTCAATATTTTTACAGCTACAACCATACAAACAAATGTCCCTCAAGAAAGATAATAAAGGTAATATATTATCACCAAAGTACTATCATCCTTACAAGATGTTGCAAAATATTGGTACTATGGCATACAAATTGGAGCTTCGTGCATCTTCCTGAGTGCACCCAATTTTCCATGTTTCATGCTTAGGTGAGAAGCTCACAGTTCAAACAATATTGCCAGAACTTGACGAGGAAGGAAAAATCATATTAGAACCTGAAGTAGTCACAGAAACAAGAACTCGACATCTACGAAATCGATTAATTTCAGAGTATCTCCTCAAGTGGAAGAACTTACCCATTGAAGATTCCACATATCAGAGGATGAAAATTTTATACAGAAGCATCCAAAACTACTCTATCATTTAGGACAACACTTTTTTGAAGGAGAGGGGAATGTTAGGCCCCTATAATACTAATGTATACCCTTATTTTTATTGTTATTATAACCCCCTTATTTTTATTGTTGTGCCCATGTAGTCCCCATATTGATATTATTATGCCCCATAGAACCCCACTATTATTATTATTGTGCCCTTACATTATTTTTGTTATGTAGGCTCTGATTATATTGTGACCTCTTAGACTCCTATACATATAAAGGAGGTTTTTTAATTTGTATCATCCAAGAGTTGTTCATTTATGTAATGTAAAAGAGGTTCCCCCCTCAAAGAGGATAATTTTTAAGTCGTTGGTCTATCTTTTATCCTATTTTGTGAGCTAGTTGCATAACATAAGATCATGTCTAGGATTGAGAAATTTGTTTTCTTTTTTATTCACTCTCAAAATAAGGGGAAGGTCGTGGCCACATCCATGGCCCCTAGGAATGGTTCCTCTATGCAACAGAAGCAAGTGGATAAGGTCATGGAAGAATATAGAGACATCTTCTCCTCACCCACATGTGTACCTTTTCACTGTCAGGTCAAGCATTCGATCGATCTGACTCCAAGAGCACCTCTACCCAATGGGATGATATACCTTTGCTCTCTTTTAAAAAACGAATAAATCAAGTGAAAAATCTAAAAGTTTCTACATAGAGGGCACATTCAACGAATTTCCTCACCTTGTGGGAGCCCAATATTACTCATACATAAGAAGGATGGGACTTGCAGACTCTGCATTGATTATTAGGCACTAAATAAAATCACTGTCAGGAACATGTATCCAATGCTACATATTTATGATCTTCTTAACCAACTCAATGGGGCCAATTACTTCAACAATATTGATTTGAAGTCTAGCTATCACTAAGGTCCAATAGAACCCACAAATGTCTAGAAGACCACCTTCAACTCCAAGGAGGGCCTTTTTTATTGGCTGGTCATGCCTTTCGGGTTGACAAATGCCCCTACAAATTTTATGAGGCTTATGGATGAAATATTACAACCCTTCACCAACTTGTTTGTGGTTGTATATCTAGACGACATCCTCATCTTCAATAAGAGTTGGGAAGATCACTTGCAACACAATTAGAAGGTCCTTCAAACCCTGTGATAACACAAACTATGTGACAACTTGGAGAAATGTACCTTTGGCATGAACTAGATCCAATATCTAGGTTACATCATTAATGAGAAAGGCATGCATGTGGATCCAACTAAGATCCAAGACATTTAATATTGTCCAGCCTCAACCACTCTAATAGAGTTTCACAGCTTTTTGGGCCTTGCCAATTTCTATCGAATGTTCGTTGAGTCAATTTACTAAGGGCGAAGCGAAAGCAAAGTTTTTTCTGGTTTGAGTCCCAACAAAAGGTGTTCGTTGAGTTGAAGCACCACCTTTTCTATACTCTAGTACTCACATTGCCAAAATTGAAAAAACCATTTCAAATTGAGACAGATGCTAACAACTATGCTATTGGTGTAGTTCTCACCTAGCAAGGGCATCCAGTGGCCTATCATAGTGAGGCACTCTCTGATAAAATTAAAAAAATACCCCACCTACGATAATTATCTGCATTCCATTGTGTATGTTGTTGATTTTTGGTAGCTTGGGAGGTACTCCAAGCCTTAAGGATCAAGGGTTTGGAGGAAGTGGCTCCACAAGTTGCCTTATGGGCTTGAAACCAAAGCTTGGGGTTTTGCACCCATAAATGTTTGGGACAAAATCATGATGATATTGTGACATGTGATGGATAAGGATGATAGTAGATGATGAGACGAATTCAAGGCATTGAGAATCTTCCAATTATGAGTTTTCATTGAAGAGGTATTAATTTTTGAATGTTGGATGTGGGCTTGTTCAAGTCATCATAGTGCTAGTAGGTTGGCAGCCCTTTTAGGGCTATTCGTTGGAGCCCCATGGAAACCTATAAAAGAAGGCCTCGTGTGAGGCATAAAAAGACACATTGAGGAGCAAATAAGGGAGCTCGTTTGAGGAGGATTCTATGTTTTAGGTTGCAACCCTAGGTGATCAAGTGAAGGAGAGAGTAGGGCACTCTCCTGATTGCTTTGATTAGGGTTTGGGCAGGTTCAATCAGTGCAACAAGGAGGAGGAAGGCTGAGGTATGTAAGGGTCATTATGGGCATAAAATCTGAAGGTAATCTTTGTGTATAAATCAAGGACCCTTGTGTTGATTGTGGTTGAAAGATAGGGTTGTTTGGGGTGGCCAAATAGTCTACAAGGTAGCATATAAGAGGTTGTATATTTATGTGGCAAGGGCGCAAGTGAAGAGGGTCTGTGGAGGTGTTTTAGTGTAGGAATAGTAAGCCCTAGACAGGGCCGCATATCTCAGTGAGTGTAGGTCCAAAAGAATTGTGTTTTGGAGGGATGGATAGATGTCCTTCAGTGGAGAAGAAGGTAAATTGGAAGGATATTCTAATAACTGATTAACAAGTATGTTTTAGAGCTAATTTATCTGTATAATATTTGTGTTTTGGCACATTTTTTGGGCCACAGAGGTAGGGGAGCTACAACAATGTTTAGGAGCAAAGTTGGGTGGGCCAAGAGGTCTAGAATTTCTCTCCTAGATCAGCTGCAAAGATCCCTTAGAGGCCGCAGCCTGAACAATATCTTTTTCATAGGTATTGGGGCAGGTTATACTACTGTGGGTACAAGTATGTTGTAGGGTGTGTTAAGAAGAAAACTTCAGCCATAATACCATAATTTTATGCCTATTTTGGACAACAAATGAAGTAGCCCAGTTGGAGAAGATAACATAGTGTTTGAAGAAAGTGTTGAGGGTTTTGAAATTTTCCCTAACCAGGATTGTAGCATGCAAAGAAGTCAAGGAAAGGGGAGAACAACAACAAGTTTTATATGGAAACTTGGTTGATTGTTGGTGGATGGATGGTTGAAGGTTGATGGAATGATGTTGTTGTTGGACAATGAGTTAAGATCTTGGAGGACTGTTGTAGGAATTTTGGAGGAGACTACAACAATGTGCTTGCATCACTTGGAAAAATAAAAACAACAAAATGTTGCAAATGTTCTCTTGATGGTGTCTTATAAGTGGAATGTTGGTGAAGTTTGTTGGCAGCTAAGAGGAAGGACTTCATAGGTATTGGATTCCCTAACTAGGAGCATATGATACAACATGTATTGGACACTGTAATATCCCAAAACTGGAATTTTCTACAACAACAAGAATATCTTAAGATATTCTGAAGTCGGAGATGAAAAAATATAGCTTATATGATGTGTTCAAAAACACATAGCCCTCCAATGAGTGAAACAACAACAACAAAAGAATGCCTACACCTTCCCAAGTGGGGAAAATGCAAGAATTAGACCCTGGAAACGTTATTTCTGAAGATCTGTGTTATTACTGGGTGAAATAATGCTGGGTTTCCTTAGCATACATTGTTAGGGTATCACATACAAAAGGGGATAAAAAAGAAATCCCTTTTGATATGTTAAACAGATCTCCCGGTTACCCGACAACTTGAAAATAACCAAATCTCATGACTTAAGTTATACAGAAAAAGACTGAATCATAGATAGCATTATTTTATGAGGGTTTTTGCAGTAAAATAATGGAATAACATGGATCTGGAGTTACATGGAATAATATGCTAAGAAAACATAGATCTGGCATTCTTATTGCATTATAAAGCTAACCTGGCAAGGGTTTCATGAAACACATGTACAAGAAAGAGTAGATCTGAATATTCAACTTAGAAAATGTAGTCTTACTACAACATTATAGAAATATAGCTAAATAATACAAGAGAGGGATGATAATCCCTTCCTCTATTTTTCCGGGAGAGGGGTTGGCCCTTTCCCTAGGAAACTAGCTCAAAAACAAGGGTCTTAACCCTGCTGTAGCAACTCTGCATAAAATGATGCAGTTCCTGCAAGGGACTACGTTGTATAATATGGGAAATTATTTGGCCTGCTGCCAAGATATGAAATGTGCTAAAAAATCTTCCTAGCTGATTTCTCAAGAGGAGAAAGACACCTTCTACTGAGAAACATACCCGGAAGTGGTGTAAGAATCCTCCACTGCAACACCCTGCAACTCAGCAATATTCTGCTGCAGAAATAACGCTGGGACTGAAGAATGATGCTTGGCCTTGAGACTGGATGTGGAGCAATACTGAAAAATCTCTCCCAAGAGGCCTCTCAAGGGAAGAGGTGGGATTCCCGCCTGGGAACACCTAGTGCTACCTTGCTAAATAGCAAGGTGAAGCCAAGTCTAAACAGACAAGATCAATAGATTGAAATACAAAAGCATGAATAACAAAGGTCTCCATCCTCCTCCTATATAGCAAGTGAACCTCTCCTCATTGGGTCCCATCCACATGTGCCATCAAGCTCATGCAAGTTGTCCTCCACCAAAACTGTGCTGTCCAAAGGAGATTCAATGTATCTAGACAGCCTAGTTGACTTGGTCAAAGTTGACTGAATCAACATGTCCCCATCTCTGTTCACACCTAAGGGTGCTAAAATTAGCTACTTATTCTTACCCCTTTTCTCATTAGGGTGTTATTGATCCTTCTAAAGAGGTTAATGGGCTTCCTTACCCAATTATTCATCCTCCTAGTGATAAAACAACTCTAATATTCCATTTAGCTTGGAGGCTAAAATTTTGGAATATTACAGTCCTCCCCTCCAAGATGTTTCTTGTCGTCAAGCAACTGCATAAGGTGAGAAAAATCCTCCCCTCCTCTTCTTGTTGCCTCCTCATCAGAAAGTCCCCACCACTGCTCAACATGATCTGATACAAATCTGTCCTCCAATGTCTCCTCCCAAGCATGCAAAACGATATGGCCTACATCATAGAAAGGTGGAAGGTGTAAGTGGAAACCTCCCTGCTGTCCAATGGCCTCCTCAAGGTAGGAGTGATGATGAACATGGGGAATATTGTTCCCAATGAGTGACTCCCACACCCATGCTATCATCCAAATGAAATGAGCCAATCTAGTTAGCTCAAAAGATCCTCAACCCCCAGTTCATACAATGTATTGGGGTTGCATGGAGAGATTGGATCCTCCCAACCAAGTGGTTTCTCTCTCCATCTATGATAAGTGTGGGGCTACTGCTGATCTTGGGCTGAAATATTATGACCTCCAAGAGTGGCCCAAGCTACCCCATCAAACAAATAAACCATGAAGTGCCTCCTCCAAAAACTCAAACTCTCCAAATGGCTTCTCCCATATGAAGAAGAGAGATGTAATTCGACAATCATGGGCTGCCCATTGCTCCTCTGGAAACATGCATCATGCAAAGTAGGGAGAATAATCCTCCCAATGGGCATCTTTAACTCATATCCCACTCTCCAATCAAAGCTTCCCCTGAACATAGAGATATCAGCAATACATGGAAGCAAAAACCAATAGAAACAAGTTGTCACATGACAGCTGGAAAGTGGATCAAGGTCCCATACAAGGAACCAGTGCAGTGCGTTCCTTGCCTACATCAAATCAAACAAAAACAAGTGCTTTTCCAGCCACTTTTTTTCTGCCACAATCATTTTACAAGACATAAGCATGAAAGTACAAAAGGGTGTCAATGGTGCACACCAAAAATCATGTGGCTTCCCCCACAAACCACCAATGAGATAGCCAATCTCAATGCTACACATGGCTTCAAGTACATCATTATACAATATGCAAGAAGGAATAATCCTCCTTAGTACAATATGCTACTCATAAAAAGACAAGAACTACAAAACATAAGGTAAAATTGTACATTCTCCATCATGCACTTGAAGGCTTGAGCTGAAATGGCTCAATTGAAAATGCTCCCTTACTCCCAATAAGTAGGAAGGTGGTTGTGGCATCCTCTCCATCATCATCCGGGCTATGCATCTCTCCATATGCTGAAATATGTCTTACTGAATGCCCTCCCAAATGAACTCCTCTGCCAAGGCAAGATATGCATCAAAATGCATGGAGAAGAAGTCCTCATGTGCTGCATGCAACAAATTCTCCTTGAGCTTAGAAGCTCTAGTCAAGAAGACTCTGCCATAAGAATAGATGACCATATCATCCACCATATATCTGTCTTCTCCATTAGGATCATCAAGAATCATGCAAGCACCAAGATCCTTGGAGTACTCTACCAAGAGTTGAGACCTCCAATAAGGATCAATCCTCCTAAGGGACAATGCTAATGATCTGCACAGTGAAGCTCTACATATGCTGTTGTCCTTTCCTTTGACATGCCTCATGCCAAAGTCATCCTCCAGATTGCTTCCATGCCCATCATGCAGCTGCTCATGCTAAAAAAGAAGCAGTGATCTTTGGAAGTTGGCCTCCCATGAAAGCTCTTCTCCAAGAAGAATCTTCGGATCTTGGCCAAAGCAAGCATGAGCGGCTTCCATCTACTCCAATGTATGAAGGATTCCTCCCTGAAAGGAAATACCCTCTATTTCTCCAAATCCATGGATCATCTCCCTTGCACCATGAAGGTGCCATCCTCCATAACTGCAACAACCTCTGTCAGCGCAGTACAGGTAGTGAGAGTGGGTGGTGCTGAAAATGGAAGGATGTACTCCTCCTCCTTGAGTTTACCCCAAACTCTCTGCGCTGCACTGGACTCCTCCAAAGTTTTCACCTCCCCGGAATCCAAGAGTGGTGAACTAAATGGCAATATTTCTCTTACCAACTCCAAGTCTGGTGGTCTCCCCGGTGGAATGCCTCCATGTAGTGAGACATCCATGGCAAGAGAAGACTGTCTATATCGTTGGGAAACCTTGCCCTTGCCCTCACAGCACAAACCAGTCTCCTTCCTCCTTGCACCATCTCTCTAAAATAGATAGGGGGTGTGCTCTTCATTAAGTTATGATGTCCTTCCTCCCCAACTTCTCCTTCCATCAATACCATATCACAATCAAGCTACTCATTGACTTTACTTTTCCTCCCACATGTGAGATCTTGGGGAACTTCTTGCAATGTCACAAGAAATCCTCCTGTTGGAGCATGTGCTCCTCCTTCCTCTGCATGAGGCACTAGATATGCTCTAGATGTGACAGCGCTGTAACCCACATCCTTCTCTTCATCTTCAATATCAATAGGGGGTAACTTCTCAATAAGAGGTTCCTCCTTTGCAAAAGGACCGCTCACGCCCTCTTGTCCAAGGCCATGAAATAAAGATCTTTCCTTCAGCAAGGTGTCATGCAAGATATGATCTCCTCCAATAGGTTTCTGAAGTGGTTTTGAGTTTACAGGTTCTCCCAACTTATGCAAAAGTTTAAGTGGTTTGATTGTTTCATGTTTTGCATCAAATCTCTCAACCAATATTTTAGTGAAATTTGTAAAAGAGGAAGTATTAACATTTTTCAATGAAAATGACTCAAACATCCACCAAGCATAAGCCTTACCTTCAAAGTGCAGTGCTACAACTATGATGGCTTCTTCTTCAGCAACTGGGTGCTGCTGCAAGTAAGTGCACAACTCCTCCACCCAAGCTTTGGTTGAGAAAGTTGGGGACCCATCAAAGGTAGATAGAGAAAATCTGTCCATGTCATGCAGCTGGCTCCTCTCCACCTTGATCTTGCAGAAGTCTTTGAAAGTAATATGATCTCTAAACTTTTTAGTTTGAGATTCATACTCTTGCAGAAAATTGGTAAGAGTTCCTTCCTCCGGCATTTCTCCTTCTTTCATCTCTCTCATAGAAACCCTAGGCATTTGACTGAGCTATGCATAATAGGGTGTAGCTGCATGCTCACACCTATCATGTGCCAATCTAGATCTAGCACTAGATCCAAACTCCTCAGGAGATTCCATCTCTCCTCTCATCTTCTTAAGATCTTCACTGATGCACTGCATAGATTTTGGAAGAAGCTTTGTGAGCCTATATTCCCTTTTTCCTCCACATAATGGAGTCTTCATTTTGTTCATCTATCCTTCTCTGGATAGCTGCATGGGTGATTTCCATAGGCTGAGCCAAGATTGAAGCTTTGATACCATTGTAATATCCCAAAACTGGAATTTTCTACAACAACAAGAATATCTTAAGATATTCTAAAGTTGGATATGCAAAAATATAGCTGATATGATGTGTTCAAAAACATATAGCCCTCCAATGAGTGAAACAACAACAACAGAAGAATGCCTACACCTTCCCAAGTGGGGAAAATGCAAGAATTAGAAACTGGAAATGTTATTTCTGAAGATATGCGTTATTACAGGGTGAAATAACACTGGGTTCCCTTAGAATACACTGTTAGGGTCTCACATACAAAAGGGGATAAGAAAGAAATCCATTTTGATATGTTAAACAGATCTCCCAGCTACCCGACAACTAGAAAATAGCCAAATTCCATGACTTAAGTTATGCAAAAAAAGACTGAATCATAGACAACGTTATTTTATGAGGGTTTTGTAGTAAAATAATGAAATAATATGGATATGGAGTTACATGGAATAATATGCCAAGAAAACAGAGATCTGGCCTCCTTATTGCATTATAAAGCTAACCCAGCAAGGGTTTCATGAAACACATGCACAAGAAAGAGCAGATCTGAATATTCAGATCAGAAAATGCAGTATTACTACAACATTATAGAAATATAGCTGAATAATACAAGAGAGGGATGAGGATCCCTTCCTCTAGTTTTCTAGAAGAAGGGTTGGCCCTTTCCCTAGGAAACTAGCTCAAAAATAAGGGTCTTAACCCTGCTGCAGCAACTCTGCATAAAATGACGCAGTTCCTGCAAGGGACTACGCTGTAGGAGATGGAAACTGCTTTGGCCTACTGCCAAGATCTAAAATGTGTTCAGAATCTTCCTAGATGATTTCTCAGGAGGAGGAAGATGTTAGTCATCCGTATTTTTCACCTGTTAGTGATGACTAGTTTTCACAGCCAAGTTTTCTAGAAACTATTCCAAAAATTTGTCATATTTGCCAGCTGGAAAAACACCCATAAAATTTTTTTCTTTCCTACCTTTCAGTCTACCCATGACGAGATGAAACCCCATCATCAAATCCTACCTAGCCTCAGCCATACTAGTCTACCCATCAGCTCTAAAAAGACAATCCAAATCTGTTCAAAAAGGCTCCCGTAAGTTAGGAAGTGGCGCTTTAACGCATTTCACCCTTGGCAACCATCAAAGAGCCAAAAAACACCCATCTTCTTTAGACCAGTCACAACAGACCTCCCACCCTGCTAATAAAGTTAGTCACAACCCTAAGTCGCGCCACTTATACACCCTTAAGTCCCAGCAATGCATAGACCATGATCTCAAGCTGATTTTAGGTGTTTTACACTGTTTATGGATTTTACAAGCACATGAAACATGTCAGCATCTTAGAAGACAATTCTTGGCTCTACATGAGAAGACAGCTACTTCTCAATGTGATCATGAGCCTGAGAGGCATCTGCAGGGCAAAGAATCTCTCATCAAGCTCCTGCAACTTCATTCAGCCTGAAAAGACAGTAGAAGAAAAACAACACCATCAAACAGACTTGTAATCTGTCTTGGCTAAGAACCTCCTTCATCTATAAGCAGAGGGTTTTAAGGCGCCTCCTGCATCTACAAGTAGAGGGCGATGGCCAATGTTTAACTTAAAGAATTGCAAATGACTGTGAGATAGATGTGTTTTAATGAACATTGAAACAGTAACACATTGACTAGGGTTTTTCTGAAGCAAAGTAATGGTTGTATGCAGAGGCATAAGCATTAATGTTTTCAAGTTTGTTTTCTTTCCATCATGAGTAAGGAACCATTTTCAAGCATGTTTATCAAACAATCTTCAGATATTTCGCCAAGTGAAAGGCCTCCTTCATTCATAAGCAGATGGCCAGAGCATTAATTGATTTCAAAGTCTGTTTGATCAGAGAAACAAGGTAAGATACCAAAAGGAAAGTAGGGGTACCACTGCAAATCCAAGGAGGTCAAACTTATCTCTTAACAAGATTTTTTCAAAAGACAGTCCACAGCTCCAACAAAATAAATTTTGAACAGTGGTGATAAGATGAGTCATTGCACAGGCGAAAGGACATAATAGTGATTATGTCTCAAAAGAATTTGATCCTCCTACTCATAAGAGGATGCTTTCAAATAGCTCATCACAGTGGACAAGAATGAAAAGTACATTTGGTTTTCCAAAGAAAGTCTGCTCCTATAACAAAGTCAAAGATACCTTGCTGGTATATTTTGAGCAGAGGAAAGGTGTTTGAAGAAGTGCCCTTCTCGATAGACAGAGGATGAAAGAGTTTAAGTGAATGCCATTGAAGCAGTGTACCCACAGTCAAAAATAGGCTCAAATATCTCATCTCAGCAAATACAAAGGGACAGTAAAATTTGCATGGCTGTTGAATCATAATACCTCTGCCACAGTAAAATTAGGGTTAAGGAGCGCCCGAGCAGTTTGTTTCAAAATGATTTTCTGACCAAACAGAGATGAAATTTACAAAAGTGAGAGAGGTTTTTGTCAATCATAGGTTCAAGAAGAAAAACCTCCTTCAGTTTCTACACAGGTATCATGGTTTGTGACTAATGTGAAACATTCAGATGTCACGGGAGAATTTCTGCACCAGGATTCATCATTTTGACCAGTGATGGGACAGTCAGATTTTGAACAACCAAATTGACTCCAAATGAAAAAATTAAAATTTTTATGGAAATCATACTTCCATAGATTTCCGACGAGCCATCGCGGGCCAAATTCTGACAATAGGGAGGCATCCAAAAGTATCCTGCAATCAACGCTATGTTTTTCTGCACTAGCATTCACCATTTTTGACCAGTGATGGGACAGTCAATTTTTGAACACCCAAATGGACACAAAATGAAACAAATAAAGCATATTTGGAAATTAGACTTCTCTAGATTTCCAACGAGCCATCTCGGGCCCAATTCCGACACCGGGAAGGCATCCAAAAGTGGCTTACAAACAACACTATGCATTTCTGCACCAGAATTCACCAGTTTTGACCAGTGTTGGGAGAATGAATTTTTGAACAACCAAATGGACTCCAAATGAAAAAATTCAAGTTTTTCTGGAAAGTAGACTTCCACATCTTTCAAACAAGCCATCTCTTGCCCAATTCTGACACCAGGCAAGCCTTCAAAATTAGGTGCAAAGTTGCGCGGCGCTCCTGTAGCAGTGCGCGACGCTTTCAGGAAGAAAAATTCCAAAGGAATGCATTGCTGCGCGGCGCTCCTGTAGCACTGATCAAAAAATACCTAAAAACCTTCCAAAGCTATTTCCAGAGCTGCTCAAACTTGTCAACAGTGGCTTCCATTGTGTTTCAAGGTATTTAAGTGCCTCTTTAGTATATTCAAATTTCTAAAGGGTAATCATATGCTTCGTGCATCAAAGGACTAAGTAATGGTGAAAAAAATGAAACACTTGGTGTAAGTCGAGGTGTATTAGTGTGAAAAGGTTTGAGAGTTGTTGTTATAGTTGGTTGAAGGAAAGGTGGTCATTTTTGTCTCAAAGAAATCCCAAGCTACCTTCTAAAAACAGGGATGAACCATGTACTCTGTCAGCCTTATGCAGTGAAGAAGCAGTAGAAAGGAGGATTGTTGTTCTATTTAAAGATCCGGATTTGGAATGGCTGTGATTGACTAGCAGTAAAACATGGAAAAGGTGGTAATCCCCTATTAATAATTCAAAGAGCCCAGAAGCTACCCTCAAAGAATGATGACAGATGAAGGTGTTTTAAGGGTGAAAACAATAGGCCAGCTCTCAACACAGTGATCATCAGATGAGTTTTTGTGAAGGTTAGATGAGTTTTTTTTTTTTGACCTTCCAACAATATCTTCTGTATATTAAAAGGACAAAAAAGCAGTGTTGTGACCTCCCATTCCATGAAGCATAACCAGCAAGTAAAACTACTATTTGCATGCGGAGGTGTTGTCAAACTGAAATATGAGGGACAATAGAGTTCAAAGAAGGCAGTGTTGATTGTGAGGAATTTTGTTGTTGAAAGCTACAGGAGTTTTGTTACCACATCAAAAACACAACATGCTCTGTCACATTATCCTTTAACACAATGATTTCTGACTATGCACTTTGATTGACTGTGTTTATGGTGTGGAATTGATTGGTTGAGTGGCCTAAAAAGAGAGCAGTGTTTTTGGATTAAAAGGGTTTTTGTTTTTCCTTCTTCCACAAAGACAAGGGTGTCTTATGTCCTCAAAACATCAAAGGGCAGGATGACCTTACCACAAAAACACAGAAAAAATAACTTTGACTGTGTATCTTTCACTGACTGTGTTTTGTTCTTAAGTTTGCTTGTTAAGTGACATACCAAGTGAAAGCCATTGTTTTGGAAAGGGGAAAAGAGTAGTGTGTTCAAAGGGCATTTTTCACACTACATTTGAGACCATTAATGCTTACAGTAAGTAAACAAGATGAGACAGATTTTTGTTTGGAGAAGGACATCAGCATGAAGAAAAGATGAAGAACCACAAACTGATGACAAGGGAAACAGTTTGAACATGCTTATGATGGAGGGAAACAGTTTGAACAACAAAATGAGCAGGAAATTGAGACAGAGCAGCAGCATGACAGTGATGAACAAAGAGGGTAAAGAGAAGCGCCCGACACAGAAAGTGAGAAAAGACACATCAGGACTTCATATTTTTGCTTATGCTTCAGAACATGTTGCTAGGGACCCTTGAGGGTCATACACACCGATTTTGGGCAAATTTTGACATGCTTTGGTTTTTTGGCATTTTTGAGTTTTTGGTCAAAACTCACGAAATTCGCCATTTCATTTTAAGGATTCGGCAAAGGAGGAGAATGGTATCATTGGATGCCATAATTTTAGGGGCACATACTCAGTGATTTTTAGAACATTTTAAGATCATTTGCTTCCCCAAAATGGCGAAAAACACTCACTTTTTCAACATTCTGCCCCGTCTATCAGCAAGGTTTAAATTCTGGTTTGTTACACACAGTTCTAGTTTTGGAGGACTTCTAGGCATCATATTGGGAAAATTTCAGTTGTTCCAAAAATTAGACATGTGGATCTTTCCAACGAGCTATCATGAGCCTCATTTTGACATCGGGAAGGCTGCCAAATGTTGCTGGCAAGTTAGGGGACCTTTTGCTGATGCAAATTTTGAATATTTTTGTAATTTTTGAACCTCCAAAAATTGCTTTTTCCAAATGTGCGTTTAGCTATTTTTGCACATGGAAAATGATGCAAAGTCAATTATTTTTCCTTTTTTAGCATTTTCTAGATATTTTATGAGATATTTTGTGCCTTGGGCTTTGCAAAGCCTCAAGGACAAGTTTAGATATTTTGATTAGGCCAATAGGAGAGGAAGTTGAACCATGAGGTTTTCCTCACTTGAGCCTATATATTCCATAGGCTTTCATTGTAAAACAAGGCTGAACTTGAGAAGAGAAGCAATATATGGTCATATGAGCTTTGGAAGAAAATACTTGTGTTATGCTTTTGGATTGCCTCTTGGATGTTCTTGGATGAATGATGAAAGATTGTTGATGGATTCCATGACTTGGTAGAATGGTATAGTGTCTCTTGCTTTGTTGTTGTCTTCTAGTTTTCATTCATGATACATGTTTCTTGCTTGCTATAGATTAGTAGAGAACAAATTTGAGATATGCCCATGGAGGCACCTCAAATTTCCTGAATCTTCATAGCCTTCATGTTTTCTTCTTCCTTAGTTGCATTAAAGAATTCTTAACTGCTCTTTAACAACTTGAGGATATTGTTTCTTGTTTCATTCATAGTTCTATACATGCTAAGGACCTACGGTATGCCCTGCTTACCTATGGCTAGCTATAGTTCCATCCATGAAATTTCTCTTTGACTGATTAGATTATCATTTTGTTTAAACCAAGGAGGCCTAGTTTCGATCTAGCCCTTTGCCTAAAACTATGAAAATCTTGTTGTTCAAAGTGCCCAATAACTTGAAGTACGATGTTTAGGCATTCCGACATAGTGTTTTGAGTTGTTTTTCTTCCTTAAGTGTTTTCCCCAAAGTCTGATAGCCATTTCCCAAAGTTAGAGGGTCTTATACTTCTATGCATGGCTTGAACGTTTATTTCTATGTATTGATTAGCTTGTAGTTACATTTTGCATGATTAATGGTTTGCCCTACCATGTTTATGTTATCTATTGAACTAGTTATGCTTGAAACTCTTTGTTGTTCACAAACTTGATGTCCATTTACTCCATTTTTCCCAAAGATCTTTCCTACCTTGAATCAAATCGGCCCTTCAACAGCCTTGTATCACCGTTTGATAGCTTTCTTGAACTTTTCAACCCCATAGCCTAGTTGATCTGACATCTTTTTACCTATCTTATATCTTTGATTAGTTTCATCCCTCACAACTTAAAAACCAAAACCAAAAAACTTACTTCATAACTAGCCTAAAATCAGAACACAATAAGAAAACACACATATATCCCTTACACATATAGAGAGAGCCCTCTCTGAGTCCAGGAAGGCTAGGTCCTTGGGCTCCAAAGCTTGGTTTGATGTTACACTGTCATTTGGCTTTCCAATCAGCCAAATCACGGGACCCTAACATAATGGCGATTACGGTGGGACTTTGATTATTAAACAAAATTAGATTCCCTAGACCTTAAGAGACCTTAAGAATACTATCTGATTGACTTATCCCACCGCTCACTAACATAGTAGAGATCACGGTGGGACCTTCCAAGTTAGTGACAATCTAAGTACACCTTAGAATTCTCGAAGTCTCAATCAAACTTAGAAAACTTAAGTGTTGTTTGAAGAGTAGAAACTAGCTCTTTCACCATCTTAGCAAAATGATGTTTCGCTTATAGGAAAACTCTTCCAAACCTCAGGACTACATATAACTCAGAAAACCCCCAAAAAAAAAAAAACTCCCTTAGATTGGTTTTTGTCAGTATTGGTGGTGGACCATACACATATACCTCAAAACAACTAAAAATCCACCTGGCGACTCCACTAGCCTCCAGTAGGCCTTACTATTTTACCGAACTCTAGGTTACTATCCGATTGACTTATCCCATCGCTCACTAACATAGCGGGAGATGGTGGGACACTGAGTACATGACAGTCTAGCAAAATCTTATAGACTCTTTAGTCCTTTAGATACTTAAACAAGCAAGCAGTCCATAAGATCATTTAGAGTAAACTCTTTTTGTTATCACCACCCTAGCAAAGTGATGAAACAAGTTTAGAATACTTTAATAAACCATAGGCTGCACATAAAACTCAGAAAAACTCCAAACCATTCCCAGATTAGTTTTCCCTAGTTACTGGTGGTGGACCATAGCTACAACTCTGTAAAAAACAACCAAGTTCCACCTGGCGACTCCACAAATCTCAATAGACCTAAAGACTCCACTGGAGGAAGAACCTAAAACATGATCGGTCATCCTAGAAAGAAAATGCACTCAGGCCTTAGTTGGATTCAAGAAATTATTGTCTTTATCTATAACTATGTTCTATCCTACTTTGAGCTTGATCCAGAATACACCAATGAGATCTACATTGATCATTGGAAAGATCTCAAACCTCAAAAAGCTAAGCCTCAAATTTCAGACCATGAGCAGGCTTGTACACCTATGCCTACCCCAGATTCACCTATGGAAAACCTAGCAAAACATGAGCTTCATGCTACCTTTCCCACTCTGGCTGAAACCTCAAACAGTCACGAACCTCTTTTTACACTACCTATATCCACAAAGGTCCTAGAAAGATACAAGCCTCTGGTTTTACCTCCCATCTTTCAAGCCCTTCCTGCAAATCTTCAAAATAAATTACCCAGATTTGATGGAGAAAGCTCCAAAGTCACCGCTGAAGAGCACGCCCGAAATCTTGAGGATTTACTTGACCTTTATGACATAGAACAAGATAATGTGCGTATTAGAATGTTTGCCTTATCATTACAAGGAAAAATTAAGAATTGGTTTAAAGACCTTCCCGCTGCAAGCATTACAAATTTTCATCAGTTCACTCAAATATTCCTAGATAGGTGGGTGGTCATGGGTAATAAAGTTCTCATCATAAAGGAGTACAATCAGTTGAAAAGACAACCAGGGGAAACAATACAAAACTTTTCAGCCAGGTTCAATAAAGTATACCATGCAATGCCTGCTAATCTAAAGCCACCCCTCGGATGTGTTCTCTTGCACTACCCAGAGTCTTTTGACCCAGAGATGGTTTTCTAGATAAGAAACAAAGATCCTTTGACCCTAGAAGAAATGCAAAGGATAGCAGTTGATGTAGAATTCAACATACTAAATAGGGAGGCACAGCTAAGAATAATAGAGAAATACAAAGAAAATCAAGAGAGACTAGTATCTTCAGAAGAAAAGTTGAAAAAATTGGTATGTATGTTAGGAAAACTAGAGCATCTACCTGATAGGAAAAAAGAAAAACACAAGGTTAACACTGCTTATTCAAACCAACCTACACTTCTTCCTCAGGTTGAACACACTCGACTATCACAAGACAAGAGTTATAAAAAAAATGTGCCAAATGGGAAAGTTGCAAATAAAAACATAGAGGAATGCCCTGAAGAAACTATCAACCATTTTGAAATCACAGATTCTGAAATGGAAGAAGAATCAAAACCTTTAGATTCTCTACCCTTATGCTTTAAATCATTCCAGACTTTGAAAGAAAATTTTCACCCTAAAGATCTCTCAGCAGTTATTCAGGAAAACCCTGCTCAAGTTAGCTCTCACCTAAATCAAGAAGGGCTGATTGAAGAGAAATTCAAATTTGAGATAGAAGATAAATCAAAACCTGTAGGGTCTCTATCTTTATGTTGGGTGTCATTTGAGTTCATAAAAGCCAACTGGCCCCCTAAGAATCTATCAGAGGAAACTCATGAATCCCATGTTTATTATCCCAAGCATCAAGAAGAGTTGAGTAAGGTTGAATTCAAATATGAGATAGAAGATAAAGTAAAACCTATAGGATCTCTACCTTTATGCTGGGAGTCATTTGAGTTCATAAAATCAAATTGGCCTCCTGAAAATCTATCAGAAAAAACTCATGAATTACATGCTAACTATCCTCAACATCACAAAGAATTGGTTGAAGATGAAAACAAGCAAGAAATGAAAGAGAACCCACAGGATCTCTCTAAGGGCATAAGTGATGATTCATCATCTCTCATAGGTGAAGCCCAAAAAGACATTCATCCTTCAAATCATATTTCCCAAGAGAAAGAGGATTACTGTAGAGAAATGAAAATGCCTCCCTTTTTAACTGAAGATGAAATAGATCAACTTATAAACATGCAGACAGCCTCTGAAACTTCATATAACCAAAAATTTTCTGATCTGTCTCCTGTTAATCTTGCATATCATAAGTCAAAAATTATATTTGCAAATCAATTTGAAGAAAAGAAATCTAATAGCCCAATGTGCATGGTTGGTGACATTAATTATAATGATGATCTTCCAAGGTTTGATAAATATTTTGATGATGATTTCCAAACAGAATCTAACTTTGCAGAAAACTCAACTTTTGATTTTTGGGAGGAAGCTCAGTTTCATAAACTTGAGAAAAGTGAGCAGCCATTACAGGTCATCTATGACACTGATGAGGAAAGCCTTGAGAGTTTAGAAGTAAGTGAAGAGTCTCGGACTCTTTGCTCTACTTCACTTCACTCCGTCAGAGACAACATGCACATAATTGGAAATTAACAGTTTTTCAGCTTTGATGATGAGGTTGAGGAGAATGATGAAATCCTCGAGAAAGTTGTAAATGAGAAGAATTTTCCTGAAATAGTTGAAGAAATCATTTTGGACATGGAATCTTCCTTAACTCCAGATTTGCAGCCACCAAGTTCCATTGAGTTACAAATTGCAGATAAAGAAGTAGAGGTTGATAAACACATGGGAGTTGTCACACTGTCCTTTCAAGATAATTTACTGTCAAAGTGTATCCTTGTTCATCAACCTGATGACCTTCACATAGTTTTCAGTCCACTTAATCAGAACACATCAGCTTGGAAAGAAAACCACACTGCAATACATGATGAGTCTGACAGTTCGAGTGATCATGAAGAAGAGTTGCTTTACCAGGGGGGTCCCAAATATAGTTAAGTGGAAGAAAGAGTAGTCTTGAATGAATCCTATATCTCAAATCCTCTAGATCAGGTATTATTCCAAGATCCATTTGCTGTTTTCCTTGAGAAGTCTGAAAGAGTAGTGGGTTCTATCATGAACAAGTTGTTGCAAAGAATGAGAAAAAACTTAAGCACTACTATCCAAAAACAAACCAAATGGGAGTGGCCTTTTCATTATTTCTGCATCATGAAAGAACTAAACCAGAATCACCCATGTAATCATCTACTTGACTGGTTACATTGGAAAGAAGAGTTCACAAAATGTGTATGATGTGTATAGTTTAGGCTAGGATAGGTAGATAGTTAAATCTCAGCCTTACGAGCATCTTTCCAGTTTTAGATTGTTTGAAGAAAAAGTGAAAAAGCAGAAAAATACAAAAAACAGTAAAAAGTAGAAAAGAAGGCAGTTTCTAAAAAGCAATGGTAAAGCCCCATGTTCCAAAAAATAGTCCTTCGGAAAGTGAGCAAGTCTAAATGCCGCTACTAGTACTTCAATGCCTTGTTAAGCTATCTAGCCTAATCATAGTTGAACATGTTTAAATTTATTTGCTGATAAGTTAGTGAGTGAAAAAGATGGTCAACATTGTGTAAGATTGACTTATCACAGAGAGTAGATTAGGAAAAGATACTGGTTCCACATGCCTAAAACAGAACCAAAGAGAGAAGCGAGGGATGAAAAACACATTGTACATCTTAGCCCCGCTTTTCTAGTTTTCCTTTTTGCAAAATAATATTTGTGTGCAACTTGTCTTTTATGCCACAAATGCATGACAAATCAGACTGTCTAACCCTGATTTGATCATTTTTTAAATTTCGTGTTTTAGATTAGAGAACAAAATCCTGTCAAACAACTTAATCTTGACAGTTGATCTAGCATAGGTAGAGTAAGGAAGGAGTTCATCAGTTTAATCTGAACTCCTAGCAGATATAAGTGTAGAGTTAGATAGGTTCATTTTGCAAAAAGAAAAAATATGCATTGTCAAAAAGGCTGCTAGTTCAAATGCGCCAAAAAAAGAAGAAAAAATGTTAGGAAAGATAATGGGGTAGGTAGAAATATCATTGATGCTAATCATGCTGTCACTTTTCAGAAATAGCATCAAAGAAGAATGAAAGATTGCGCCAATGGGTAAGGCACTGGTCTTCATAAGCCATAGATCTGAAATTCTAGACACCTCCTGAAAAGGAGCTGCCCTCCCCAAATGGAGCCACTGTTAGTCATCAGTATTTTTCACCTGTTAGTGATGACTAGTTTTCACATCCAAGTTTTCTAGCAGCTGATCCAAAAATTTGTCATATTTTCCAGCTAGGAAAACACCCATAAAACTTTTTTCTCTCCTACCTTTAAGTCCGCCCATGACAAGATGAAACCCCATCATCAAATCCTACCTAGCCTTAGCCATACTAGTCTGCCCATCAGCTCTAAAAAGACAATCCAAATCTGTTCAAAAAGCCTCCCCTAAGTTAGGAAGTGGCACTTTAAGGAATTTCACCCTTGGCAACCATCAAAGAGCCAAAAAACCCCCATCTACTTTAGACCAGTCACAACAGACCTCCCACCCTACTAATAAAGTTAGTCACAACCCTAAGTCGCGCCACTTATACACCCTTAAGTCTCAGCAATGCATAGACCATGATCTCAAGCTGATTTTAGGTGTTTTACACTGTTTATGGATTTTACAAGCACAAGAAACATGTCAGCATCTCAGAAAACAATTCTTGGCTCTACATGAGAAGACAACTGCTTCTCAATGTGATCATAAGCCTGAGAGGCATCTGCAGGGCAAAGAATCTCTCATCAAGCTCCTGCAACTTCATTCAGCTTGAAAAGACAGTAGAAGAAAAGCAACACTATCAAACAGACTTGTAATCTGTCTTGGCTAAGAACCTCCTTCATCTATAAGCAGAGGGTTTTAAGGCACCTCCTTCATCTACAAGTAGAGGGCGATGGCCAATGTTTGACTTAAAGAATTGCAACTGACTGTGAGATAGATGTGTTTTAATGAATAGTGAAACAGTAACACATTGACTAGGGTTTTTCTGAAGCAAAGTAATGGTTGCAGGAAGAGGTATAAGAATTAATGTTTTCAAGTTTGTTTGCTTTCCATCATGAGTAAGGAACCCTTGTCAAGCATGTTTATCAAACAATCTTCAGATATTTCGCTAAGTGAAAGGCCTCCTTCATTCATAAGCAGATGGCCAGAGCATTAATTGATTTCAAGGTCTGTTTGATCAGAGAAACAAGGTAAGATACCAAAAGGAAAGCAGGGGTACCACTGAAAATCCAAGGAGGTCAAACTTATCTCTTAACAAGATTTTGTCAAAAGACAGTCCACAGCTCCAACAAAATAAATTTTGAACAGTGGTGATAAGATGAGTCATTGCACAGGCGAAAGGACATAATAGTGATTATGTCTCAAAAGACTTTGATCCTCCTACTCATAAGAGGATGCTTTCAAATATCTCATCACAGTGGACAAGAAGGCCAAGTACATTTGGTTTTCCAAAGAAATTCTGCTCCTATAACAAAGTCAAAGATACCTTGCTGGTATATTTTGAGCAGAGGAAAGGTGTTAGAAGAAGCGCCCTTCTCGATAGACAGAGGATGAAAGAGTTTAAGTGAATGCCACTGAAGAAGTGTACCCACAGTAAAAGAGAGGCTCAAATATCTCATCTCAGAAAATACAAAGGGATAGTAAAATTTGCATGGCTGTTGAATCATAATACCTATGCCAAAGTAAAATTAGGGTTAAGGAGCGCCCGGGTAGTTTGTTTCAAAATGATTTTCTGACCAAACAGAGATGAAATTTACAAAAGTGAGAGAGGTTTTTGTCAATCATAGGTTCAAGAAGAAAAACCTCCTTCAGTTTCTACACAGGTATCATGGTTTGTGAGAAATGTGAAAAATTCAGATGTCACGGGAGAATTTCTGCACCAGGATTCATCGTTTTGACCAGTGATGGGACAGTCAGATTTTGAACAACCAAATTGAATCAAAATGAAAAAATTCAAATTTTTATGGAAATTATACTTCCATATCTTTTCGATGAGCCATCGCGGGCCAAATTCCGACAATAGGAAGGCATCCAAAAGTAGCTTGCAATCAACGCTATGTTTTTCTGCACCAGCATTCACCATTTTTGACCAGTGATGAGACAATCCGTTTTTGAGCACCCAAATGGACACAAAATGAAACAAATCAAGCATATTTGGAAATTATACTTCTCTATATTTCCAACGAGCCATCTCGGGCCCAATTCCGACACCGGGAAGGCATCCAAAAGTGGCTTACAAACATCACTATGCATTTCTGCACCAGAATTCACCAGTTTTGACCAGTGTTGGGAGAATGAATTTTTGAACAACCAAATGAACTCCAAATGAAAAAATTAAAGTTTTTCTAGAAATTATACTTCCACATCTTTCCAACGAGCCATCTCGCGTCCAATTCTGACACCGGGAACGCCTTCAAAATTAGGTGCAAAGTTGCATGACGCTCCTGTAGCAGTGCGCGACGCTTTCAGGAAGAAAAATTCCAAAGGAATGCACTGCTGCGTGGCGCTCCTGTAGCACTGATCAAAAAATCACCTAAAAACCTTCCAAAGCTATTTCCAGAGCTTCTCAAACTTGTCAAAAATGGCTGCCATCGTGTTTCAAGGTATTTAAGTGCCTCTTTAGTATATTCAAATTTCTAAAGGGTAATCATATGCTTTGTGCATCAAAGGACTAAGTAATGGTGAAAAAAATGAAACACTTGGTGTATGTCGAGGTGTATCAGTGTGAAAAGGTTTGAGAGTTGTTGTTATAGTTGGTTGAAGGAAAGGTGGTCATTTTTGTCTCAAAGAAATCCCAAGCTACCTTCTAAAAACAGGGATGAACCATGTACTCTGTCAGCCTTATGCAGTGTAGAAGCAGTAGAAAGGAGGATTGTTGTTCTGTTTAAAGATCCGGATTTGGAATGGCTGTGATTGACTAGCAGTAAAACATGGAAAAGGTGGTAATCCCCTATTAATAATTCAAAGAGCCCAGAAGATACCCTCAAAGAATGATGACAGATGAAGGTGTTTTAAGGGTGAAAACAATAGGCCAGCTCTCAACACACTGATCATCAGATGTGTTTTTGTGAAGGTTAGATGAGGTTTTTTTTTTGACCTTCCAACAGTATCTTCTGTATATTAAAAGGAAAAAAAAGTAGTTTTGTGACCTCCCATTCCATGAAGCATAACCAGCAAGTAAAACTACTATTTGCATGCGGAGGTGTTGTCAAATTGAAATATGAGGGACAATAGAGTTCAAAGAAGGCAGTGTTGAGTGTGAGGAATTTTGTTGTTGAAAGCTACAGGAGTTTTGTTACCACATCAAAAACACAACATGCTCTGTCACATTATCCTTTAACACAGTGATTTCTGACTATGCACTTTGATTGACTGTGTTTATGTGTGGAATTGATTGGTTGAGTGGCCTAAAAAGAGAGCAGTGTTTTTGGATTAAAAGGGTTTTTGTTTTTCCTTCTTCCACAAAGACAAGGGTGTCTTATGTCCTCAAAACATCAAAGGGCAGGATGACCTTACCACAAAAACACATAAAAAATAACTTTGATTGTGTATCTTTCACTGACTGTGTTTTTTTCTTAAGTTTGCTTGTTAAGTGACATACCAAGTGAAAGGCATTGTTTTGGAAAGGGGCAAAGAGTGGTGTGTTCAAAGGGCATTTTTCACACTACATTTGAGACCATTACTGCTTACAGTAAGTAAACAGGATGAGACATATTTTTGTTTGGAGAAGGACATGAGCATGAAGAAAAGATGAAGAACAACAAACTGATGACAAGGGCAACAATTTGAACAGGCTTATGATGAAGGGCAACAGTTTGAACAACAGAATGAGCAGGAATTGAGACAGAGCAGCAGCATGACAGTGATGAACAAAGAGGCTAAAGAGAAGCGCCCGGCACGGAAAGTGAGAAAAGACACATCAGGACTTCATATTTTGTCTTATGCTTCATAACATGTTGCTAGGGACCCTTGAGGGTCATACACACTGATTTTGGGCAAATTTTGACATGCTTTGGTTTTTTGGCATTTTTGAGTTTTTGGTCAAAACTCACGAAATTCGCCATTTCGTTTTGAGGATTCGTCAAAGGAGGAGAATGGTATCATTGTATGCCATAATTTTAGGGGCACATAATCAGCGATTTTCAGAACATTTGAAGATCATTTGCTTCCCCAAAATGGCGAAAAACACTCACTTTTTCAACATTCTGCCCCGTCTATCAGCAAGGTTTAAATTCTGGTTTTTTACACACAGTTCTAGTTTTGGAGGAATTCCAAGCATCAGATTGGGAAAATTTTAGTTGTTACAGAAAGTAGACACGCATAGCTTTCCAACGAGCTATCATGTGCCTCGTTTTGACATCGGGAAGGCTGCCAAATGTTGCCGGCAAGTCAGGGGACCTTTTGCTGATGCAAATTTTGAATATTTTTGTAATTTTTGAACCTCAAAAAATTGCTTTTTCCAAATGTGCGTTTAGCTATTTTTGCACATGGAAAATGATGCAAAGTCAATTATTTTTCATTTTTTAGCATTTTCTAGATATTTTATGAGATATTTTGTGCCTTGGGCTTTGCAAAGCCTCAAGGACAAGTTTAGATATTTTGATTAGGCCAATAGGAGAGGAAGTTGAACCATGAGGTTTTCCTCACTTGAGCCTATATATTCCAAAGGCTTTCATTGTAAAACAAGGCTGAACTTGAGAAGAGAAGAAATATATGGTCATATGAGCTTTGGAAGAAAATACTTGTGCTATGCTTTTGGATTGCCCCTTGGATGTTCTTGGATGAATGATGAAGGATTGTTGATGGATTCCATGACTTGGTAGAATGGTATAGTGTCTGTTGCTTTGTTGTTGTATTCTAGTTTTCATTCATGAATACATGTTTCTTGCTTGCTATAGATCAGTAGAGAACAAATTTGAGATATGCCCATGGAGGCACCTCAAATTTCCTGAATCTTCATAGCTTTCATGTTTTCTTCTTCCTTAGCTGCATTAAAGAATTCTTAACTGCTCTTTAACAACTTGAGGATATTGTTGGTTGTTTCATTCATAGTTCTATATATGTTAAGTATGACTTACGGTACGCCCTGCTTACCTATGGCTAGCTGTAGTTCCATCCATGAAATTTCTCTTTGATTGATTAGATTATCATCTTGTTGAACCAAGGAGGCCTAGTTTCGATCTAGCCCTTTGCCTAAAACTATGCAAATCTTGTTGTTCAAAGTGCCCAATAACTTGAAGTACTGTGTTTAGGCATTCCGGCATAGTGTTTTGAGTTGTTTTTCTTCCTTAACTGTTTTCCCAAAAGTCTGAAAGCCATTTCCCAAAGTTAGAGGGTCTTATACTTCTATGCATGGCTTGAATGTTTATTTCTATGTATTGATTAGCTTATAGTTACATTTTGCATGATTAATGGTTTGCCCTACCATGTTTATGTCTGCTATTAAACTAGTTATGCTTTAAATCCTTTGTCGTTCACAAACTTGATGTCCATTTACTCCATTTTACCCAAAGATCCTTTCTACCTTGAATCAAATCGGCCCTTCAACAGCCTTGTGTCGTCAACTAATAGCTTTCTTGACCTTTTGACCCCATAGCCCAGTTAATCTAACCTCTTGTTACCTATTTCATATCTTTGATTAGTTTCATCCCTCACAACTTAAAAAACCAAAACCAAAAAACATACTCCATAACTAGCCTAAAAATCATAAACATAATAAGCAAACACACAGATATCCCTTACACATATAGAGAGAGCCCTCTATGAGTCTAGGAAGGCTAGGTCCTTGGGCTCCAAAGCTTGGTTTGATGTTACACTGTCATTTGGCTTGCCAATCAGCCAAATCACAGGACCCTAACAGAAGACACCTTCTACTGAGAACAAACCCGGAAGTGGTGTAAGAATCCTCCACTGCAACACCCTTCAACTCAGCAATACTCAGCAATATTCTGCTGTAATAATAACGCTGGGACTGAAGAATAATGCTTGGCCTTGAGCCTGGATGTGAAGCAATATTGAACAATCTCTCCCAAGAGGCCTCTCAACGGAAGAGGTGGGATTCCCACTCGGGAACATCCAGTGCTACCTTGCTAAACAACAAGGTGAAGCCAAGTCTAAACAGACAAGATAAATAGATCGAAATGCAAAAGCATGAATAACAAAGGCCTCCATCCTCCTCATATATAGCAAGTGAACCTCTCCTCATTGGGTCCCATCCACATGTGCCATCAAGCTCATGCAAGTTGTCCTCCACCAAAACTGCGCTGTCCAAAGCAGATTCATGTATTCATGTATTAACCTTCGATTTAATAAAGAGTTTTGATGTTTTGAATAATCATTTCCTGAGTTTTTGGTCGCGTTAGACTTCTGGTGGTTTGGGCTCAGCCTTGGGCGTTTCTTCGCCAATATCTATGCTGTATGTTAATTACAGAATTTATGTTCCGTTATATGATGCAGTCTATGAATTATCTTTCCACTTGTTAAAGTATAAACACATAAGGTTACAGTTTCCTCTTTCATCAAGATTGTTTATCATTCATGTTTTCTGGTTTACAGTAATGCTTTTATAGCTGTTAGATGCTTTCATAATTTCCCAACACTTTTATATTCGTTTTAGAATGAATGCTGTTCCATGTTATACATCGCTGAGAATTAGATCTTTCCCTCAGTACTTGTTGACGGGAAAATTTGTCCGACCAACAGTAGGGGATCTCCCCGGTAAAAAGTCCCAATTAGACCTTAAACCGTTTGAAGTAGGGATCCCGTCCGGGGTGTGGGTCCGGCTACCGCTTAAGACGCCTTCCCTTCCGGTCTCAAAAGAACCTGATTGAATCTGCGGGCACACACTTATTCATAGGATACGAAATACATGATTGATGCATTGGACATATTCACAACACTAGGTGTAGCAAGAGAATAAATAAAACATATACGCCCGAAGAGATGCAGTTAACGACACGTCTTTGGAGTATTGCTTGCAAGGTATCTGACCACAGAAGAAATAGTTCTTAATGGCGAGATCCCTTGTTACTTTCTGAAAGATAAAACGAAATGCTAATAGACAAAGGTATTAACATTAATTTAGAAAGCGATAAACAACTGAACATCATCCACACAAACATAGATAAACATCATGCATAAATGATATTATAGAAGGTGCAGTTTCATTAATCACAAGATGTTCTGAAACTGTTCAAAGAATACACACAGTGCTGTCGCAGCAAAACACATCATCCGACAAAGGGGTTTTAACAAGTATTCGTATTCATGTCTAAGAATATGATCTTCCAGTACAATGCAATGTAGCTCTTAAGTTTCCAAAAAGAAAAAGTCCCTGTTACTTTCCCGGTAGGGAGTTTTATAGTACAAAAATTGCCCTTTGGGCTCCCCGACTTTTCGCCTGCCTGCCTATTGGGTTGCCTCGCGACCTCGAAGAGATTGCGACCTGCGACCTGTCTGGCATGCGCGACTTGCAACCTGGATAGGCAGTGCGACCTGCGACTTGTCCTATTGGTGCGACCTGCGACCTAGCTCTACTTGCTGCTCACGACTTGCTGCTACCGGGTTGTGCAATGTTGATGTCAGGGGCGTCAATCTGTTGCTCCTTGAGAAAATTTTGCCACGTCCGGTACTCTGCCGCTATGGGGGAAACCAAGGGGACCTCCTCCTTCAATCGATGCGTGCATTCCAAAGCATTTGGTACTAAGGTTTCCCTTTTCTGTGAGATTTGATTTGAAAGCGAGGCAAGCTTGGTATAAATCTGCGCTGGAGTGGCAATGAACTGACTCAGATGTTCTTGAGATACTGAGGGCTCCGGGTCAGTAGCGGCTTGCTTGATAGGCTGCAAAAATGAATGGATGTCCTGATCCACTTGTTCCCACGTTTTCTCTTCATCCAATGCCCTAAGCGACGGAATGTGGTGCAAGGTGTGCATCGAGTCGATCCCGCTGATCAAGTGGTTGTACGAAGACATTACTTTGTCCAGATCCTTAGACAGTTTGTCCTTAGATTGTATTGCCATACGGAGCTGAACCTTAGCATCTTGTGTGTGAATCCAGTCCCTTTTGGGCACATTTTCAGGTGCCTGAGGGTATTGTACTGTCCAGCCCATCATCCTGTCTAAGGCCTGTGAGGCCTCCCTGAGCTGTTCGTGCCTTTGCTTGGTTTTTGCTCGTGCTCTTACCAGTGGGGCAACTGTTTGTTTGATGGTGAACATCTCACCATACACCTGCCTCATGGTTACTTCCAACACTTCACACTCCTTGAAGATAGCCAGTGGGACTTCATTTACTGGTGGAGCCTGGTTTCGAAGTAGTTGAACTTCTGCTTGCAACTCTGCTTTCTCCTGCTCTGCTCTTTTTTCGCGCTTCTCAGCTGCTTGCAGTCTATTTTGCAAAGAGACTATTTCTCTGCTCATTCTGGTCACATTCTCTTCTGTGGCTGCTGCGAACACAGTACCTGCCGATGCTATCATTACAGGATTAGTCCTGGTATCCAGGACTATGTCTTTGCCTGTTGCAACCGTGGATGTGGCAGAGGGACTTTGCGCCAGTGACCTTCTTTTCTCTTGTCGGATCTTGAAAGAGAATTGGTCGAAGGTGAGTCTGGTAAGGTCAAATACATCTTCTTCCTGTCCCTGGGGCGATCTAACATCAGCGAGCTTGGTACTGCCTAGCGGTATATTGAGGGGAGTTACCTCGATGTCGTCCAGCATGTCATCCTCCCTTTCTTCTGTGTTCTTTTCTTCTTCTTCCTTTTGCCGGCGTTCAGCTTCTGCTGCTGCTTCTATTTCGGCCTTTTTCTTCTGCTCAGCTGCAGCAGCCTGTTCGGCTTTCTTTTGGCGTTCAGCCTCTGCTTTGTCCAGCTCTGCCTTGAGCGCCCGTTCTGCTGCGGCCTGTGCCTCCTTGCCCTCCTTATCTTTCCTGGCCTCTTTGGCCTGCTTCTTCTTCTGTGTTGCTGTTGCACTCTTCTGGCGTGCTTCTTCATCCTCTTTTATCTTCTTCTCTCTTTCTTGCTGGGCTTTTGCTTCTGCTTCCTTTTGTTTGAGGGATGGAGTCAGCCCGGTGTCGGTCCGAGATTTCTTGGGTAAAGAAGAAGAGGAACCTCCTAACTGACGACTTTTGTCTTCTAAGCCCTGATCATCTGGGTCTTCTTCCTGGACCACGTCTACTCTCGGAGCAAATTGTCTTTCAGCATTATACCAGTTCCTTCTCTCATCTTCTGCTGGACGCTCAATATGTTGATAAGTCCACTTGAACTTAGCTCTCAGGCAGTGTTCAGGGACTATTCTGTCTGGGTCATATGTGCGGTGTTCTAGCGCCCCGAGCTGATAACTTCTCATTACTTCTGCCTCTGCTGCTACTTCCCTGAAGTCTTTAACCGTGCATGCACCAATGGTGAGAGGTAGCGTAGGCCACGGCTTCTTTTTGCCTTTAGAGAGGATGCTGGAGAAGCCATGAGACATTTGAAAACATACCTCCTGAATAAGCATTTTGTCTGTGACAAAGCACGGCATAGCGTGTGGTGCCTTGTAGGTTCCAAAGACTCGGATGAAGGTGTATCCAGGGAAAGGGAACCAGTGTGCTACTTTGACTAGAGTCGCCTTGGCCCGCCAAGACATGCAGGGGGCGTCTTGGACAAATAAGTGTCTGTACAGAGCGGGGATGAATACTTGGGAGATCTGATCTATATCCTGTTTGTATTTGGACTCCCAAAATACTCTGGTTTGTAGATGAATTGCGCGCGACTGCTCAGAATCCCAGTTGTGCGCCCATCCCTCAAAGTGTACTCTTGCGCAGACAGCATCTAGTAGGTAAGAGGCCATGTAAAATTCGGCAGGCATTCCTTCCTCTGGGGCCAATGCCGCGTTCAAGTTGGTCTGCATCGGCGTCATCAATATGCCGGCCCAGTTGAAACGGGTGCCATATGTTGTCACATACTCCATGATAGTAGCCCAACTGCCGCTGAAAGTGGAGCAATCTGGGCGCCCGTAAAGCCTGCAAAGCATGGCGGCAACCAATTTATAAACCTTCCTCAGGCTAGCCACCGGGTATTCTTGGTCTTTCTTGACCTTGAACTTCTCGGGCTCCTCCCACCATTGTCTAATAGTATCAACTATCGGAACGGCGTGAGCAATAGCCCATTCGGGAGTGAAATGCTCATCTGGGTGAGGCAACGAGTAATAAACTTGAGCATCCGCGCCTACCAGCGTAGCGAAAGCCCTGCCTTCGCTGTCCCGGATCACAAACTTCTTGGGGTCCGTCTTCTGTATGATCCAATCTATAACTTCTGGACATGGGAATATGGCTGGATGCACCCCTGCCAGATGTAGTTTGGACTTTTTTACTGCCAAGTATGCTTCCCGGTCTAGGAGATCTTCTGGAAAATCCTCTTTTGGTATGGCGAACTCATGATATATTTGGTACCATCGCATGCTGTCGTCTTTTGTAAACGTACATAGTGTGTCCCTGTATATTGGGGGTGGGGACACCATTTCCAGTTCATCAATCTCTTCCACTACTTGCTTGTCCTTCCTCCGAGATAGCGGGGGTGCCATGTCACTAGAATCTGATAACACAGGTATGCACTCTATGTCTCCTTGAAGTTCACCTGGCAAATTCATAAAGGAATCCCACGATAAGAACGACATGGTGATATAAAACCAGTTACAGTTTAGTGATAAAATTTAGCTGTGACACATAAAAACTGGGTTACTGGTTTACTGGGTCGCAGGGTCGCGGCTTGGAAGAAAAGGTCGAGGTGCGACCTTGCGACCTCGCGACTAGGTCGCAATTCTCTGGAAAAATGGGAAAATGCGACCTTGCGACCTCGCGACTAGGTCGCTGGGTCGCTGAGTCGCAAATTCCAGAAATTGGAGAAAATGCGACTTTGCGACCTCGCGACTAGGTCGCTGGGTCGCAGGTCGCAATATGGCTTGCCGGGAGGTTTTGCGCGCGCGCGGCCGTGAACCTCCTTTTCTCCCTCTTCTTGAGGATTTACAAGTTAGCTGGGTCCAGGCAGAGCTGTGGCATGATTTTAAGAGCAAGGGACACTGCTATGAGGGTGTGAATCAGAAAAGTGGTGAGGTTTTGGACATTTATGGAGAAAGCAGATTCACAAAACACTAAAAAATATAAAAGCTCAGATGAATGGCAATTTAAAGGCCTAAGGAAACATGGGTTTGGTATGAAATGCATCATAATGGAAAAAGCAGGAGGAAATGGCAACTTACCCGGGAAAATAGCGCCAGTCGAGCTGTCAGAGACGTTTTCTTACAAATCGCTGAATGTGTAAAATGTGACCTGCGACCTTCCTTATATAGAAAGTCGCACGTGCGGGCAATAAGTGCAGGTCGCTGGGTCGCAAGTCGGTTAGTTCCGGAGTTTTGCGACCTTGCGACCTGGCGACCTGGGGTCGCTGGGTCGCAAGGTCGCTGGGTCGCGCTTTTCATGAATATTGGATAATTGCGACCTTGCGACCTGGGGGTCGCTGGGTCGCTGGGTCGCATTTTTCTTTAAATTTGGGGATTTGCGACCTTGCGACCTGGCGACCTGGGGTCCCGGTGTCGCAAGGTCGCTAGGTCGCGGTTTTCATCATCTGTTTAACTTTGCGACTTGGCGACTTGACGACTTAGTAGTTTCTCTTTAGTTTTAAGGGGGCTCCAAAAATTTGAAATGGTGATCTTTTTTGGAGGGTGTTGTAGGGGCTACAACAAATGGCGATTCACTGGACGAACTCAGAGTCTCTGCTGATGGTTAGTCTTGGCGGGGGGAGGGAGGGGCCTATGCTGACTGTTTTCTTTTACCTTGTGGTTGACATTTCCTAACCTTTGGTACCTTGCTGGGTTGCTCAATCTGCTGGCCTGTTTGGGCGCCGTTCAACCAAATTCATTTCTTCAGGTCTCCGGACTGGAAGGGTTGGAGAACTCCAGGCGGCTACAGGGTCTGGTACGATTATTTTGTCCTCATCGTGTTGCTCCGCTGCCAGCGAACCTCTCGGTCCCGGCGGAGTCACTGCCTAGGAATCGTGAACGTTGCTCCGCTGCCAGCGAGCCTGGTCAGTACCCCGACAGAGTCGTTACATCACCTCTCTGCGCAGGAAGCCTTTCTCAATCCTTTACCCTTTATTAGTGTGCTATTGCACTTATTTTGAATGTGCCTGAGGCACTTATTTAGATGTGCTCGTGGCACTTATTTGAAATGGCAAATTAGCCTGGGCGGATGAGGGATCCCGACTTATTTTGCTTGCAGAGAGGTTGTTCCTGGTCTGATATGAGGACTTTGGTTTTTCCCAGATACCCTGTCGTAGCATAGAGTACCTCTTTTCCCTTCTGGTCTGGTTACCTCTCACACTGCATTTTCTTTTGCGGACACCCTCTCAGGCTGGCGAGGTAAGCTTCCTGCTTGATGCCTCGAGTTCGGTGATATGCTGCCCTTAGGTGCAGAGAAAAAGCAAGCTTTTGCCGCCTTTGAGTTTCTCGAAAAAGGCTTTCCATCAGCATAGAACCTGTCGCAGTGTGCCAATTGCGTGGCTCTAACAAATCCTCCTTAAATTTTCTACTTTTTTTTATATTTTTTTTTATTTTTTATATATGGCAAGAAAAGAAATTATGGTACAAGGATAATATAGCCCTTCAAGGGCCGCTAGGTGAAATAGTGTTTGAGGTCATGCCCATTTACCGGGAGGACTTCGACTCGTCCATCAAGGGTTTGCAATCTAAAAGTGTGGGATCCTATCTTCTCATTGATTTGGAAAGGGCCTGTCCAAAGTGCTTGGAACTTGGAATGCTTCCCCTTTTCCTCATGGGCTTTATCCCACTTGAGGACCAGGTCTCCTACTTCAAAATTTTTGTTTCCCGAGGACTTTCTATCAAACCATTTTTTGATTCGGCTCTGATGGATGGCAAAATTTTCCCAGGTCTTTTGCCTTTCTTCCTCCAATTTCAGCAAGGTGTCAATTCGGTTCTGCAAGGTAGGGCACGGGGTACCATGACATTCTTGGGACAGATGGAGGGCCGGGAGAGATAGATTAGGAGGGAGAAAAACTTCTTTTCCATACACGAGGAAAAATGGGGAGGTGCCTAAAGAGGACTTGGGAGTGATACGGTCAGCCCACAGTGCATTGTGAAGTGCATTGTGCCAGTTTCGCTGGTGGGATAGCAGGGTCTTTTTAATAATACGGATAAGATTCTTGTTAGTGGACTCAGCTAATCCATTTCCTTGGGGATAGTAATTTGTAGAATGTTTCAGAATAATACCATTTTCCAACGCAAAATCACATAATTTAAAAGATGAGAAATAAGTCGCATTATCGAAAACTAAAGAAGTTGGAACGCCAAACCTGGTAATGATGGAGTGCGTGAGGAATTCTATTACCTCTTGATCGTTGATTCGACGTAAAGGCGTTGCTTCGACCCACCTGGTGAAGTAGTCAGTAGCTGTAAGGATATACCGATGTTGTTTAGAAGAGTGAGGTGTGATTTCACCAATTACATCCAAACCCCACTGTTGGAATGGTTCCTCCACTGCTACTGAGAGTAGGGGGGCGGCTGGCCGTGCTTCTCGGTTGGCGAACTTCTGGCACTGAATGCATTTCCGAACATATGCATGCGCATCTCTAAAAAGAGTAGGCCAATAGTATCCTGCGCGCATTATCTTATGGGCAGTAGTATCTCTGGCAAAATGGCCTCCAGCTGGTCCGTCATGCAACTCAGTTAAGATTTTTTTCGCTTCGTCAGTTTCCAAGCAGCGTAACAGGACCCCATCGTGGTGTCTCTTGAAGAACTTACCTTGGATCAGTTGGTAAGATGCGGCTTTGAGTCTTATGGCGCATTTCTGCTGGGCAGTAAGAGCAGAGTCCATGGAGCCTTGGGCCAAATATCTTGAAATGTCAGAATACCAAGAAGGGATACTTTGCTGAGGCACATGGTCGCTCTGATACATGTCGATCTCCTGTTCGCAACATTCCTCTTCAATTTCATGAGCACTTGCAGCCTCCGCGGCCATTTGGCATAAGCCTTGTCCTTTAATGGTATGTGCCGGTTTAAACTCCAAATCGTACTCTTGCAAACACGCCACCCAGTTGCCCCGCCTTTCGCCTAGCTCTTGCTGCACGAAAAGTGAGCGGACAGCTGGGTGTGGCACAAAAACCGTGACATGATTTTTCAAGATGTAGGGCCTAAAATGTTTTACCGCCTTGTAGACCGCATAGGCTTGCTTGTCAATTTCTGGATAGTTTAACTTAGCTCCCTGTAGACCGGTGCTCATAAAGGAAATGGGCCGTTCATCGTTGTTGCTATCTTTCTGCGTAAGGACGGCCGCAAGTGAGGAATCTGAGGCAAAAGTATATAGGATAAAGTCTTTGCCAAAATCTGGACTTTGGAGGGAGGGAGCTTCAGCTATAGCATGTTTGATTTTGTCGAAGGCCTCCCTTTCCGGCAGATTCCACTGGAATGCAGCGTTCTTTTTTATCATTCCTTGTAATGGCTTGACTATCTGTGCGAAATCTGATATAAATTTTCGTACGAAGTTGATCTTTCCCAAGAAGGATTGCATTGTTTTTTTACTTCTGGGAAGAGGAATTTGAGCAATGGCTTTCACCCGTTCTGGATCGACGACAATCCCTTGTTTAGTTATGATACGGCCTAGTAAATTTCCTTCTGCCACAGCGAAAACGCTCTTCTTCGGGTTAAGGGAAATCCCGTACTTTCTACACCTTTCAAAAATTTGCCTCAGGTGGCGGATATGGTCGCCCCGGTGTTTAGAAAACACGGTGACATCGTCTAGGTAGACAACCACACTCTGGCCTATCAGCCCTCTGAATGCTATATCCATGGCCCTTTGGAAAGTTTCCCCTGCATTGATTAATCCAAAAGGCATACGTCTGAATGCGAATGTTCCCCACTTGGTTCGAAAGGTGGTCTTCAATCTATCCGGTTCCGCCACCAGCACCTGGTTGTAGCCGGAGAACCCGTCCAATAAGGAGAACATTTCTGACCCGGACACGGCTTGAAATATCTGTTCCATGGGGGGTACCAGGTAATTATCTTTATTTGAGGCTCGGTTTAAATTTCGGAAATCTACGCATAAGCGGATTTCGCCTGACTTTTTCCGTACCGGGACCAAATTGGACACCCATGTGGAATGACGCACTTTGAAGATGATGCGCGCGTCTAAGAGTTTTTTGAGTTCTTTCAAGATTAATGGTTCCAAAGTAGGGTGTACTTTTCTGAGCTTTTGCTGGAACGGTTTTGCGCCTTCCTTCATGGGTATAACATGTTGGATAATTCGAGTATCATACGTACGTAAGTCGTCATACGTCCACGCAAATACGTCACGATACTTGCGAAATAGCTCGGTGAAAGCCTGCGCCTCCTCGGTGGTGCAGTCTTTTCCGAGGTTGACGAACTTAGGATTATCTTCTGATCCCAGGTTTACTTGTCGATGGGCCAAGATGGAGCTTTGCACTTTGGTATTCGGGGGCCCTCGAAAACGGCTTTGCAGATCGAAGAGTTTCTCAAGTGACACTACCCCTTTTGGCATGGGGTTTTCTTTGCGTTTCTCATACTCTTCCTGCAGAGCTTGATTGTGATCATCTTCATCTATCACAACGTCTTTGAATGTTTCTGAGTTACACATAAACTCCAGTACCTGTTGATCATCGTCAAAGACGCGTAAGTTAGTAACGTTGTCTGGCACAGAGGGTTT
The DNA here is from genome assembly GCA_034641835.2 of Pinus albicaulis. Classification (NCBI taxonomy): domain Eukaryota; kingdom Viridiplantae; phylum Streptophyta; class Pinopsida; order Pinales; family Pinaceae; genus Pinus; species Pinus albicaulis. Next base: position 1,596,474,032 of record CM076579.1, on the reverse strand, counting down.
ATATATAATTTCAATAGAAAAACCATCCCTTAAAGGGGTAAATCTAGCAGCAGCATTAGCCAGAGTATCAGCTGCTGCATTGTGCATTCTAAGAACATATTTAATTCCAAATGCATCAAAAGCAGAAATCAATCGCCATACCTCTTGTTGATACGCCTTTAAATGTGGAGATAAACAGTGAATAGTGTTGCGTACCTGGCGAGTGATAATTTCAGAATCTCCGATTACCTGCAAACATTTTACCTTCAAATCCAGTGCCTTCTTAAGTCCGAGGATTAATGCCTCATACTCAGCAGTGTTGTTGGTGCACTGGAACTCTAACCGGCATGAAATTAAGAACTTATTCTTGTGAGGGTCAAGCAATATGCAACCCGCACTAGCTCCGTCATGAGTCTTGGAACCGTCATAATACAAGGTCCACAGGTCACTTTCCGGCTCCTTCAGGGTAATAGGTTGCGGAGGGGTTTCTGTTGCTGGCGAGACAGGGGTGACTTGTTCTTCCGCGACTAATGCAAGTTCAGACTGGACCTCGGGACCAACGGAAGACTGAGGGGGCTGGTAGCATCCGAATAAAGCTTCTAGAAAACACATACCGAGCTCCTCCTGGGCAAAGCTGATGGGTTCATTAACGACATCCAAATCAGTCACGGTGTGTTTCATATATGGCTCACTTTCGATCCTGATTTGATTATTCCGCCCTTTGTAAGGAAGCCATAAGTGAGACCAGTCGGTTGCGAAATAGCCTTGTAACTTGCTTGACCAGTCTCTGCTAAGCAATAGACCATATGCTTCAGGAATGTCCACCACCACAATGTCAATGCATTGATGGACCCTAGAGTCTGACGACAGGCGGATGATGACATTATTCAACTCTCCCACGGCTGGCACCTGAGATCTATCGAGTTGTATGATTTTTGCATCAGTTTTCTCTGGGCGAATGTTAAGCTTCTTACAGACAGATAAAGGCATGACGTTCATGGAGGCACCGGAGTCGACTAGAAAGTTGTGGACATTGAAGTTAAAAATCTCGAAGGACAAAAGGAAAGGAGGCGTGGATCCCCTGGAGTTGGTATTGATGGCGTTTACTATAGACTGTAGATCAGGACCGGCTTGCGCGGATGTGTTGCTCACAGTTTTCGTAGCTGAAGTATTTGCGAAAGCCTTTAGAATGAGTTCTCTTTGGTTGGTAATGCGAGCTAGCTCATAGAGAGAAATGTTTGCTCTTGTTTTCTTCATATCTTCAACAATGTTATAACTAGACTCTGGTTGAGGGCTAGGTTCGGTGGAGGTCTTAGTGGGTTCTGTCGGAAGCTTGCCCTTTTGACTTGCTCAGGTAGTGTTGTTGGAGGGCTTCTCCGGGATGGATTGTTTTCCGTTTCTTGGGGGCAGGATCTTCCTTAGGAAGGCCCTCTTCTTGTCTTCATAAGATTTCTCGGGAACAGGTCCTTTGCTTCTTAGACTATAATTCCGTACGGGCTGATCTTTGGGAGTATCTGCCATGTTGATATCAATGGAGGTAAGGTTGTCCCCACCTCGGATTATGTCAAAAGCAAGAATAGAAGATCCTGGTTCTTCGTTTGAGGGTGGATCCTCATCGTGATCTGAAACATCATCCTCCGTCACATCCCCTGGAGTTTGGTCATCTAAAAGTTGATTAACTACTGCTGTCATGCTGCCAATCCATTGAGGGCACGTTTTTTCAGAGTGGGCAGCTTGGTGGAAAGAACATAAGTTATCTTTCCCTATCTCTTCCACATTGAGAGCCATATTTGTGTTAGACGGAGGTCTGTTAGTGTTGGGATTACTTTTTCTGAAGAAAGGTTTGGGTGGTTTAGTGCTAGTTGTGGCTTCTGTGCCCTTTCTCCTTAGGTCAGTGACTTCATTCGTTAAATGCTTGAGCGTTTTTTCCATGCTTTCAAAATCAAAAGCATCCCTATCCCTATCAGTGGTCTTAGGAGTGGATGACTGACCTCTTTTTGTGTTAGGCTTGTGATCATATCTCCCTTCATGATCGATGGCTCCGATTGAAATCATGTCTTTCTCTACGGCGAGAGCAGCCTGATAATTAGCCGTCAGGGTAGCGCGGGCTTCACGTTTGACGAAAACGGCAATGTCCCTAGGGAGGGCCTTGGTATAGTAATCAATGGTGATTGAGTCATCCAACGCTAGGTTGGGGGGAAATTTCTGTAATATGGTAGCGAAGCGTTGGTTGAAGTCCTTAACCTTCTCCTTTTTATGACACTTGATGGTGCTCAATTCTGTGAGAAGCATGGAAGGAGTTTTATCTTCTGAAAACTTTTGCAGGAATATGCGACGGAATTGGTCCCATGATGTGATAGAGGCACTGGGGAGAGAGCGGTACCATGTGGCCACTTTGTTTTCAAGGGTATGGCGAAACAGTCGACATGCGACATCATCGGACTGGACTCTCATGATTTGCAGAGACAAATAGAAGCTGCTGATATGATCTTCAGCTAAGGTGCCTTTCTCAGGGTCGAACTTAGGGAGGTGTTTCTCCGGATGCCTAGGCAGATCTTGGAGTGGGCCCAGAATATTTAATGGGGATTGAGCCATCTAGGCTAGGGGTTGCACTCTCCTAGCCCGTTGGTGTTGCCTAAACTCATGTTCAGATTCACCTCCCGAACCTGAGACCGATGCTTCTGACTCGTGATGGGAGTGTTCGTCTTGGTGTCTCCCACAGTGAAGAAAATCTCTAAGATATCCCAAGTTGTGTACAGGAGGCCTCATTGGGTTTGGGTGACGGTTGCGAGCTTGGTTTCCTTGGCCTCGGCCTCTATCACCTCTACCTCCGGCCCCTCCGCCTCTATTTCCTTCTTCCTCATTTCTGCGAGCTCTATTCCTATCTCCTTCATTTCTATAAGCCCTATTTACTCGGCCTTTGTCTTCCTCACCATCTCCGGGTGGGGGGTGTGCTTGGTTGTTGTTTTGCCGAGTCTGGTTAGGCTGGGAGTCGGGGAAAGGTTCGGTGTCAGCAAATTCTCCGCCCTCTTGGAGAATCGGGTCATTTTCCTCAACCGCATTTGCGAGGTCTTCCAACATGAGATTTACGAGCTTGGGTATGGTACTTGCAAGGGCACCATTCCAGGTGATGTTTTCGGGAGGAGTTATAGTATGAGCAAGGTATTCCATGATTGGAGTAAACCGTAAGTTGTTGATAAGATCGCGGGCAGCTGGGCGCAAGGCTCTCAACTGCGCCCTGGTGATTTCAAAATATCGAGTCTCTCTCTCTGGAATATCGTCTAGAGGAGGGGGGACTGTTTCATTGTTAATGACCTCCCCTTGGGGAGTTTGTGATGGAAAGTTCGTTGTGTGCTAGGAGGCTGCCATCAGGCCCTCCTTCTAGCGCCAAATCTGTTGACGGGAAAATTTGTCCGGCCAACAGTAGGGGATCTCCCCGGTAAAAAGTCCCAATTAGACCTTAAACCGTTTGAAGTAGGGATCCCGTCCAGGGTGCGGGTCCGGCTACCGCTTAAGACGCCTTCCCTTCCGATCTCAAAAGAACCTGATTGAATCTACGGGCACACACTTAATCATAGGATACGAAATACATGATTGATGCATTGGACATATTCACAACACTAGGTGTAGCAAGAGAATAAATAAAACATATACGCCCGAAGAGATGCAGTTAACGAAACGTCTTTGGGGTAACGCTTGCAAGGTATCTGACCACAGAAGAAATAGTTCTTAATGGCGAGATCCCTTGTTACTTTCTGAAAGATAAAATGAAATGCTAATAGAGAAAGGTATTAACATTCATTTAGAAAGAAATAAACAACTAAACATCATCCACACAAACATAGATAAACATGATGCATAAATGATATTATATAAGGTGCAGTTTCATTAATCACAAGATGTTCTGAAACTGTTCAAAGAATACACACAGTGCTGTCGCAGCAAAACACATCATCCGACAAAGGGGTTTTAACAAGTATTCGTATTCATGTCTAAGAATATGATCTTCCAGTACAATGCAATGTAGCTCTTAAGTTTCCAAAAATAAAAAGCCCCTGTTACTTTCCCGGTAGGGAGTTTTATAGTACAAAAATTTCCCTTTGGGCTCCTCGACTTTTCGCCTGCCTGCCTGTTGGGTTGCCTCGCGACCTTGAAGAGATTGTGACCTGTGACCTGTCTGGCATGCGCGACTTGCGACCTGGATAGGCAGTGTGACCTGTGACTTGTCCTGTTGGTGCGACCTGCGACCTAGCTCTACTTGCTGCTCACGACTTGCTGCTACCGGGTTGTGCAATGTTGATGTCAGGGGCGTCAATCTGTTGCTCCTTGAGAAAATTTTGCCACGTCCGGTACTCTGCCGCTATGGGGGAAACCAAGGGGACCTCCTCCTTTAATCGATGCATGCATTCCAAATCATTTGGTACTAAGGTTTCCCTTTTCTGTGAGATTTGATTTGAAAGCGAGGCAAGCTTGGTATAAATCCGCGCTGGAGTGGCAATGAACTGACTCAGATGTTCTTGAGATACTGAGGGCTCTGGGTCAGCAGTGGCTTGCTTGATAAGCTGCAAAAATGACTGGATGTCTTGATCCACTTGTTCCCATGTTTTCTCTTCGTCCAATGCCCCAAGCGACGGAATGTGGTGCAAGGTGTGCATCGAGTCGATCCCGCTGATCAAGTGGTTGTACGAAGACATTACTTTGTCCAGATCCTTAGACAGTTTGTCCTTAGATTGTATTGCCATACGGAGCTGAACCTTAGCATATTGTGTGTGAATCTAGTCCCTTTTGGGCACATTTTCAGGTGCCTGAGGGTATTGTACTGTCCAGCCCATCATCCTGTCTAAGGCCTGTGAGGCCTCCCTGAGCTGTTCGTGCCTTTGCTTGGTTTCTGCTCGTGCTCTTACCAGTGGGGCAACTGTTTGTTTGATGGTGAACATCTCACCATACACCTGCCTCATGGTTACTTCCAACACTTCACACTCCTTGAAGATAGCCAGTGGGACTTCATTTACTGGTGGAGCCTGGTTTCGAAGTAGTTGAACTTCTGCTTGCAACTCTGCTTTCTCCTGCTCTGCTCTTTTTTCGCGCTGCTCAGCTGCTTGCAGTCTATTTTGCAAAGAGACTATTTCTCTGCTCATTCTGGTCACATTCTCTTCTGTGGCTGCCGCGAACGTAGTACCTGCCGATGCTATCATTACAGGATTAGTCCTGGTATCCAGGACTATGTCTTTGCCTGTTGCAACCGTGGATGTGGCAGAGGGAATTTGCGCCAGTGACCTTCTTTTCTCTTGTCGGATCTTGAAAGAGAATTGGTCGAAGGTGAGTCTGGTAAGGTCAAATACATCTTCTTCCTGTCCCTGGGGCGATCTAACATCAGCGAGCTTGGTACTGCCTAGCGGTATATCGAGGGGAGTTACCTCGATGTCGTCCAACATGTCATCCTCCCTTTCTTCTGTGTTCTTTTCTTCTTCTTCCTTTTGCCGGCGTTCAGCTTCTGCTGCTGCTTCTATTTCGGCCTTTTTCTTCTGCTCAGCTACAGCAGCCTGTTCGGTTTTCTTTTGGCGTTCAGCCTCTGCTTTGTCCAGCTCTGCCTTGAGCGCCCGTTCTGCTGCGGCCTGTGCCTCCTTGCCCTCCTTATCTTTCCTGGCCTCTTTGGCCTGCTTCTTCTTCTGTGTTGCTGTTGCACTCTTCTAGAGTGCTTCTTCATCCTCTTTTATCTTCTTCTCTCTTTCATGCTGGGATTTTTCTTCTGCTTCCTTTTGTTTGAGGGATGGAGTCAGCCCGGTGTCGCTCCGAGATTTCTTGGGTAAAGAAGAAGAGGAACCTCCTAACTGACGAATTTTGTCTTCTAAGTCCTGATCATCTGGGTCTTCTTCCTGGACCACGTCTATTCCCGGAGCAAATTGTCTTTCAGCATTACACCAGTTCCTTCTCTCATCTTCTGCTGGACGCTCAATATGTTGATAAGTCCACTTGAACTTAGCTCTCAGGCAGTGTTCAGGGACTATTCTGTCTGGGTCATATGTGCGGTGTTCTAGTGCCCCGAGCTGATAACTTCTCATTGCTTCTGCCTCTGCTGCTACTTCCCTGAAGTCTTTAACCATGCATGCACCAATGGTGAGAGGTAGCGTAGGCCACGACTTCTTTTTGCCTTTAGACAGGATGTTGGAGAAGCCATGAGACATTTGAAAACATACCTCCTGAATAAGCATTTTGTCTGTGACAAAGCGCGGCATAGCATGTGGTGCCTTGTAGGTTCCAAAGACTCGGATGAAGGTGTATCCAGGGAAAGGGAACCAGTGTGCTACTTTGACTAGAGTCGCCTTGGCCCGCCAAGACATGCAGGGGGCATCTTGGCCAAATAAGTGTCTGTACAGAGCGGGGATGAATACTTGGGAGATCTGATCTATATCCTGTTTGTATTTGGACTCCCAAAATACTCTAGTTTGTAGATGAATTGCACGCGACTTCTCAGAATCCCAGTTGTGCGCCCATCCCTCAAAGTGTACTCTTGCGCAGACAACATCTAGTAGGTAAGAGGCCATGTAAAATTCGGCAGACATTCCTTCCTCTGGGGCCAATGCCGCGTTCAAGTTGGTCTGCATCGACGTCATCAATATGCCGGCCCAGTTGAAACGGGTGCCATATGTTTTCACATACTCCATGATAGTAGCCCAACTGCTGCTGAAAGTGGAGCAATCTGGGCACCCGTAAAGCCTGCAAAGCATGGCGGCAACCAATTTATAAACCTTCCTCAGGCTAGCCACCGGGTATTCTTGGTCTTTCTTGACCTTGAACTTCTCGGGCTCCTCCCACCATTGTCTAATAGTATCAACTATCGGAACAACGTGAGCAATAGCCCATTCGGGAGTGAAATGCTCATCTGGGCGAGGCAACGAGTAATAAACTTGAGCATCCGCGCCTACCAGCGTAGCGAAAGCCCTGCCTTCGCTGTCCCGGATCACAAACTTCTTGGGGTCCGTCTTCTGTATGATCCAATCTATAACTTCTGGACATGGGAATATGGCTGGATGCGCCCCTGCCAAATGTAGTTTGGACTTTTTTACTGCCAAGTATGCTTCCCGGTCTAGGAGATCTTCTGGAAACTCCTCTTTTGGTATGGCGAACTCATGATATATTTGGTTACATCGCATGCTGTCGTCTTTTTTAAACGTACATAGTGTGTCCCTGTATATTGGGGGTGGGGACACCATTTCCAGTTCATCAATCTCTTCCACTACTTGCTTGTCCTTCCTCCGAGATAGCGGGGGTGCCATGTCACTAGAATCTGATAACACAGGTATTCACTCTATGTCTCCTTGAAGTTCACCTGGCAAATTCATAAAGGAATCCCACGATAAGAACGACATGGTGATATAAAACCAGTTACAGTTTAGTGATAAAATTTAGCTGTGACACATAAAAACTGGGTTACTGGTTTACTGGGTCGCAGGGTCGCGGCTTGCAAGAAAAGGTTGAGGTGCGACCTTGCGACCTCGCGACTAGGTCGCTGGGTCGCAATTCTCTGGAAAAATGGGAAAATGCGACCTTGCGACCTCGCGACTAGGTCGCTGGGTCACTGAGTCGCAAATTCCAGAAATTGGAGAAAATGCGACTTTGCGACCTCGTGACTAGGTCGCTGGGTCGCAGGTCGCAATATGGCTTGCCGGGGGGTTTTGCGCGCGTGCGGCCGTGAACCTCGTTTTCTCCCTCTTCTTGAGGATTTACAAGTTAGCTGGGTCCAGGCAGAGCTGTGGCATGATTTTAAGAGCAAGGGACACTGCTATGAGGGTGTGAATCAGAAAAGTGGTGAGGTTTTGGACATTTATGGAGCAAGCAGATTCACAAAACACTAAAAAATATAAAAGCTCAGACGAATGGCAATTTAAAGGCCTAAGGAAACATGGGTTTGGTAAGAAATGCATCATAATGGAAACAGCAGGAGGAAATGGCAAATTACCCGGGAAAATAGCGCCAGTCGAGCTGTCAGAGACGTTTTCTTACAAATCGCTGAATGTGTAAAATGCGACCTGCGACCTTCCTTATATAGAAAGTCGCACGTGCGGGCAATAAATGTGGGTCGCTGGGTCGCAAGTCGGTTAGTTCCGGAGTTTTGCGACCTGGCGACCTGGCGACCTGGGGTCGCTGGGTCACAAGGTCGCTGGGTCGCGCTTTTCATGAATATTGGATAATTGCGACCTTGCGACCTGGCGACTTGGCGACCTGGGGGTCGCTGGGTCGTTGGGTTGCATTTTTTTTTAAATTTGGGGATTTGCGACCTTGCGACCTGGCGACCTGGGGTCGCGGGGTCGCAAGGTCGCTAGGTCGCGTTTTTCATCATCTGTTTAACTTTGCGACTTGGCGACTTGGCGACTTAGTAGTTTCTCTTTAGTTTTAAGGGGGCTCCAAAAATTTGAAATGGTGATCTTTTTTGGAGGGTGTTGAGGGGCTACAACAGTACTGTAAGACGTCTAGTTGTTGATTAATGCAGAATGATGTCAACTAGTTAATTTGAAAAGAGAATTCTATTGCAAAATTAGTTAAGCAATTGTTGTTCAATTCATTAGAGTTGCTATTCAATTTATCAGTGTGCTGTTTAAACATAGGTTGCCCTTTTTTTGAGCTTACTTAGGCAGAATAGTTAGCGGCATTATATAATTTCACTTCTCTTTGAGTTGATTGAGCTTTGAGAATTAAATAATCCTTTTCATAGCAATATAGAGTAACTATACTTGATATCACTTGCATATACTGTGCTCACACTCTTGAAATAAGAAGACTTACCCTGGGTTGACAATTGAATGAGAAGCATTGAGGTTGCATATAACAGTCACCTTTGTGAACCCACATTTTTGACACTGTTGTCGGGGAGAGTGTTTAAGAGTGATTTCCTTTATTTTATTTCTCTATTGCTACAAATAATTGGGTATTAAAAACGAGAGGTAAGAACCTGCGTGCCAGCATGCAAAACACTTTCTCTCTAGCCCGCTTCTTAGCAATCATGCAAAGACTAGTAGAATAGGTGCACTTGTTTCATGACTAGGAAGAAAAAGATAGAAACAAATCAAAATCATCTGCAAAAGTCCACAAAATCCAAGGGACCAATGATCCTTGGTAGAACAACATATATAGACGAAATCATTAATAAAGATGAATCCCAGGCATCCGTAGGACCCAAAACCATTCCTATTCAAAGTCCTACCACACTCCCTCATGTGGAAACCTCACCATCTATAGCCCACGCCGAGATTCATAGTGGGACGGAAAGGTCTGAACAAAGCCTTCAGACTGTTGAGCACATAAGTACTGACCCTTCAAGAGAGGGAGGTTCTTGCAATTTACAAGAAGGGGAAGGAGAAACTAGTGGGGCAATACAAGTAGAAGCTCTAGAGCCTGAATCCCCTGAAAAAGTGGTCGAGACTGAGACGCTTGGTATTCTAGATCGAGGAAGTGATGTAAAGCCTCCTTCGCACTCACAACCCAATCCCTCTAAGATTACTCCTCCGGAACAAGAGATCCCTGAAGATTACTAGCATATCTTTAATCAAATGGAAAATAATCAAAACTAGAATCAGAGGCAAACATCGAAATTGGAGTATCCCATTGTTGACGATGCTGCTAATGCCCTATGAAATCCATTCCCCTACAAAACATCCCCACCTTCCATGGGTTGACCTCAGAAGATCCTAATGCATTTATATTTGAGTTCGATGTATTATGTAGGGGGTATGACTATACTACTGACCCGTAGAAACTGAAATTGTTCCCCTCTAATTTGAAGGGGGCTGCATTACGTTGGTTCATGGGACTTGGTGGGGGAACCATCAATAACTGGGACCAAATGAAGAACATTTTTCTAACTAAATATCAAGATTATTGCCGGACTCGGGAATTAAAAGATGAAATCTTCAATATGTTTGCAAAAGACAATGAGACATTAGAAGAATATGTCGAAATATTTTAGTATAATCTACAAAGGTCCCCATATATTGCATTATCCAAAGACATCTTAAAAACAACAATGATTAAGGGGATGAAAGAAGAATGGGTTGTAACACTTAATATAATTGGAAGAAGGGACATCTACTAAGAAGAATATGATGAAATTATTTCGTTGTGTATCAGGTGCTCTCGGGGTAGTACACGAAATAAGCCAATTGGGTGAGACTTAATAAAGAAAGATCTTAAGCAATCCGGTGGCAACGTAACTAGAGCAGAATTTGGTAATCTTCTAGAAGACTTTAAACTGACATTTTGGGTACTTTGACAACACAGCTTGATGTCCTACAAGCCAAGCAGAAGCAAGCTATAGCAGAACAAAACTTGGCCATCTTTTTCTCACGCTGTCGAAAGAAGCACAGCCAAAGGGAATGCCCCTTAGACATGATTCAGACCTGTGCTATCTGCACTAAGGATCATGCCATAGACCACTGCCCTTCACTCCCACGACTAAAAGCAGTTTATAAAGAAGCAAAAGAAGAAACATAATTGGTCTACCTGATGAACCAGTGTCGACAATGGCAAGCACGACCAGGTATGCCTCAAGACCCACCTCTGTTCTTTCCTTCTTTGCAATTTAACCAACAAAACCCTGTAGCAACTTGGCAGAATCAACTGCCTTTCTCCACTTGGCTGTCTCAGTCATTTCCTATACCACCTTGGCCAACCAAACCCTCCTCAGGGAATAATTGGCCAAGCTTTCCTCGTTCCTCTCCTTATTGGCAACATAACCCATATCAAACCCACTGGCCAGCATCCCCTTCTAAAACCACAAATTGGCCTCAAAATTGGCAACGACCTCTGAGAATGACCCACCCACCAATAGGGACAGTGATGCAAAATCAACCTACACTGCCAACTCCGTACCCTATCTAGCACAACCCTCAGCTTATCATCCATCCTCAATTACTAGCCCAACCTAATCCTAACCCCAACAACAGGCCGGTTAGCTAATCCAGATTATAGAAAATCCAAACCCCGAAATTGAACAAAATCAATGTAATGAACTAAGGCTGAGATCATGACATATTATCTCACCAGAACAAGGTATGACCCCACCAAAATTGGAATTTGGAACTCCAACAGAGCCCAAACAAAAAAATATAACTGAAATAGAGGAGGATCAAGAAAAGGAAATGGTTGACTAAGAGAAGCTTGAAAATCTTAGGATTTCTCCAACTCCTTTCCCTGAAAGGTTAATGCTACCTAGACTAATGGTCTCTCCATATTTTGATATTCTGGGGAATTGAGAAACCTTTGCATCAAAATCCCTCTTCTGCAGGCCATACAAGACATTCCCATCTATGCCAAGACAGTTAAAGAACTGCGTGAAAAGAAGCAAGCAAAAAGAACAAAAACTGGACCCACCGTTCATGTGGTGGGAGAACTATCTGACTTATTGTTGGGTAAGGAGGCCCCCATGAAATATGACGACCTAGGGAATCCCGTTGTAACTGTGAAAATTTCTGGCCACTCCTTTCCAAAAAAATTGGTTGACTTAGGGGCAGCCATTAACATCTTAACTACAGGGACCTGCGAGAAGCTAGGCACATTAGCTTTAGAACCCACAACTACGTTACTGGAACTTGTTGATAGATTTGTTATCATACCAGAAGGAATATTATAGGACATCTTGGTTTCCGTAGACTCATGGGAGTATCTAGCTGATTTCTTAGTTATTAACCCAAAGAACAGGATGGACGGACACCCATTGATTCTTGGGCGACCTTGGTTGGCAACAATCGATGCTTACATAGGCTACCGGACAGGTAGCATGACCATTTCTAGGGGAGATTTCATAAAGAAAATTATCATTTATCTGCCTGCCAACCAATTTTACCCACGGTAAACATTCACAAGCATCCACATACATATTGGGATCAAAATATCCATCCACCTCTGACATTAATCGAAGCTCTTGAATTTAAGGATCAAACTGAAGACGATGTAATCAATAACTTTATGAATCAAACATCTACATCTGGAAACTTAAAATTACAAATGCTAAAAATAGTTCTTGAGATGAAAAACAAGAAGATCCCTTGGAAGACCTTGATGATCAAAATATACCCACAACCACTGTACGCAACAACATACCTGTTGAGATTGAGCCAGGGAAAATTTTGAATATCAATAGCAATCTGGATAATAACCAAAGGCAAGAACTCATAAAGGTGTTACAGAAGTATGAGGGGGCATTTGCTTGGGACTACCCAGAGATGAAGGGCATAGACCCTCAGATATGTACCCATCACATCTATACTGACAAGGAGGTTCGACCCATTCAGAAACCTCAGTGAAGGCTAAACTCGCATCTAAAATATATCGTAAAAGAGGAACTACAAAAACTGCTAGATGTAAATTTTATTTACCCTCTTTCAGACAGCAAGTGGGTCTCCCCTTTAGTAGTCGTCCCTAAAAATAATGGGAAATGGAGAATTTGTATGGATTACAGAGAGCTGAATAAAGCAACACAGAAGGACCACTTCCCCCTCCCTTTTATTGATCAGGTCCTGGATACATTGGCAGGGAAGAGATTCTTTTCCTTTCTAGATGGGTTCAACAGTTACAATAAAATCCAAATAGCCCCCAAAGACCAGGATAAAACAACCTTTACCTGCCAATGGGGTACATTTTCCTACAGGGTACTACCATTTCGACTATGCAATGCCCCAACAACCTTCCAAAGAGCCATACTCAACATTTTTTCCGATTTAATAAACGAGGGGCTTGAAATTTACATGGACGACTTCACCCCATATGGTGATGACTTTGATCAAGCATTAGAAAGAGTAGAAAAGGTATTGGAACGATGTATTGCTACCAGGTTATGCTTAAGCAATGAAAAGTGCCACATGATGATGACCAAGGGAGTAATCCTGGGACACTATATCTCTGCAGCAGGAATACAGGTAGAACCGACAAAAATAGAGGTAATCCTTTTACTAACCACACCTTGTACACAGACATAAGTGCGTATTTTTCTAGGGTATCCAGGGTATTATCGTATGTTTATAAATAATTTCTCACAAATTGTTGCACCTTTGTATGCACTGACTGGAAATGTCGAATTCCATTGGTTTGATAAATGTGACACTGCTTTTGCAGATTTAAAGAGACTGGTCTCGATAGCACCAATATTACACGGTCCTAACTGGGAGCTGCCTTTTCACATTTCTTCAGATGCATTCTATATAGCGATAGGGGCAGTTCTTGGTCAAGAAGAAGACAAAAATCCCTATGCTATTTATTATATCAATAAATCTCACTCTTGCCGAATTAAACTACACAGTGACAGAAAAAGAGTTCCTGGCTCTCATTTATGCTATTAATAAATTTAGACATTATATAACTAGCTATCAAGTACTCTTGTATACTGACCACTCTGCCATTAAATAATTAGCCAATAAACCAATCAAAAATGGGAGAATAACTTGTTAGTTGCTGCTTTTGCAAAAAATTGACATAACCATCAAGGACCGCCCAGGTAAAAAAAACGTGGTCGCAGACTTCCTATCCAGGGTTTCAAAGACAGATGACACAGTAGCAGTCGACGATCAGTTTCTTGACGGACATCTGTTTGCTTTAACAGTGAAAATGCCATGGTACGCAGACGTAGCAAACTACTTGGCAGTAAGGAAACTGACCAGGCATTTAACATCAAGGGAACAAAAGCTTATTGTACAACATAGTGCCAGGTTCTCCTGGATCGGTGGATACCTATTCCACATAGGGGCCGACATGCATATACACAGATGCATCCACGAAGACGAGATTTATGATATCCTATGGGTCTGTCATGATGAACCTTGTGGTGGTGGCCATTTCGTAGATCGCATAACGGGGCACAAAGTATTACAATTGGGTCATTATTGGCCTACGATCTTCAAAGATGCGAAAAAATATGTCCAAGCCTGCAATAGCTAACAACTAATGGGCCGCCCAGGCCAAGCAGACGAAATGCCACTACAACCACAATTAGTAATAGAACCATTCGAACGATGGGCACTAGACTTCATTGGGCCATTCAACCCGCCATCAAATTAGAAAATCTACATACTAGTTGCCACGGACTACGTAAAAAAATGGGTGGAAACAATAACCTTACCAAGATCCACAAATGAATCTGTGATTAACTTTCTGTTTGAGCTATTTGTGCGATATGGTCTACCACGGGAAGTGATAACCGATGGAGGGGCACAGTTCGTAGGTAATAAAATCACAACCACTCTAAAGAATCACCATATCATCCACATAGTCACATCTCCTTACCACCCACAGGTGAACGGATAGGTCGAAATCACTAACAAAGTCCTTGAGGCAATTCTTACTAAAACAGTATCAACACATCGTCGGGATTGGGCCACTAGACTACCAGAAGCCTTATGGGCTTATCGCACAACCTGGCGAAACACCACTGGATATTCTCTATATCATCTAGTATTTGGGAGAGAGCCCATCTTCCCTATTGAATTTGAAATCAAGACTCTAAGAACAACCCAGGAGGTAGGGTTGGACTTAACGGAGGCCCAGATTAAAATACTCCAGCAAATAAATGAATTGGATGAAATACGGCTACTGGCTCTGCAACGCACAACGATCATACAACAACAACGAGCTAAGTGGCATGAAAACCTCATAAAAAAGAAGACATTCCATAAATGATATTGGGCACTTCTCTATGACTCCAGATTCCAAGATTTTCCGGGAAAATTGAAAACAAGGTGGCTTGGTCCATACAAAATCCAAGAAGTACACAACAATGATACCCTCACCTTGACCACCATAGACAGGTCTGGTTCTACATTTCAAGTCAATGGGCATAGAGTACGCCTCTATCAAAAGCCTCTCACAAAGGAGTCTTTCTGCCAGTAGGTACGAAACGATTCCACCGTCCAAGTTGTGGAAGAAGGGGGTGATAACCCCACAACCTCAAGTACATGAGATTTTGCTACCTTCATTTGTAAACAATGTATATAATCTCCTTGCAATTCCTAGTTTCTTATTTTGTTGTACATTGTTCATGCTCACAATTGTACCCGTTTTCTCATCCTCCTGTGTTTTCATTTTTCCTTGCGGTTCAATTTCTTTGAACGACTACTGTTCAATCCAATTGAACAACTGCTGTTCAATCAGATTGAACAACCGTGTTTTTGTGTTTTTTGTTGTTGTTGTTGTTGTTCAAATTCTTTGAACGGATGTTGTTCAATCCAATTGAACAAATGTTGTTCAGTTGGATTGAACAACCGTGTTTTTGTGTTTTAATTTTTCTTTGTTGTTCAAATTCTTTGAATCGCTGCTGTTCAATCCAATTGAACAACTGCTGTTCAATCAGAGTGAACAGCCGTGTTTTTGTGTTTTTATTTTTCCTTGCTGTTCAAATTATTTGAACGGCTGCTGCTCAAACCAATTGAACAACTTTTGTTCAATCAGATTGAACATCCGTGTTTTTCTGTTTTTATCTCCTTGTTGTTCAAGTCTTTGAACGACTGCTGTTCAATCCAATTGAACAACTGCTGTTCCATGTTTTGCATTTTTGTTTTACTGTTCAAACCTTTGAACGGATGCCTAATTCAAAAACTGCTGTTCAAATGGATTGAACAACTGATTTTTTTTCCTCTCTTTAAAGAAGCACGATCCTTCTTTCTTTTATCGATATCCTCTCCTCATTCCACACCCTAGCTATAAAATATATCTCTTAATAGGAATTGACAACTGAAGAAGAGGAAAGCAGTAAATTACTTATATGATGATCCTTTGACTCTATAATCTCTAACCTAGAAGCTGACATTGTACATCTATGCAATGAAGGGCTAAGTCATTCCCCGCTCAAATATGTTATCACACAATACATAGTATTATAATGGTATATATTTCTGCACTCTCGAGTAGTATTTCCCTTCGACATAAAGAAATAGGAATAAGGGGTATTAATTTTATTGGCATTCTTTTTACTTCTCACACCATCCATAACTCTTAAGGAGTTAATGAGCCTCCCTTCATGTATAAAGAATAACTATTATGTGTACATGCAAATTTTTAAAAGAGGATAGGGGGTATCCTCACAAGCCAACCTACCATGATCATAAGGGTTGAATAGGTGACATGCCCATAATGGCCATCACACCAGGGTAATGACCTTCTCGACTGATTGAAGGACATGAGGTCTCATCACGAGCCATCCTGATCACTCTGTTACAATCCTAGTGAATGGCATTGTGACTATCTGGCCATCATACCAGCATAGTGGCCTCCTCATAAATCAAAATTCTTACTTTTCAAAAAGAAGTAGTATGTTTATATGAAAATTTTCAAGAGAGGATAGGGGGTCTCATCACGCGCCAACCTGCCATTTTCATAAGAGTTTAACAGGTGACATGCCCACAATGGCCATCACACCAGGTTAATGACCTTCTCAACTGTTTGAAGGACAGGAGGTCTCATCATGAGCTGACCTGATTACTCTGCTATAACTCTAGTGAGTGGCACTGTGGCTATCTGGCTATCATACTAGCATGGTGATCTCTCCACAAAATTGGCAGAATAACTACTTTTACATAAAGGATCCTGGATAATTTTTCGAGTTAAAATAACAACCTTGTCGAGGCTATGAATGCCTGTTGGCAGCAGTGGTTCTGCTTATGGTATGAGAGTATGTTTCAACGATAGCCAATTACTCTTACATATACCTTATCTCCTATTTTTCTTCCATTCTTAGCATAAACCCACTACTCAAATTAGTGATAATACGATTCTACCACATAAGTAACTATAAACGAGCTATGCTTGCATATTTAGACTTCAGGATGACGGCATCAATCATTATCTATCTCAGTCATGCTTCCGTCACATTTTACCATTAAAGAAGGACATCCTATCATAATAATAGCTATACTGCTTTCTTCCCCTCTCTAGTCACTTCTGCATGGGATACACTTATGATAGCTTCCAATTCTGACCTTTACACTACATGCGCTCATAATTACTCAATCACTCCTCTTTCCTTGAGCTCAAAATCCACAGACTTCGTTCTTGCGTATAGACTATGATTACTGAACCCTGAAAATTCCCCTGTATGAATTCATAATTGATCAAATCCCTCTTGTACTTGAGGATGTGGACACCCTTACTTCGAGATAAGGGGTGTAATTATCCATAAATATCAAGCATGCGAATGTCCTGCAAAAATTCCATTTAATACGCTGATAAGACCAAAGGATCATTGCAATTAAGGTATGAAGTTACCTACAGAAGGCCGTAATTTCCCTTTCTCTTGCATACAGTGTTCATTCTAACCAACAGGGCCGAAAGAGGACACAATCAGAAGGAGAAATTATCTCGAGAAAATGCATCAGCCATGGGAGGAAATTCTCTCCGGAATGAACCTACGACCTTCTCGATTTCAGATGCAGCTCACACTATCCTCCAGCAAGCTGGCTGGTTGCCATATTTACACAAATTACAAGGATTTGATACAAAGATAACGATTGAGTTCCTGCAGAAGTTACAGGAGGGACAAACCAGGCGTAGGGGAAGGATTATACTGGTCACAGAAGATATTATTGCTGAAGTTTATAGAATACCAGCAGAGGGGGAGAGATGGACCGAAAAACACCTTCTCTTACGAGAGGCATTCGTAGCATACCAGGATCCATAAGAACCATTGGAGCGAAAAGGGAAGGGGATTAACCCTACCTCTCTACATCAACTGTGGCAGGAACTGACAGAATTCATCTAGAGATTCATCACATGTGATGGACGCCAAGACGTGGTAAAACCCCATCAACTCAAATTATTAGCTGTACTTAAACAAAACATTTCAGTTAATTTGCCTGCTTTCTTAAATTCTATATTACACGACACTGCTGTTCGAATAAGAAAAGCTAAAAAATCTCAAGTAGTCGTCAGTCACCATGGGTTAATCAAATTAATCACCATGCATGAGTTGGGAAAGTAGCATATATCCTGGGACAACTTTGTTAACCCTGCCACGTAGGCACCTGAGGAAAACCCTGTTGAGACCAAAATTGAGCTCCCTAGAATGAACATACCTAGAAGAAAAAGGACTCGTGCCTCAACTTCAGAACCAAGCAAGCGAAGGCGGTCCAAAAGACTGCATTCACAATAAGAAACCTCAAAATTCCTAGAGGAGGCAGGGCCATTGCGCTCAATATCCTCAAGCCCTCAAAATATACTGTTACAAGATTATGAGGAAGAGATGGGTTGAGTCCTGGAGAAAATGAGGGCATCCCATGAAACTAGAAGCCTATATGAGCAAGCTGGAGAGCAATAAGAACCACTAAACCAATCTACCACTGCAAGAAACTTTGGCCACACCGAGATGTTACCCCATCAAGAGGAATCACAGGATTTTTTAGGGCCTTGTCTCCTCTCGAGAGTGATGGAGCGAATAGGGAAGAACATGCAGAAGGGGTAGCCGAATCTGAAAACCAGTCAGGAGACACCATCCCCTTGGAAAGACATGCAAGCATGGAAACGGTTCCTCTAACACCCGAGGGGAATATTGTCTCGCCCAGCCAGGACCCTCATGTAGAAGTAAACTCCAGAGTATAGGTAGAAAACACCATCACAGACAATCCTGAAATTGACACCACCATTCCTGAAAATGAGGTTGCTGGTCCTCCACCCCCTGTTGAAACTAGGCCATAAAAAAATTTAGCTGAAAAGAAGTTCAAGAAATTAAGTAGAACTTGAAAAAGGTTAAGGAAAATGGTAAAACATTTGAGGAAACAGTTGAAAGAGGTAAGCAAGACTCGGAAGCCTAAGAAAGAATTGACCATCGCAGAAACCTAAACAGAGTTGGTCACCAATTTTTTAAATACTGCTGAGGCTGAGATGCAGACTGACTTAGCAGACACTGCTGAGGCTAAGATTCAGACTAACTTTGCAAGCACTGCTGAGATTGAGGTACAGATAGACCTGGTGGACACTACTGAAGCCTTTGTACAAACTAGGCAGGAATTCACTGAGGAAAAGGAAACCCAAACAGAGGAAACCACTGCCTATGCTCCTCTGGTTGAAAGAGCTGTCAATAAAAAATGGTATAATGAATTAATTCGAACACAACATGAGTTAGCACAGTACAAAAAGGAAGTAGTGCCTACACAAGAGTATCAGGCATTGTTAAAGAAATTCACGAACCTTTCTACAATATAAGATGAAACATTTTCTCAACTCAGAGAAGAGTAGGAAAAGGTAAAAAGGGCACAAGACTAGGTGGAACAAGCCAAGAAACAAATCATGATGATTTTCTCTCTGTACTCCGATGTGCTAACATGCAGGGCACCAACCACAAAATATTCCCTATTCCTAGTAGAACGATATTTACTACTGAAGATCAAGGCCGTCAGGGTAGGGGAGCCCACAACTTTAAAAACTATAGAGGAATTTGTTGCTGCAATGATAAAGATGAATAGGTCCAACGCCTTTTGTGTGAACTGTACATGCACAACTTCTTTCTAGAGGAGGAAAGGGACAATAATCCTAGTCCCTTTATATGAGATATTTAGTTCCAAGCCTTCCTCTCTTTTGCTAAGAATCAGATTAGGTGGGCCAAATCCTATAAAATTTTCCTAAAAAGAGAACATGGCCTAGACCTGTGGGTTAGAGGGGAGCCTACTAAACCCCTGCAACTGTTCATCCAACACGAGAATTTCATGCGGAGAAAGGGGGTAAGGAATAAGTTGGGACCCATCCATAAAGGCATTATACAACACGGGTGAGAGTATATCGAAGAAATTAAGGGAGCAGCCAAACAAAGGTGGATGGCCTCCACGAACAATGTGAAAAATAGGGAGCCATTTGGCTATAGAAACTTCAAAGCGGTCGCCTCCAGTTTCCTTTTATATAGCAATCTGGTCTTCAACATGGGTCCTGCATGGATAGGGTGAAGGTATAGATGCCCTCTCATCTGGTACCCCCCTGAGGGTTATAATCATGACTGCGAACTACCAAAAGGGCACACAAATGCTGCCTTTGCAAGAATTAGACAAAAAAGGGCTTCAGAGCATATACGGAAGAAGCTGACCTTTCCCATTCTCTGACCCAGTTACACCTCAATCATTTGTTTGCACGAAGACCTGAAAATAGGTAAGCAGGGGAGTATGTTGGGCCATAATTAAGGTATATTTTTACCCTATCTTTACTTCGAATTATCATACACCTTTAGGAATTCTTCCTCATTTTAACAGTAAAGGAAAGGAGGATTAATGTAAAATTAGGACAAATGCACTAATGGTAAAAATCATGTTTAAACAATAAGGATTTGACTTATTTCATCTTTATTCACAGGAAAACAAGGCAACTAGATCGACGATGACAGACAGATAGCTGACAAACAGAAAGCATGAAATCATAATGACCCCCAGGGACCAGCAGAAGGCGGAAAGACAGATCCACGTCTGAAGAACTCAAACGACAACCACAAGTAGCGGGTTGTTGTTTGGGAAAGACCATTCCACCGAGTGAAATCGCCTTCAAAAAGACCAAAGATGGACGAGAAAGGGGGAGCTGAATAGGAATTTTCTTATGTAATAGACGTATCAGGACAGAACTGTCCAGTTGTATTCATGTATTAACCTTCGATTTAATAAAGAGTTTTGATGTTTTGAATAATCATTTCCTGAGTTTTCCGTCGTGTTAGACCTTTGGTGGTTTGGGCCCAACCCTGGAAGTTTCTTCGCCAATATCTGTGCTGTATGTTAATTACATAATTTATTTTTAGTTATTTGATGCAGTCTTTGAATTATTTTTCTGTTTAGTCAATTTAGTGTCCTAAATTGATAGCATAAATTATCGACCAGGGCTAGTAAACTGATGAAGTATAATGCACTATATGTGCCTAAGTATCCCTTTTTCTAACTTCATTGCTTTTAGTGTTTTATTGATGTTTTGGGGTTTTTATTGTCTGATTCTTAGTATGCTGCTCTATGCTAAAAAGATGAAGTTAAATCTATGTCAAGAGGGAGAAAAGGAAATGTTAAGAAATGAATTAAAATAGAGTTTATTTGCAAGTTTTTTTCCTAACTAGAAAATAATGAAAACAGAGAGTCCTAATCCATGGATATTACAGCTTCTAAATGATCATTCATGAGATGAAAAGTAACTCAAAACACTACAACTTAATCTGATTCATTTAGTTAGAGATTTGTTGGAAGAGCTTATGAAAAAAATTAATTCTAATGCAATGAGGATCTCCTAAAACATAAAAGGAAATACTGAAACAAACAGTAACTTAGAACATTATAGTGAAATATCATTCATTTGATAGAGGTTTATTGGAAGAGCTTGAGAAAAATATTACTATAATGTAGTAAGGATCTCCTATGAAGTGCTGAAACAACTTATGACATTACAACTAAATCTCATTCATGAGTTAGAGGTTTATTGGAAGAGATTTTTGAAAGAGATTAATCATAATGTGATAAGGATCTTCTATGAAACAAAACAATCAATAACTCACAATATTACAACTAAGTCTCATTCGTGAATTAGAGATTTATTGGAAAAACTTTTTGAAAGAGACTAACTGTAATATAATGAGGATCTTCTTTTTAACTAAACATGACAGAAAATGAAATGCTAATAACTCGGAATATTACAATTGAATCCCATTCATTTAATAGAGATATATTGGAAGATCTTGAGAAAGAGACTAATTGCAATATCATGAGGATCCTTTATCTAATCAAATTACATGAAACATAATGCTAAAAGCTATGATTTCAAAAAGCAATCTAAGTAAGGAAATATGACAAAACATAATTGAAAATGACTTATCTAGAAAACATGTAAATCCTCCTCGAATAGCAGGGGCCCTCTACTATCAATTCAGCATTAATCCTTTAACTCCTCAAGATTGTATTCAGAACAACATCAAGGCCAAAACTCCTTTTTATTAACAAAATACTTGAAAACAGAGTATCACCGTAATGATAAATTATGTATCAACTGTCTTTCTCGGTATTACAGAGCTTAATTTATATGAAAATTCATAACTAACATTGAACAAAAATAGGTACAGGTGTAGATTTGAAGTTAAAATCAAATTAAAACTCTTTTGGGACTCGTGATTTGCTGTAAAGAAAATTAGGAGTCCTGATTCTTGTAGAAAACAACTTCTTTGAATTTTTCTTTGACCACGTGCTTAGACACCTCCAGCTATCGATTCAATACTTGTGGATGGGAAGGAATGATGTAGGGAAGATTTGGAATCCACCCATGTGTGCCTTTTCTCCAGATGACACTTGTAACATACTTAAACACTAAAACAACTACGGAACGCTTGACTGGCTAAAGAATGCCTATATTCTGTAGCTAAACTGTTCAAAAATCATTAAGACAACAAAAATAAAAAAAGTACAATAAGTTAATCATTGTATGCAACCTTTTAAGCAATCTTAATCATTCTCATTGATTTTTAGGTTTATGAAATGATAAAGGAATGATGAAATGAAGTGAAGTTTGGCAAAAGAGAAGACAATTTCAAGGCTCAACATACCCCCACTGCAAAACTCTTGCATGTCCTCATGCATTTTCATCAAAACTTTATTCCATGTGTACTAAAACTTCTGCAAGAACATCCAACCTCCTTTTCTGCTTCTTTTGGTAGTCAATACCATTCTGGGTTTCCTCATGAATAATTTGAACCTAAGATCAATGAGTGCCCTATTCAGTTTCTTATTTCTCTTCTTTAGCTTCCTGTTTGCTTTATATAGTGTTTTCATTTGCTAAGAGAGAGTGTTATTCATGCCATTCTTCAATTTGACCTGCTCTCTTAAGATTTCATTTTCATTCTTGATATGTTTATTCAGTATCTCCAATTCATAATTGTCTCTTCTCAAAATTTCTATTGGATGTTCTTGTGGACTGAGAGATCTTTCTTGATTTTCTGAGGCCCTTTTTTCTAGTGATTCCACATAGTCATAAATCTGTTGTTGGGCTGGATCTATATTTGGGGTTCTTCTATTAGGGTCTTCTTCATAGTGGTGTAAAGGAGATCTATCAACTGGTGTTTGGATTGGAGTTTCTTCCTCTTCAATGTTTATTACTTCTGTTTCCTTAATCCATGTCTTTTTCACCATGCCTTTAAGCCTAGAGCTTCTCCTTAACTTAGTCGAATTTTCGTTTTTTTCCTTAGCACATTCACTTGTCAATTTCTCTTTTCTTTTAACCCTGATTTGTCTCTTGATCTTTGTTAATTTTTCAGAGATTACTTCTTCACTATCTTCCTGTGTTGATGTATCAGGTTTGATTTCAACAGATTTATCAATTTTTCCCCTCCTACTTCTTCTTACAGTCTCTTTTCTAGATAGTGTTTTCTCTTGTTCTTCAAAATGGTTTCTTTGAAGAAATTCTTCCCAGCTATCTCCTACTTTCTTCAAATGGAACTCAATCAATATTTTAATTAGGCCATGATGGTGCAGAGTAGTTTCTAGGAATTGGAGTCTTTTCTGAACATTAGAGGCCATCATTTTCAAACTATTGAGCAAGAAGAAAGGTAGATTTATTTCATCGTCTAAGAAATTGATCATCAGTCTGATATGATAGACATACAAGGTGCCGAATCTACCCTCACATGTTATGAATTTTTGTAAAATTAACAACATATTCCTCCATTTATTTTTCAAATCTGTACTAGGAATACCCTTTTTAAACACTGAAATGTCCATACCTAGGTTCTTTAGCATTTGTTTCCAAGTTTCATTATGGTACTCCTTGTTTTTAAACCAGCGTTCTCCCTGTCTTGGAAATTTTGTGGCTTCAGCTATGAATGATTCTGTGATGGTGAACTTAATATCCCCAATTTCTACCATTGTTCCATCGAATGACCTAGCAAATTATTTCGTGATTTCCTTGTGGAATCCATTGAACTTCTCTACAAAGTTCAGCCACCCAACTTGCTGTAATAGCACCTTAACCTGAGGGTATCCTTCCAAATATTTTCTCCCAATTGGCTCTGTTCTCACAATTAGCCCCATTTCTCCTTGGTACCTTGGCTTAGGTCTACTGATCTGTCTTTGATCCTGTGCCTGAAGAAAGAGTAGTTGTGGAAGGTTGTTTTGCCCTTAAAATGACTTCTCTGTAGATGTAACTGGCTACATAATGTAATGGCAGTGAGTGGATACGGATGAAGGTAATGGTAAATGATGAAAATGATCAGGTTAAGAGTTTGATATGGAATTAAATACCACAAATGAATTTTATGATGATTTTCAAAAATCATCAATAAATGATACGATCTAAGGACGTGACCTAATAGGTCACATCTAAATTTTTGACTGTTTAATAATTAATGATAAACCGTTATGGAGCGGATGGTAAGGGATATGGTTGAAGTGTTTTTATGATAGGTAAGGATCAATTCAAATGATAGACTAACTCTAGGAAACATATGATTTAACCATATTATATCTTTCATGTTTTGCTATCAAAATAATTTCACACAGTTTACCTCAGCCCTTTTGATTTTGCTGCTTGTTATATTTGTCCTTCATTTTGTAAAATGTTGATCTTCTAAGCTCCATAATATTCTTTGAATATCATCCTTTGTGTATTGAAGTAGGCTTGCAGGGTCAAATTGGCTGCAGAACAGGATTGGCTACAAAACAGACAACTGTAGAATGTACCTGTTAAAAATTATGAAATATGGATATGGAATGAAATGGATCATGAATATGGAATGGAATGAGATGGATTATGAGTGTGAAATGGGATGGAATATGAATGTAGTGAAACATGATATGGAATGAAATATGGAGTAAAAATGAATATGCAATTTATGATATTTAGTTGTAGAACAAGAACAATTTGAAAGTATAAAGTGTCAGAAGAATTCTGATTTTCACCATATACTTTCTGTATAAACATGCCAATCAATGATTGGTTTTCATATTTATACTTTTATTATATATATATATATATATATATATATATATATATATATATTTTAAATTATTGAAGAAAAATACAACTAAGTTAGTGAAGAAGAAGAGTTCTTCTTCACTAACTTCATATCAATGTTATCTTGGAATTTCGTGACAAATTATTCTCTTGAAAGTGGCTTATGATACAATTTCAGTCTGTGTCCATTTACAAGAAATGCTACTTTTCCTTCATCTATTGTCCTGATTTTTATTGCTCCATTTTCAAATATCTTCACAATTTCATATGGCCCGAGCCAATGAGTTTGAAATTTACCTTGAAAATATTTGAACTTTGAATCAAACAAGAGTGCCCAGTCACCTTCTTTAAATTTCTTTTCTTTGATATACTTGTCATGCCATCTATTCCTTTGCTGTTGGACTATGCTTGTACTGCATCTTGTCTGATTTCATCAAATTCATTAATTTTCTCCAGTTTGTGCTTCTGTCAAATCAAGTCCTAACTGGACTGCCATTTTGAAAGTTTGGATCTGAAACTCTATGGGAATCAAGACTTGTTTTCCATAAACAAGTTCATAAGGAGTGTGTCTTGTTGTGTTTCTCCATGTAGTTATGTAGAACCATAAGGCTTCAGGAAGCCTTTCTGCCCAATCTTTTCTTATGTAAATGAACAGTCTTTGTCAGGATCCCTTTAATCACCTTATTGGTAGATTCTACTTGGCCATTTTCTTGTGGATGGTAGGGAGTGGATTTCTTGTGTTTGATTTTATACTTTTCTACCATTTTCTCCACCATTTTTGATGTGAATTGAGCTCCTTGATCTGTAACAATTTATCTTGGGACACCAAAACGAGTAAAAATATCCTAAAAAAGAAAACTAATTACAGATGCTTCAGTAGCAGAAAGTAATGGCTTGGCCTCTACCCATTTGGTAACATAATCAGTGCAAACTAATATATATTTGTTTTGATGGAGGATTAATAGGTCCTACAAAATCCAAAGCCCATTTCTCAAAAGGTTCAATATGTACCTGAGGTTGCAATGGAATCTCACCTAAAGGGGAAGGTTTCCCTACCCTTTGGCAACTGTCACACCTTTTGACATACTCTTTAGCATCTCTAAAGAGGGATGTCCAATAATATCCAAGGTGAAGGATCTTATAAGCTGTCCTCTTATTAGCAAAGTGTCCACCACAAGGTTCATCATGACATGCCTTGAGAATCTCAAACATCTCGTTTTCTCGAACACATCTTCTGATAATAAAGTTTGGACCTGTTTTGTACAATTCATTAGCAATCCATGAATATTTTGCACTGTCAAAAATGATTTTTCTTTTGTCTCTTGCATTCATAATTGAAGGAAATTTTCCTGAAACTAGATAATTGGCAATATCAACAAACCAGGGAGTTTGAGTAGTAATTGCAAAGAGATATTCATAAGGGAATTTATCTTCAACTGGAGTATTGTCTTTAATGTTTTGGAGTCTAGATAGGAAATCAACCACTATATTTTGTTTTCTAGGGCTATCTAGAATGGTGATGTTAAATTCTTATAAAAGCAATAACCATCTTGTGACTCTGCCATTAGTAATTGATTTATTCATTAAATACCTAATTGCAGAATGATCTGTGTGAACAAAGGTTTCATAGCCTCTTATATAGTGTCTTAATTTATTTATGGCATGAACAACAACTAAGAACTCTTTTTCAGTTACAGTATAATTCAACTCTGAAGGAGTCAAATTTTTAGTTGTATAGTAGATGGCATAAGAAATTAGGTCTTTTTGTCCCAGAACAGCGCCCAAAGCTGCATCTAAGGCATCTGTCGATATGTGAAAAGGTAATTTCCAGTTAGGTCCCCTTAGAATAGGTGCTTTAGAGATTTTTTTTTTTCAGAGTTTCAAATGCTAACTGGCAGTCATGATTCCAATTGAATTCACAGTGCTTGGTGAGTAATTTGAAAAGTGGAGATGCTATCTTGGTGAAGTTTTCTATAAATCTTCTGTAATATCCTGTAAATCCTAGAAAAATCCTAACATATTTCTGACAACTTGGAACTAATAATCTAGAGATGACTTCAACTTTTGACTCATCAACTTTAATCCCATCTCCTGAAATATGATGTCATAAGATAATCCCTTCAGTAAAAATCATGAAACATTTTTCATGACTTAATGAAAGGTTTGCTTCTTTACATCTTTTTAGAATTTTTTCCAAGTTTGCCAAGGCTTCTTCAAATGTGTTTCCATAGACTGTGAAGTCATCCATGTATACTTCTTCACAGTCATGTATTAGATCTGAAAAGATTCCCAATACTGCCCTTTGGAATGTTGCAGGTGCATTGCACAATCCAAAAGGCAATACTCGGTAGGCATAGGTACCCCAAGGAAAGGTAAATGTGGTTTTATCTTGATCCTCAAGTGCAACTTGAATTTGATTGTAACCACTGAAACCATCCAAAAATGAAAAATACTTTTTGCTTGCTAATGTATCTAACACCTGATCTATGAAGGGTAAAGGAAAATGATCTTTAAGAGTAGCTTTGTTTAATTCTCGGTAGTCAATGCATACCCTCCATTTACCATTTTTCTTGGGTACAATCACCAAAGGAGAAACCCAATGACTGTCTGAAATGGGATAAATAAAGTTGACATTTAAAAATTTCTGCAACTGTTCTTTAACAATCTCCCTAAGGTTTGGATTCATCCTTCTCTGAGGCTGTCTGATTGGTTTACAATTTTCCTCTCTATAGATATGATGAGTGCAAGTCTTAGGGTTAATCCCTTTCATATCAGTGTACTCCCATGCATATGCAGAAGAATGTCTCTGTAATATTTTGACTAGATTTTCTTGTTGAAAATTTTCAAGGTTTTTTTTTATGTTTAAGGTTTTCCCTAGAAATATCTCAATTGTAGAGCTGCAAAATTCTTCCATGGAGTAGAGAGACATTTTTCTTGATGAAAAAAACTCAATATTGGATTCTTCTTGGAATTGTTCATGTTTGTATTCTGAAGAAGATTCATGATTTTCTAAGGCATTCAGAATCTGACTATCTTCACTAATTTATGAAATAGTGAAGAGAGGTTGTATATCTTCTTCATCATCAATCCATTGAGTATCAACTAATTCTGTGATTGTTCTTGCTGGAGGATACAGGGTGAATTTCTTGGTTGAAATACCATCAGAGATGTACATATCACCGATCTACAGCTAATGAAAGCATCAGCGGTAGCTAACCAAGGTCTTTCTAATATAATGTCCTCCTAGATCATTTTTAGGAGTTAGGATCATGAAATCCACAGGATACTCCCAGGGATCTAAGGACACTTGAATGTCTTCTAATACCCCATCTGGTTTGATTACAGATCTATCTGTTAATTGTAGTAGTGTGGGTGTAAAAAGAAGATTAGGAAGTTTTAGTTTTTTCATGATTTGCTTACTCATGATATTGATTGCTGCTCCTAGATCAATAAGTGTGTTTGGAATTTCAATTCCATTGATATGTGTCTTAACAACTGGATTTCCGGGATCTAGATATTTTGGAATGGAAATCTTTCCCATCATTATGTCTGCTATTTTTCCTACCAGTTGTATTTTCTTTATCTCTTTTATTTTTCTTCTTGTTTTTTTCATACTCAACTAATTATTGTCTTTACTAAAATTGGGATTTCCTTGATGGCCTGTAATAATGGAATTTTAATACAAACATTTCTGAACTCATCTAGGAAATCATAGTTAGGCATCATAATTTGTTTCTCTACACCTCTATCAATTTGTAATCTTTCAGGAAAAGGAGGTGTAGTAGTAGATGTTGATGGCTGTTCTAACATAGGATTTGAAATTATTGATTCTTTCTATTTTTCTTTTTCAATGTTTTGGTCTTGAAGAGATGTATTTTCTTCAAAACTTTTATTCACCCGTAGAGAATCTTCCTCATAATTGTTTTTTTCTCGTATAACTACAGAAGGTTTCTTTCTTTCAAGTATTATTCCAGACCTAAGTTGAACATCATTAAGGTCTAAAGGAGTAATCAAATAGGTTGGAAATTGTTGACATTCTATCATATGTGTATTCTGAGGGTTTTTATTGTTGGGATTTGGTATTGGCTGGGCAGGTTATTGATTTTATTTTTGAGGGAATGGTAATGGAAGTGGTGGATTTTGATTTTGATTTTGATGTTGTGGATTCTGTTGAGGATTTTGTTGAGGAGGAAAGTTCGGATATGATGGATATGATGGATAAGATGGTGGATATTGATAATACTGGGAGAACCTTCCAGAAGGATTTTGTGTTCCTTGAGCCCAAGGTTGAGATTGATTTTGAAATTGGGGCCAAGGTTGTTTCCAAGAGTTCCAATTACGTGGGGATTGATTATAAATTTGATTACTAAACCCTTGTGTTTGAGATCCTTGCCAAGGTATTCTAGAGACAAAGTTAAGAGATTCTGTGGAATTTGTGGTTGTTTCTTCTTGAAAGACAGCTTTAAGGCCAGGGATTGAGGGACAATTCTTGGTCTCATGTTTTTCTGAACAAATTTCACAAGTCTCTATTACTTTTGCATCCAAAGGACACTCTCTTAAGGCATGCTTCTTCCTACATTTGGGACAAAAGATTGCTAAGGCATCAATTTCGGCTTTCTGATTGTTTTGTAACTTAAGGGTGTTTATTTGCTCACTAAGACTCCCTAGAATGTAAGTTTTGAATTCATAAAGGATATTCCCTATTTCTGCCCTACTTACTGCTCCAGTTGTAGATTTGTTTGCCCTTGAAAGAGTAGGGTCTCTTGGTCCTTTTAGAATTTTAGATTTTCCTCTTGAAAGATTAATACATAGTTTTGCTATATCAGGTAATGAAAGTTGAGATATATCTCCTTTCCCCATCATGTTCAGGATATCTATCCATTCATCCCTAATTGTTTTCAACAAAAGAGCTTTCAAGGTGTCTTGATCTAAAATTTTCATTTTTTCCCTTTTAATGTTATAATTAAATCTCTCAAGTAAATCTTCCAGATTTTCATCCTCTTTTTGCATCACCTTGAACACTTCTTCCTTATGGTTGACTGGTATACAATAATCCAAATATATTTCTAGAAATTCTCTTCTCATATCATCCCATGTCCTAATAGACCTAGTGATTAAACTCATAAACCATTTTAATGCTGCTCCTTTCAATGTTGAAGGGAACAGTTTAAGTTTTTGAGCATCTTGTAGATAATCATAGGTTCTACATAGAACTTCAAATTCAAATAAGAATGTCTCAGGGTATTCAATTTTTAGTCCATGAAAGTTTGGAAGAATAGAGGGTGAGATATTTTTCATAGTTGCATTGGTCTATTCATCTACTATAGGGAATCCAAAAGAGTTTCCAATTTCCCTTCTACCTCTTCCTCTTCTGCATTCCCTCTTCCTTTACCTTCTTCTGTACCTCTACCTCTTCCTCTTTCTCCTCCTCTACCTCTACCTCCTCCAAAGAGTGTTTTTTCTCCATTAAGGAATTCTCCTTCCCCTTCTCCTCCTTATTTATCTCTTCCTGCCATGATAGATTCTTCCGAACTGATATAGGGTTCAGTTTGGAGAACTAGTTGTTCTACTGGTTCTTCTATCAAGGGTATATTGAAGAAATAGTCCTCTTATTCCTCTTCATTAGGGATTTTTAATTCTTCTGCTGGAATATATTCTCCTATGGAAGTGAAAAAGGTTATCCCTTCTATAGGAGTCCTTGGATCTTCTTCCTCTAGAATTGCTTCAGTGGATGAAGTGGGAGATCTTCCTGATTGGATACCTAATCTTGAAACTTTTAGAAGCCTATGACCAGTATAGTATGGAATATGGGTTTGAGTTGGAGGTGTGCTACTTCTTGGTCTTGGTGGAGTGAGTGGAGTTGTGGGAATTAAGCTTCTGCCTCTTATAAATCTACCCCTAGAATCTCTTTCTCTATGCATGTCATTTTTTTTGAGATGCAAGAAATAAGGCTACCTAGTTATACTTCCCTAGCAACGGTGCCAAAATGTTTAGTCAATTTAGTGTCCTAAATTGATAGCATAAATTATCGACCAGGGTTAGTAAACTGATGAAGTATAATGCACTATATGTGCCTAAGTATCCCTTTTTCTTACTTCGTTGCTTTTAGTGTTTTATTGATGTTTTGGGGTTTTTATTTTTGATTCTTAGTATGCTTCTCTATTCTAAAAAGATGAAGTTAAATCTATGTCAAAAGGGAGAAAAGGAAATGTTAAAAAATGAATTGAAACAGAGTTTATTTGCAAGTTCTGTTCCTAACTAGAAAATGATGAAAACAGAGAGTCCTAATCCATGGATATTTCAGCTTCTAAATGATCATTCATGAGATGAAAAGTAACTCAAAACACTACAACTTAATCTGATTCATTTAGTTAGAGATTTTTTGGAAGAGCTTGTGAAAAAGATTAATTCTAATGCAATGAGGATCTCCTAAAACATAAAAGGAAATACTGAAACAAACAGTAACTTAGAACATTACAGTGAAATCTCATTCATTTGATAGAGGTTTATTAGAAGAGCTTGAGAAAAAGATTACTATAATGTAGTAAGGATCTCCCATGAAGTGCTAAAACAACTTATGACATTACAACTAAATCTCATTCATGAGTTAGAGGTTTATTGGAAAAGCTTTTTGAAAGAGATTAATCATAATGTGATAAGGATCTTCTATGAAACAAAACAATCAATAACTCACAATATTACAACTAAGTCTCATTCGTGAATTAGAGATTTATTGGAAAAGCTTTTTGAAAGAGACTAACTGTAGTATAATGAGGATCTTCTTTTTAACTAAATGACAGAAAATGAAATGCTAATAATTCGGAATATTACAATTGAATCCCATTCATTTAATAGAGATATATTGGAAGAGCTTGAGAAAGAGACTAATTGCAATATCATGAGGATCCTTTATCTAGGCAAATGACATGAAACATAATGCTAAAAGCTATGATTTCAGAAAGTAGTCTAAGTAAGGAAATATGAAAAAACAGAATTGAAAATGACTTATCTAGAGAACATGTAAAACTTCCTCAAATAGCAGGGGCCCTCTGCTATCAATTCGACATTAATCCTTTAACTCCTCAAGATTGTATTCAGAACAACATCAAGGATGAAACTCCTTTTTATTAACACAATACTTGAAAATAGAGTATCATCGTAATGATAAAATATGTATCAACTGTCTTTCTCGGTATTACAGAGCTTAATTTATATGAAAATTCATAACTAACATTGAACAAAAATAGGTACAGGTGTAGATTTGATGTTAAAATCAAATTAAAACTCTTTTGGGACTCGTGATTTGCTGTAAATAAAATCAGGAGTCCTGATTCTTGTAGAAAATAGCTTCTTTGACTTTTTCTTTGACCACGTGCTTAGACACCTCCAGCTATCGATTCAATCCTTGTGGATGGGAAGGAATGATGTAGGGAAGATTTGGAATCCACCCATGTGTGCCTTTTCTCCAAATGACACTTGTAACTGTTAGGTCCCTATATTACTAGTATAGTCCCTTGTTGTTAGTGTAACCCCGTTATTGTTATTATTGTACCCTTGTAACCCCCATATTGTTATTATTGTGCCCTTAAATTATTATTGTTAGGTCGGCTAGGATTACATTGTGGCCCCACTAGGATTACATTATGGCCCCATGGACTCCTATATATAGAAAGGAGGTTTTGTAAATTGTATCATCCAAGAATTGTTCATTTATGTAATGTATTGGAGGTTTCCCCCTCAAAGTGGCTTATTTATAAGGCATTGACATCTCTTTTCTTCTATTTTTGGAGCTGGTTACACAACATTTGGTATCAGAGGTTTGGATTCTAGGGTTTCGCTGCTCCAAACAGGTCATTGTGGAATTTTTGCTATAACTTTTTTTCTATGTAGTTTCAAAAGCTAAACGATTTAGGGTACGAAGCCGAAATCCTGAGGAACATCGTCAAAAAATTTCAGATCTTGGTTCACAATATTTTTGGAGACATGATCTGTGGAAGTTAGGTATTTTTGCAGGCTCCTCAATTTAATCTAAACAGGTCATCGTGGCATTTTCGCTATAACTTTTTTTCTACGAAGGCTCAAAATCTAAAATTTTTAGGGTGCGAAGCCGAAATCTGGAGGCAACTCTTCAAAAAATTTCAGAGCTTGGTTTGCAATATTTTCAGAGATATGATCTGTGGAAGGTAGTGCTTTTTCAGAATTCCGAATTTCATCTCAAAGAGGTGATCATGGGAAAAGATTCATAACTCTCCCTCTGAGCATCAGATTAGGGTGCCGTAAAAAGTGGACACAAGTACACATACTGTAGTTTCTTGGCTATAAATTTCAAAGCCGAAGGACAAAACAGTGACACGTGGAAAGTCATACAACTTCACTCTACTGAACCAGTCCATAATTAGGTCATTGTGGGAGATTGGACACAACTTTGTCTTGGAAAATCCAAATTAGGTTAGACCTGTGGCATTAGAAAGAGAATGCAGTGGGCTACGTCAGTGCCAAAATTTAAATATTGAAGTGATGCAATCACAGATATAATCCAATTTCAATATCGAGCTCCTCGAAAGCAAGAAAAAGGCGTGTATTATTTATTTATTTTTTCCCGAATTGCATAAGTCTTGTTTGAAGAATCAATTTGAATTGATTCCAAGGGCATATTGTAGAATAGATATTAGTATTGGGTTCTAAAATATGCCTTGTAAAAATAATTCAACACCCATTAATCTTTCAGAAGGCTCTACTATGACTCATGAAGATGAAGAATTGCAACATGATCTATCAAAATTACAAGAGCAAGTGCACCAAATTTCGCTCTCGCAAAGAGCAACAAAAAATGAAATGAAACTTTTGAAGAAAGGCATAGAAGCGAAGATGGATGGTTTGAAGAAAGGCGTGGAAGCTAAGATGGATGGCATGGAAGCTAAGATGGATGACATGAAGGACAACATGGAAAATATGAAGAATGATCTAAAAGCAGACATGGAAGGTTTGACAAAGTTGATACAAGAAATGTTTCCTAATGGTGAAAAGATAGTAGAAGAAACTCATGATGAGAACAAAATAAATGTTAATTGTGATTTCATAAACTCTAATGTTGGCGGGAAGAACCACCATATTCCAAAAAAGGATATGAGGAAGTTTGATGGAAAGGATCCTGTAACATGGATACTACAGATGGAGCAATATTTTGATCTCCATAACGTGCAAAACACACAAAAGGTACGCATTGCAACTTTACATTTAGAACAAAATACATTTGTATGGTATCGATGTCTTTGCTCCCGTAAAAAAATTGTCACTTGGTCAATTTTTACGGAGGAAATGATAGCACATTATGAGGATACAAAGAGCAACACCTTCTTTAGCCAATTGATAAATCTCAAACAAAGGGTTTAGTGGGGCAGCACATTGAGGACTTCCAAAAATTGAATATAAGGGTAACTGATATTCCAGAGGAACACAGGATTGATCTCTTCATAGGCACTTTAAATGATAACATCCCAACATGAAGTTCGCATTTTGGAACCTGATTCATTGGAGAAGGCCTTCAGGTTGGCAAGAAAAGTTGAATGTAAAATTATGGCGACAAGGAAGCCTACCACTCAATTCTATAAAGAAGGAAGTGTTGCTACGCCTAGATTTCCACAACCTACAAGGTTGACACCACAAAAATTGGAAGAAAAAAGAGCAAAAGGGCTTTGCTACAGTTGTGATAGCAAATACACTAAAGGTCATAAGTGTGCTGAAAAGAAATTATTTTACATAGATTGTGAAGAAGAAGAAGAAAATGAACAAAAAGAGGATATACACCAGGAACCACCCCTAGAAGAGGAAGAAATGAATCCGACCATATCGTGTAATGCACTGGCAGGAATTACCACTCCTCAAACTCTCAAGATAGAAGGACATATAAAGAAGAAAAGGGTAATAGTGTTGATTGATTAAGGTAGCACCCATAATTTTATTCATTATAAGGTAGCCAAGGAATTAAATTATTTCCTATACCCAGCACCAGAATGTCAAGTGATGGTTGCAAATGGAGGAACTATAAATTGCTCTGGAAAATGCCATAATATCAAGCTAACCATGGGGGAATATGTATTGACTAGTCCAATGCTTGCCATTCCTATGGGAGGTGCTGACGTTGTACTAGGAGTACAATGGTTACAATCTTTGGGGACGGTAGCTTTTAATTTTCAGGAACTTTTCTTGAAATTTTTTCAGAAGGAAAGGAAGTCGAATTACGGGGTATTGCGGGGAAGCCAGGAAGGATAATAAGCTCTAATGTCATGACAAAGCTTCTAAAGAAAGAACAGCGAGGCGTAATTGCACAATTATGCTCACTAGAAGTTCAAACATCAAAATCATCTATTTCTGCAGATCTCCAACAAGTCTTGGACAATCATTCCAAGGTGTTTGAAACTCCCAAAGGACTCCCACCTATTAGTGATCATGATCATGCTATTCATTTGATTCCAGGAAGTGTTCCTCCAAACATCAGGCCTTATAGATATCCTTATGTCCAAAAGAGCGAAATTGAACGTATGATTGCAGAAATGTTAGAGGCGGGTATAATTCAACATAGTCAAAGTTCTTTCTCTGCTCCTGTAGTATTGGTACACAAGAAGGATGGATCATGGCGCATGTGTCCGGATTATAGGGAGCTCAATAAGCTCACCATTAAAGATAAATTTCCCATTCTGTGATTGATGAATTATTGGATGAATTACATGGAGCAATTTATTTTACCAAGTTGGATCTTCGTTCAGGATATCATCAAATTAGAATGAAGACTGAAGATATTCCAAAAACAACATTTAGAACTCATGAGGGTCATTATGAATTTTTGGTCATGCCTTTTGGCCTTACCAATGCACCTTCTACATTTCAAGGGTTGATGAATTCCATTTTCAAGCCCTTCCTTAGAAAATTTGTGCTAGTATTTTTTGATGATATACTAATCTACAGCAGGTCTTGGAAGGATCATGTTGAACATGTTGACAGGGTGCTCAAACTATTACGGGAGAAACAATTATATGCAAAAAAATCCAAATGTTTCTTTGGAGTACAAGAGGTGGAATATCTAGGTCATATTGTATCTCACGAGGGTGTTAAAGTAGACCCTAACAAAATTAAAACCATTAAGGAATGGAAAGTCCCCACAACCATAAAGAAGTTGCGAGGATTTCTCAGGTTAACAGGGTATTATCGCAAGTTTGTTAAGAATTATGGGAGAATAGCAGCACCTCTAACAACATTATTGAAGAAAGATGCATTTTCATGGACTCCTGAAGCAACTAAGGCCTTTGAACGTCTTAAAGAGGCAATGTGCCCAGCACCGGTCTTAGCTACGCCAGACTTCACAAAAACCTTTATTGTGGAATGTGATGCCTCACGAAATGGAATTGGTGCGGTTTTAATGCAGGAAGGAAGACCCATTGCTTTTGAAAGTCGTCCGATCAAAGGAAAGTATTTACAGAAACCTATTTATGAGAAGGAAATGTTAGCAATACTACATGCACTAAAGAAATGGCGAACTTACCTAATGGGAAGATACTTCAAGGTAAAAACTGATCATGATAGTCTTAAACACTTTTTGGAACAAAGACTATCGTCAGAAGAACAACAAAAATGGGTCACAAAGATGTTGGGTTATGACTTTAAAATAATCTACAAAAAAGGAAAGTTGAATGTTGTTGCAGATGCACTCTCAAGAAAGAATGAAGAGGTGGAAGCATTGCTTTGTGCCATTTCTATTATCCAACCAGATTGGATAACTGAAGCAAGAGATGAATGGAAGAAGGATAAAGATGTATGGACACTCATTCAAAAGTTGCAGCAAGATCCTAGTACATTTGATACATTTAGTTGGAAAAATGATTCCTTATGGTACAAAGATCGCTTATATCTTTGTAAGGATTCCCAACTAAAACAAAAGATTCTTCTGGAATTGCACACTTCTCCTTTAGGAGGACACTCAGGATTTTTAAAAACTTACCACAGGGTGAAGAAAGAATTTTTTTGGGATGGCCTTAAATCCGATATTCAAAAGTTTGTGGCGGAATGTTTGGTTTGCCAGCAGAATAAAGTGGAGACAATTAAGACCCCGGGACTTCTACAACCTTTATCCATTCCAAGTCAGCGTTGGAGGAGATTTCAATGGATTTTATCACAGGTTTACCTAAGTCTGAAGGAAAGAATGTCATCATGGTGGTAGTTGATAGACTTACCAAGTATGCACACTTTTGTGCATTATCTCATCCATTTAAAGCAAGTGCAGTTGCTACTACATTTGTGGACAGAATTCAAAAGCTACATGGAAGCCCAAGGGTTATTGTGAGCGACAGAGATCCCATTTTTACGGGAAATTTTTGGATAGAGTTATTTTCTTGTTTGGGTACTCAATTAGCTCATAGCTCATCTTATCATCCTCAATCTGATGGTCAAACAGAGATAGTAAGTAAATGTTTGGAAGGATATCTTCGTTGTTTTGTATCTGATAAACAAACACAATGGGTCAAGTGGTTACCTCTCGCTGAATGGTGGTATAACACTTCCTTCCATACTGCAGCAAAAATGACCCCATTTATGGCACTTTATGAATATCATCCACCATCGATCACATCATCTTTAAGGAAAATTCGAAGGTTCAAGCAGTGGAAGATCACATCGAGCATCAGCAAGAAGTTCTCCAACTCTTAAAGGATAACCTGAATTTGGCACAAAATCGAATGAAACAACAGGCAGATCAACATCGCAGCGAGAGAAGTTTTGATGTAGGAGATTGGGTATTTTTACGGCTACAACCATACAAACAAATATCCCTCAAGCAAGCTAAGAAGGATAATAAATTATCACCAAAGTACTATGGTCCTTACAAGGTGTTGCAAAATATTGGTACTATGGCATACAAATTGGAGCTTCCTGCTTCTTCGCGAGTGCATCCAGTTTTCCATGTTTCATGCTTAAAGAAGGTTATAGGTGAAAATCTTCCAGTTCAAACAATATTTCCAGAACTTGATGAGGAAGGAAAAATCATATTGGAACCTGAACCGGTCACAGAAAAAAGAACTCGACAACTACGGAATCAATCAATTTCAGAGTATCTCATAAAGTGGAATAACTTACTGTTGACGGGAAAATCTGTCCCGTCCAACAGCAGGGGATCTCCTTGGTAAAAGGTCCCAATTAGACCTTGAACCATTTGGAATAGGGATCCCGTCCGGGGTGTGGGTCCGGCTACCACTGATTTCTCCTTTTCTTTGGGTCTCGATTAAACATCTATAAAACAGTGAATACACACCTAATCGACTGATACAAGACATATGCTTGATGCATTAAATGTACATACGACACTATGAGTAGCAAGAGAAAATAATAAAGCATGAAGACCGAAGGAAGTGTTGTTAGCAACACTTCATTAGGTTCATGCCTGTAAGTTGTTCTGACCATGAAAGAAGCAGTTCCTCATGGCGAGAACACCCTTCACTTCCTAAAAGCTTTAAATGATAACACAAACGCAGATAAACAAAGTCATCAACATTTGCTAAGAAAGTGAAATAACTCAACCACTATTAACATACTTAGCAAACTGTTATGTAACTGTGAACTGAATTAAAGATACAGTTCCCTTAATCTAAAGATGTTCAGAAACTGAAAATATAATACTCAAGAGTGCTCGTACATAAAACAACACTAGATCCACAAAGAGATTTTACAAAATGCTTGTATTCGTCATTAAATGTATAATCTACTGGTAATACAATGTACTCCTCTCGAGTCCCCAACAAAAGATCATTTTACAAGCTCTCGAGGGAGTATTTATCATGCAAAACCTGCCCTTTGGGCTTCCTTGACCTTTCATCTTCCTGACCATTGGGCTCCCTTGCGACCCAGTCTGTTCTGCGACCTGCGACCTGACTGAGTTTTGCGACCTTGCGACTAGGTCGCGGGGTCGCGAAGTCGCAAATCTCGGAAAATAGAAGAAGTGCGACCTTGCGACCTTGCGACTAGGTCGCGGGGTCGCGAGGTCACAAGTCTCAAAAAACAGGGGAAGTGCGACCTTGCGACCTTGCGACTGGGTCGCAGGGTCGCGAGGTTGCAGATCTTGAAAAAAAGATGAAGATGCGACCCAGCGACCTTGCGACTAGGTCACTGGGTCGCGGGGTCGCAAATTTCGGGAAAAATCAGAAATGCGATCTTGCGACCTTGCGACTAGGTCGCTGGGTCGCGGGGTTGCAGATTTCGGGAAAAATTAGAAATGCGACCTTGTGACCTGTTGGGATTTGCAACCTGCGACCTCCGGGGATTTGCGACCCTGCACCATCCGCGACCTGCAACCTCAGTGAGTTCCTTGGAGTTTCGCCAACATCTACTTGTTTTGAAAATGTCCCCTTGCTTGCTGGGGAAAACCTTGGCTCTTATGTGCAAACAGAGAGGTTCTTCCTGCAATAAAATAACACAGGTCACAAGTCTTCTTAATGGAATACTAATAATGCTAAGGGAATTTTAATCAACTGTAAGAATGAAAATAATAACTTAGACCCCTGTGTGGTCAACTACTGAATCGTCGGAGAGAATGGCTAGGGTAAGCTTCCTTTGTGCCCTCTCTCTGTCAGGATTATCATCTTCCCCACGCATAAGGTTCTCTTCAAGTCTTGGATTAAATTACTTGATAGGCATGAGCTTCTTCATTTACGTTCTTAGTGTTCGCCGTAGGTTTTCATGCTCATCGATTTTCCCATCCATTGGAGGAGCAGTACTTGTCATCTTCCATTGGAGAATCTCGGGTATCTTGACTGAGGAGAACTGGTCAGGTACGACAATCTAGGCAAGGCTTATAACAGTCTTATACAATGAGGGCTAGTCAGTTAGGACCACTAAATCATAGCTAGCCCAACTAAAAGCTTTCCTTTGCGCGGCTCCAGAGCCACCATATTAAGATCCCATCCCTGGGCTAGCTATCATAAAACATCCTGGACAACCTGTAGATTGACTTCCACCTGCACGATTACTTCTGTTTTTATGATGCTCCCATCTATTAAAGGGACCAAGCGACAAACCGATAGCAGCCTTGCTTCCAATTCTAGATGAGGTAGGAAGCCATCTCTACTTCCCAAAGATCCCAATGACAGTGTCATTCGTGATCTAGCACTAACTATCAAACAGGTTCTTTCAAGCTTCGATGGCGTGCTACCTCTTCCAGGTAACAACGCATGGTACAGTGCAGCTGTTCCTCCAGGACTGCCATGAAACAGTCCTATGTACATAGTTTCCACCATTCAGCCTCTAATGTTTGAAAGCCTTTGCTTCGATCATTGTTCTCACGGGCCTGCAATT
Organism: Pinus albicaulis; assembly: GCA_034641835.2. Classification (NCBI taxonomy): domain Eukaryota; kingdom Viridiplantae; phylum Streptophyta; class Pinopsida; order Pinales; family Pinaceae; genus Pinus; species Pinus albicaulis. Next base: position 1,596,433,796 of record CM076579.1, on the reverse strand, counting down.
GAAAACACTGCAAACAGTCTCGAATCGATCTATGTGGAATGCGAGATCCGGTTTCAGTGCCTCTGGACATAGTAACAGTAAGCACCTTAGGAATCATTGAAGATTGAGCTCTGTGGAGACAGCTCGACGTGGTCAGTAGTAGCAATAGAGAAAAATCAGCTCCCAACGAATATGTGGCGATAACGTTTTTTCTAAATGTGACCAGTGCAGCAGATCTAAAGAGTGATTCTCTCCTGGAATATTGCCGTTGGGGCTACAGAAGTTAGCATAAATCATTCGGATTCAATTTCAGCACTATATCCTGATATACTTGCCAGAAACGCACGGTTTGCTTATGACAGTTGCCATGCAGACTTGGCGAGAGACGCGTCGAAAATTTCATCCATGCAGTTTGACCAATCAACGTATTATAATGTTTGCTGCCACGACTTGGGACCATAAAATATCCGCTCCAAACCTCCGCCATCGAACCTTTGCGCTCGCTCCACGTTTTAAAAATAAAACCTGACCATTATATATTCACCCAAGACGTTTTAACATAGGTCAAAACTCCACCATAGCCAAATTCGAGCTCAATTGTAGTGTGTTTTATATATAGCTTTGACCGAGTTTTAATTGACCATTGTATGTATATAGTTGCTGTCAAACAAACGCCATCGCACATTGGACTCCATGCAACGTGTCCATGCATGTCTGCGCCATGCAATGTTGGACTCCATGCGTTGTGTCCATGCATGTCTGCGCCATGCGTAAGGTTGACCGCCATATGCCTGCCCCACGTGGATTGAAACCGCACTATTAAATTGTTTGCACCCATGGTAACACAACATCATATATGTCTGCTCGGCACCCATGTAATGTTTATATTATATCATCCTTTGGTCTGAAAAGCACATGTTGTTCACACCCTTTGAAACATGGTTAAGAATATGCAATTCACACTACAACCTTGGATCACCCAATGTATGTATTCGCTCAAAACCATCGAACTTTGTGCTCATTGCAACGTGCCATGGTCATCATAATATGTCATGCACTCCGCCCCATGTTTTACACCAAACCTTTTAACACAAGTTGAAAAAATTGGCATAAACATATTCGAGCCCAATAGTAACGTCCTTCATATAGTTTTATATGATTTTGCTCCTCCATATGGTTTGGAAACCATATGTATTTGCGCCTTACTTCAATGTGTTAAAATGTCACCTTGGTCCATTGAATGTGCACCAACTTATAATGTCCTCACATAGTTTTGCCCCGCAATCTCTTATGGCTTTGAAACCACATGAATTTTTCCTTGGTTTAATTGTATAAAACCATAACTTTTGCACCCACCGTGAAGCTTGGGTTTAACAAAAAATTGCTACTCAAAGGTGCGTTTAGATATTGAAATTGTGCCAACACTATTAATGCACCAATTGCCTGAACAATCAACCCTAAATCTCACTGACAAACCTACCTCTGCACTTTGACGGATGATGAGGCACTGAGCGAAGCAAATTCAAACTGAATCACCAAATTGACAGTGATGACCTCTTCGATGCTTATCAAGGCGCATTCGAACCCGTGAACCATTTCATTCAACTGCGGAAAATAGAAGAAATCTCTTTTGCTGTGCCATCATATTGCCAACATCAACATGTGCACTTTTGCACTGCTGCCCGGCACGAGAATGCCTCGAATGAGATCATCATTCTCTAGAGAAATCTTCTGAGTCTGCTTGGTTCGCCTGGGCTATACTTCGGGCTAGACTTGTCGGAGTGGTGAAATATGTTCCTCTGTGTGCACCCATCGACATTTAGATGGTATTGTGTAGGGCCTCAAAAACTTCCCTTTTGAATTTATGCTTGTTCTGCCTCTTCCTAAAATAGCAGCATGGGATTGTTTCTCGATCAGAACCCCCACCAAAATGCATCTTCCTGGTAATTGTGTCATCATCATTTTCATTTTCAAACAATCTCGTCCTCAAGGTCGTCAAGCGTCGATAGAGCAATACCACGATGAGTAAGAATGTCATCTTCTCCATCTGATAAAGTGTATTTGTCCCTCTTAAGCATCCGTGACTGTTGCTTACTCTGGAATCTAATGATAGCCTTATCTGCGTCTTCAAGAGCGTTATCATTTTCCCCAGGCATTGTGCTCTTGTTAGTTGGGTTCCAATCTCTTCCTCCCAAGCGATGGTGACATCCTTTGGTATATCGTCTGTGGGATCGCCTGCACGTAACATTATAACACTAATTAGTTTACAGTTACCTTTTAGAGAACGGTGCCCCCCAAATAATAAATATTAGACCATGAGCTCGACGAAGTGCTAAAACAAAGTGCCTGGAAAATCCATGATGCAAACGCTCTTAATGTAAATACACACAAGTTTCCTTTCGAGTGTATGCATGGCGATCTTTCGCACATGGCGTGATTGCAACAACAACGCCTGATCATGAGGGCGAGACAACTCCTGAGGGGTTGGGGATAGGTTGCTGGGATGTCGCGGGCTGCAGGTTCGGTGAAAGACCTTAACGACAAAGCGAGCAGAGGGGGACCTGAAATTTTAAATATAACCAAAATTTTGGGTGGTGTTGTAGCGGCTACAACACTTACCCACTGAATATTCTACATGAGAGGATGAGAATTTTATACAGAAGCACCCAGAGCTACTCAAGCGTTGAGGAAAATGCTTTTTTGAAGGAGAGGGGCATGTTAGGTCCCTATATTACTAGTATAGTCCCTTATTGTTGTTAGTGTAACCCCCTTATTGTTATTATTGTACCCTTGTAACCCCTATATTGTTATTATTGTGCCCTTAAATTATTATTGTTAGGTCGGCTAGGATTACATTGTGGCCCCACTAGGATTACATTATGGCCCCATGGACTCCTATATATAGAAAGGAGGTTTTATAAATTGTATCATCCAAGAATTGTTCATTTATGTAATGTATTGGAGGTTTCCCCTTCGAAGTGGCTTATTTCTAAGGTGTTGACATCTCTTTTCTTCTATTTTTGGAGCTGGTTACACAACAGTAACATACCTAAACACTAAAACAGCTACGGAATGCTTGACTGGCTACAAAATGACTGTATTCTGTAGCTAAACTGTTCAAAAATCATTAAGACAACAAAAATCACAAAAGTACAATAATTTAATCATTGTATGTAACCTTTTAAGAAATCTTAATCATTCTCATTGATTTTTAGGTTTATGAAATGATAAAGGAATGATGAAATGAAGTGAAGTTTGGTAAAAGAGAAGATAATTTCAAGGCTCAACACTTTCCACTTGTTAAAGTATAAACACATGAGGTTACAGTTTCCTCTTTCATCAAGATAGTTTATCATTCATTTTTTCTGGTTTACAGTAATTCTTTTATAGTTGTTAGATGCTTTCATCATTTCCCAACACTTTTATATTCGTTTTATGAGTTTTAGAATGATTGCTGTTCCATGTTATACATCGCTAAGAATTAGATCTTTCCCTCAGTACTGTAAGATGTCTAGTTATTGATTAATGCAGAACGATGTCAACTAGTTAATTTGCAAAGAGAATTCCATTGAAAAATTAGATGAGCAATTACTGTTCAATTCATTCAGGTTGCTGTTCAATTCATTAGAGTTGCTGTTCAATTTATCAGTGTGCTGTTCAAACATAGGTTGCCCTTTTTCTGAGCTTACTTAGGTAGAATAGTTAGCGTCATTATACAATTTCACTTCTCTTTGAGTTGATTGAAATTTTAGAATTAGATAATCCTTTTCATAGCAATATAGAGTAACTATCCTTGATATCACTTGCATATACTGTTCTCACACTCTTGAAATAAGAAGACTTACCCTGGGTTGACAATTGAATGAGAAGCATTGAGGTTGCATATAACAGTCAACTTTGTGAACCGACAACTAACTCAATATTTTGTTATAAATAGAAGGGTTTTTCCATTCATTCACTACCTTTTGTTGCCTAAAGATCACTCTGGATCTATACTTTTGGTCTAACTTTGATCCTCCATCATTGTCATATTTTTCTATAGTTTTGCTTGTGATCTCCCTTTGAGTTCCATTTTTGTCTCGGTTTTCTACACCATCAAGAGAGAGAGATATTAGATCTGAAGTGATGAGGATATACAAGAACCCATCCCATTGAGGGGGATTGGTAACATCTTTCTATGTTCCCTTCCCAGGTGTCATAATACAAAAATTCTTTAAAAATATTCTTGTCTTGTCTATTGGATGTTTGGAGAAACTCTTGTTTTTATTTTCTGTTTAATGTATTTAACTGCATAGATCTGGATTTTGTTTCATTTATTCTGATCAACTAATTGCAGATCTAAGGAAATTGAAAACCATTTTTGATGTTAGGTTTGTTTGTTATGCACAACTAAAGTGAGCTTTTTCGTATGTTTGCAATTAGAATTCACACTAACAACTGGCGACTCCACAAGGGTTTATAATTATGACCGCTGTCATTTTTTAGATCCCTGCATGACTAGCTGCTTCAACCCGTAGGGTTTTTCTTCAACTTATTATTTTGATTTTCTTGATGTTGTTTTTAACCTTTAAAACCCTTAAACAGTAAAAATTCTAACTTCTGTGTGGGCCTATTGCGATGGTGACAGGTATCAGCCGCAGCTGTGACGACACTTTTTTCTGAAACCTGATCTCGAGAAGGCCGGAAGTGTAGGTCACACTTTTTGGGCCAAAACCTACGACCTTAACTATCAAGTAACGAAAAACTGCCAGAAAACTGGGACCTCAGCGGAAAACATGTCAGAAACTGCGACCTGTACTTTTTACGGGATTTTTTCTATGATTTTTCTAGGTTTGTATGGGCTACTATTTAGGGTTGTCTGACCTCCCTCTCCACCCATCTTGGACCTGTACTTTCTCTGTTTTACTCGTCGAAGTAGGAACCAAGCCCCTTAGGGCTTCAATACGCTTCCACCTTTTTAGGAGGAGTTCAACTGAAGCAAGTCATCTGAGATTTCAGTGTGTTCAGCCATTTTTTAGAACTAATCCTGTACTATCAGATCCTTTTCATATTGGTTATTCATCCATCCAAAAGACCTCTTTTCAGTTTTTTTTGGTCCTCCTCTAGGGTCTGCCCCATTTACCTTCAGGTTGTAGCCCTTTGCCACCTCACTTACAACACTTTTCCCTCTGGTTTTGTGTTTTTTTTTCTGTACCTATTTCCAGCAGATCTAACCTTTAGATCCCTGTCCCTCTCGAATTTAGATCCATTGGACTCTTTTGTGTGTTTTAATTAGATTTTTACCACCCATAAACTATTTGTTGGGAAGCCCTCCTCTTTGGGTTTAAATTGATGAATCTATAGCTGTTTTTTTTCTCTGTCATATTCAGTTTACTTTACTGTTATTTTAAATTTTTTTTACAGTTATACAACACCCCTTTTTATTTTTTTCTCTACACATGTATGGGTTTAATTAAAATTAACACACTTATCACATACACGCACACCTTAAGTGAAGAGTGCCTGGTTTACACAGCTAGGACAAGACTATAACATTGTAATAAATTGATCTTGCACCTCCCTGCCCTTGTTTCGACATTGTAATCATTTGATCTTGCACCTCCTAGCCCTTGTTGGTCTCTCTTCCTTCTGTGATTCGTGTCTGTTTTCCATCATTGCGCCCCCAAGGTGTTTATCCCGGAGACTTCCTAGCCTTCATCCTTAGTTTTCGTTAGGAATACTTACTCCTCTGCGTAGGGTTCGAGTTAGTCCTCCACTGAGTCCCCCTTTTGACTCTGCTTTTGGTTCATCGGGTTCCCCTTCTAGTTCTATCCCCGGTTCTCCTCCTATCACCTTCACCATGTCTGATTCAGGACCTAATGCTAGTGGTAGCCCGGGCCCTAATGCTGGGAATACTATTAGTGGGGCTGCAATAGGAACTATCCTGACTGCTCCCTTGCTCCTTTATCTGGAAGGCCTTAGTCTTCCCGATTTTAGCCAATTGATCAATGACCCCATACACCATGATCTTGGTTGGCCTCACTACTACATTTGGCGGAAATTCCGACACTTGGTTCCAACGCTTTTGACCAAATGTCAGAAATTTCCCCAAATTTTTTCCATCCTGCTTGAAACCGTCGCTATAGTGACGTTTATAGAAAAGTGTCGCAATACCGACACTTAGAAAAGTGTCGCAATTGCGACGTTTAGAGGAAGACGTCGTAATTGCGACACTATGGCCCAAAGTGTCGCTATTGCGACGACTGCCTCCAAACGTGGCAAGTGCGACACAATGTCTAAGTGTCGCAATTGCGACGTTTGGAGGCCTTCGTCGCAATAACGACGCCTTTTCCGCCATCGGTATAACGACACTTATATGCACGCTAAATAAAAATACAAAACTTATATGCGCGCTACATAAAAATGATTTTATTGTTTTGTATCCGTCGCAATAGCTACATTAACGTCTGATATCACGCGCGCATTCGCCCTCCGCTCTTGCAGAACAACATTTTCCCTCAACATTCGCCCTCAGCTCTTGCAGAACAGCATTTACCCTCAACATTCACCCTCAGTGTTCGCCCTCAGCTCTTGCAGAACAACATTCACCCTCAGCTCTTGCAAAATGGTAAGTTCTTACTGTAGGCCCTTCCTCCTATAGTAGGGTTGACTCTATTTGGGTTTTTTTGGTCAATTCCATTGGATTGTGTTAGGCTGTAGGGTTCTCTCTAGATGTCAAGAATCAAGATTCAATGCCCTCTATTATCTTCATCACCCAATACAAGATTTAAATTTTTCCCAAAGAAACACTTATTAATTTGGCAGCCATTATTTCTCCCTGCTTTAAAAACCCTACATTTAAATGAAAACAAGCATTGAATTTCAACTACAAAAATCTATTAGTGTTCAAATGTACATGTGTGCTACATTAACGTCTGATATCACACACGCATTCGCCCTCCGCTCTTGCAGAACAACATTCGCCCTCAGCTCTTGCAGAACAGCATTCGCCCTCAGCATTCACCCTGAGAACAACATTCGCCCTCAACATTCACCCTGAGCTATTGCAGAACAGTATTTGCCCTCAGCTCTTGCAGAACAACATTCGCCCTGCATTCGCCCTCAGCTCTTGCAGAATAGCATTCGCCCTGCATTCGCCCTCAACTCTTGCAGAACAACATTCGCCCTCATCTCTTGCAGAATAGCATTCGCCCTCAGCTCTTGCAAAATGGTAAGTTCTTACTGTAGTACCTTCCTCCTATAGTAGGGTTGACTCTATTTGGGTTTTTTTGGTCAATTCCATTAGATTGTGTTAGGCTGTAGGGTTCTCTCTAGATGTCAAGAATCAAGATTCAATACCCTCTATTATCTTCATTACCCAATACAAGATTTAAATTTTTCCCAAAGAAACGCTTATTAATTTGGCAGCCATTATTTCTCCCTGCTTTAAAAATCCTACATTTAAATGAAAACACGCATTGCATTTCAACTACAAAAATATATTAGTGTTCAAATGTACATGTGTGCATCACTTGTGTAGGGTATTCCTTTTCCACTTTCACATTATCCAATAATGTGTGCAGTATAGTTCATATTTTTTTTGATTTAGATTATATTGAAAAAGGAAAGGTAAATTATTTCCCATGGAAAAAGAAGGTTTTCCCTTTTTACTACTGGAAATGGTAAAACAAAGTTCCATTTCTACCCGAAACTCCTATGAAACAGGAACCAAATAAAGGCCATGTCCTCAATGGACATCATTTGTCTTTGAAAATGGCCATTGCACCGTGTTGTTTCTTATATTACATCATGATAGTTTCTTAGGTCATTTCTTGTTTCTTGAGATGAAAAACAACCAAAGAAATTGTGAAGATCCTTTCAAGAAATAAATGACCATTTCTCGATCATATCTCAACTATTTTTTATTTTATTCAGTGGTTGCTTACTTTGAGAGAAATTTGACACTTTTATAAGGAATATAACATAAAAACACAAAATGGGAAGGAATTGATGAGGTAGATGACCTTTAGTTGTTGTCAATTAAGAATTGATAATACACAATGCATGTTCTATACTACAAACTAGATTCCTTCTTGGAGTTAGGACACAGAGTATTGAATCAAAGTTGTAGTTTCTAACTTCTTATATTGGTTCATCAATCTTGAAATTCAGACATTGCATGTCTTCATTGCTTCATGTTTGAATAATTTGCATCATATCGTACAATAGGAAATTAGGAATTATGATTATTATTACTTTATGGATATATTAAGTTACTTTTAAGTTTGCATGGTTTAGTGTGAAATTATTATAGTGTGCCCCTAGGCCCAGGTGAAGGAATGCCAAGGACTGAGAACCCTAGTTTTTAAATGGTATTGTTTCTTATACCCCAAAACCCCTCAACATCACTTCTTATTAGTTCTTAACAATAGTGTTGTAAACAATTTGAGAATTGATATAGCAAAATCTTGCACTTCTCAAGATAAAGTCCTAAAGCTAAAGTGTGATACCATGTGTAATTCAATAGCCCCATTGTCACCTCACCAACCTCTTTTCACTTCGGGCTAGCTCTCCTCCAACTCAAGGGGAGTTCTCCCTAGTAGGTGTTAGGGATCTAATGGCCCAACCAAACCAAGTCAAGAGCCCCCTAACTCTCTATGTTTACTACTATCAATCAAAATATTGAACAATAGGGTCAGACATGCATCCTGAAGATAAAATTGCTAGGGTATTTTTGGGTAATTTCAAAGAGAAAGTCCCCAAACACATATAATCAAGGAATTATAACGTGATTTCAAACATTAAATATCAACAAAATCGTTTAAAGGATATTGAAAGGAAAAAGGTGATGGAAGATAGAAAGTGCCTTACTTAAAATGCTCTAAGGATTTTTCAATAGTTGCTCCAAAAGCTTCACTTCAAGGCCCTTCAAGATCGTCTCCAACAATGCTATACCATCAGCTTCAACAATGTTGCTCCAAAAATGTCCTCAAGGTCTTCACAACAAATTTACTAGAAGTTGCTCCAACAATATATTCAATAAGGTCTTCATTGTCAACTCGTCTCTTGTTTGGGTGCCTTAATGTGCAATGACATGTTTCCAGGACTAAATTCAATGCAAGGAATATTTGAAACTCTAACTCTGTCGTCCGATGTCTTATTAGAAATTATTTCAGTTTTCATTTTTTGTTTTCAAGTTAGATATTGTTTTCAAGTTTTTACATTTATAATTTTATTGCAATGTGGCAGACTGATCAGAGCAGTGCAGGAACAACCCCGAGACGGGATGATCGCGGAAAGAAGCCAGCGGAAGAACACGTAAAGTGCCAACATTGCTCTATCTTCAGGTATTTTAGTTATTTACATAATTGAAATAATATTAATTTTTTTCAAATATGCAGACACCTAGCCATGGTACGCCTGATGATTCCCTCTTTGAGGAAGATCTTTCTTCATCCCTATCTCCAGTGTTCTTGTTGCGAAAAAAGGCACGAGATGCAAGGTCGGAATTTAATACTTTGATAGACACGCCTCAAACACCTGAAACAGAAGAGAGGATAAAACAACTTATGAGCCAGCTAGAAACATATTAGGTAATAGTAAAAAGTCAAAAGGATATTTTTTTTGTTCTGCATGAGATGAATTGTGATAGTTTGATTTTTAATTTTTACATTGACTAAACTAACAAAAAGTTCTTTTGTATGTAGCGTTTTCTGGCACTTGCTGAACCTGGTGTTGGTGGTAGTGGGACACAAGGGCAAGAGATTTCCCAGCAACCCTCTCGTACACCTTCTACTCCTTTAGGTGCCAGCCAAGAAACACAGCCTGCCCAAGCAGACACCCAGCCAACCACTGAACATGTTGGCAATGATGAGGTTGATATGGCCAACTACATTATTGCATTTCTTGGAGCTACACATGTCAGCTCGACAAGGACCATTAATGGCACGTTGTTGGTGAACGATGAAGGTGTCCCTATAAAGCACGTACAACTCCCAGGTAAATTTTAATATTTTAACTATTTCATGTACTTTATCTAAAACATATTTATCATGATTTTTATTTTTAAATTAATGATAATATCTTCTTCTTTTTTCTGTGTAGGAAACAATGAGTTCTATAGGTATCTGGAGAGCCATGCGTTGGTAATTTTTGGCCCAACCATACGCACAGGGTGGAATTCCCAGAGTTCCAACCTGAAAAAGAACTTCTAGATTATCTAGAAACCCTTTTTGGGGTCGGCATATTTGACAGAACAGCGGTGGCTCGGGTTGCCGGAAAATATTTGAAATATACCAGGGACACCTATAGGACGCAATTGCAATTTAACCCTAGATATGAGCGTCCTCTCACGGTTCCAGAGAGTGAGTGGAGAGCACTCATCCATGACGGAAAAGAGAAAAGGGAAAAGAAAGAAGGAAAAATGCCAACTGGACCCGCAAGGTAAATTACAACTTTAATTCAATAGCTTTAATTTTCTCTATGTCTAAAATAAAAGTGTGCTACGTCATATATGAATTTAATCTTTTGATGCTAGGTTGCCTGACACCTCAAAGGCAACCAAAGATAGGATTGAAAAAAAGGGCCATCACAAGCTAGGCTAGGGCGGCTACTTGAAATGGCCGCAAGAATTGTAATTAAGTAGCTAAACATCTTATAATTAATTGTATCGCCTTCCAACGTTTTTGTAATCCTATCAAATATGATTAAAAATACACAATCATATGTAATGTAGGGTGATGAATTCAGAACAGAAACTACAGAGGAAGATAAAAATATCGCTTTCCATTTCGGCTATGAAGCCGTAGTTGAACGTCGCATAAGCTTGGGGCAGGTCCCAAGATCCAGAATGCCTAATAAGGTAAAACATTAACCTTTCAATATGTTTGTTTTCATCCATAAATTTAATGTCTAACAACTTTGTTTAAATCAGGGGAGCAACACTACCGACGACGCAAATAATCCAGTTTTAGAGCCAAATGTAGATGATCCTCACGTGTAACCTGATCAATATAGTAGGGACCAGGCCAACAATGCTACTATCAGTGAGGGCCGTGACGGTAATTAATTTCCACTTATAATTTTTTCTAATTATACCTTGATGGTTGTCCTTATAAATTTTTTTGTTTAAATGACAGAGAATGTTTCCCTTGAGGATCTTACCACCAGAGAGGAAGACAGGGCAACAGTCCTAATGGCGACAACTGGTGCACCAGGTAAATAATCTCATTGCAATTTTTTTTATTAATATTACCGAAATAGTTCAATGATATTTAAAAACTGACAATTAAAATTTAATATTATCTGTTTTTGTAGGCGATGCCCCGTCACTGGATGAGACCAGACATCGTGACTACGCAACTAGGTCAGTGGTGACAATTGGTGCACCAGGTAAATAATCTCATTACAATTTTTTTTTATTAATATTACCGAACCAGTTCAATGATATTTAAAAACTGACAATTAAAATTTAATATTATCTGTTTTTGTAGGTGATGCCCCGTCACTGGATGAGACCAGACATCATGACTACGCAACTAGGTCAGCGGCGACAACTGGTGCACCAGGTAAATAATCTCATTGCAATTTTTTTTATTAATATTACTGAACTAGTTCAATGATATTTAAAAACTGACAATTAAAATTTAATATTATCTTTTTTTGTAGGCGATGCCCCGTCACTGGATGAGCCCAGACATCGTGAATACGCAACTAGGTCAGCAGTGCGGGTTGAAAGGCACGAAACAGGAGCAGAGCACGATGATATTGATGATGTAATTAGGAGCTTTAAAAATAGGAAGAAGAAAAAAGAAAATTTGATAATGTAAAATATTGTATTATTATAAGACAAACGTTACCATACTTGGAACGTTTTTTGCGTTATATAAAAAACTCATTTATCATACTATTTTTATGTCAAGCATTAATTTCAAAGTTTCCTTGCGTACTTTTTGTTGAATTGTTTTTTTATTAGTTATTGAATATTTTTTTTTATGCTCATGAAAGTAAAAAATGAAATATAGATTGGGTATTGGGGAATTGAGAGTGATGTGAGGGGGGGGAGAGGGGCCATAAGAGCTTCCACTTTCACGTGGTTGGCCCTGTTTAGTAGAGAATAATTTATTGGAGCGATTTAATCTTGGAGCAAACCTCCCTTGATCCAGCGTAGCAACAAAAAAGTCATTGTTGACTTAGTTGCTACTCTTTCAGATCGTGGGAGGCTTGTTCCAAGTTCATGCGACTCCAATAAATTGTTCTTGAAACGAAGAGGAGCTTATTCAAGTATGTTTTGAAATTTTCAACATATGTTCTAACATTATCATAAGAATGCATCTTAGAGTAAAAAATACTACATCAATTACTTGTATTTATTGTATAGATAATGATGGATTTTGATTGACTTGGCAGTGCAGGTACAAATCCTCTTGCATCATGAGCAATACAACTTGTCAACCGGGGTCATGTCCAAGATATTTTTGCTTGTGAGCTTGACCAGGTTCGTAATGTCACATTTTGTAAGTTCCTTTACAGTTCATAATTCAATATTAAGCTTGTTCATGATTATTATCTAGGTTTTTTGTATGTGTTTTTCATCTATTTGATTGTAAGCAACTCTGCATGTTTCCTGTTGTTCACTATGATTTCTCCCATTACCACTCCCAGGATGAATCTGACTTTATTGTTACATAGGTTACTTTATTGTTACTATGATTTCTCCGTTTATGATTTCATAGGTTACATCATGTAAAGTTGTCAATCTCAGGTTGGTGATGAGCTTTAGTTCTCTAGATTTGGGGCTTTTCTGATATTTTCTCCCTCATGTCATTCCTGCATCACCTCGTTGTTTGAGCAGTATAAAGTTGTCTACTTAGCCTATGGACTAGCCACATTAGAGTAATGTATAGCTTTTCACAACAATAAAGGAAAAGGTTATGGTTAGTCAAATTTTATTGTTATTGATTAAGTGTGACAGAGTATCTCAATGCTATGGTTTTGGCCTTTTTATTGGTTGAATTCGAGGACCGGAGTTGAAAATATTGGGGCCAAGTAGGTTGGTTTTCCTTTTTGTTGATGGTTTGGTGTATCTAATTGAATTAGTTGCCTAAGGTATTTTTGGTTGCAAACTCCTTTTCATTTTTCATACAGTATTGGCCTTGTGAAATACATTTGATTGTGTGGTCTTGTTAGATCTACAACATTCTTAGTTGTTTAGTCTTATGGCCGAGGTGCACTTTTATTATGGAAATAGTTGATGCAATATTGTCATTTAATCCTTACTGCAGGGTAGCATGTTGAGAATTTTCTTGTGAAACATTTGGTATTCAAAATGACACTTGATCCTATACAGCATCATGCACTTGACTTCAAAATTCATATTCAAAGTGTGCGAGACAATTCTTGCAAAATTTCAAATATTTATGTTGTTTTAAACCATTATCTTTTTCATGTATTGGATGCTGAAAATGTGAAAAAGACTTTGGTATGAAACCAGCTGGTGAATAATTTCCAGCAAAACAACCACTTCCAAGACATGATTTAGAAGTAGAACATATGTACTTATGAAGCATAGAAAGATATCCTTGATGCATTGTCAATGTTTGGCTCGGGTTATTTTTGGAGAAAATAACTCCTTATTCCTAGAATAGTGATCTTCAATACAAGTAAATGCTAGAGAAGAGAGATCATCGTGTGACGCAACAAAACTGAAATTGGACCCCTAAGGAGAGCTGGAGTGTCTACAATTGCTCTGTCAGCATTTTCCCTTAGTTTACCCCGTTCTTTTCCTCCAGCCTGAGTCTTAATTGACTTCTTCTTTCTTCGGGTTTATTTATCAAATTCGTAGAATTTGATAAATAAATACTATCCACAATGGTTGGACTTTAATTTATATTCCCGACTTTATATTATCTCCAAGCCTTATAGCCAATGTTTAACTTTCAACACTTTGTATTTATACTCCACGTTTCTTTTTAAATAAATAACTTGTAATGAACTTTCGGCTCTATATTTCACCACCCAGCCTTACAACAATCACGCTCCAGACTTATGCCAATTATCCGCCAATCATTTAATTAAACAATTTCATTATACTCCGATCCCACCTATATATATCAATAACCAATCAAACACTCGTATCGTACCTGGCTATCCTTCGCACACCTTAGTTAACCTCCGGGCAAGTTCAATGTGCAACCACCGTCCGATGGCCCTTCTCCAAATCAACGACTCTTGGCAATTTCGCTCGGCTTCCAACGTCGGGATTTAACGTGCGATGGCGTGGGTTAAACGGTGGTTTTTCGGGGGTCACTTCGCCATGTGTCGCATTCCCTATGGAATCGCTCGCGAATAGGAAATACCGCCTACTCTGCAAAAGCAGTGCGATATGGGCAACCCGCTTTTGTGATTCCGCTCGTGGTTTTGGTACAGGGCTTGACCACGGGTGCAAGTCTGGTTTTTCTATCCTTTTGTTTGTTAACTCATGTCTAATCCTCGGGTCAGGTTCCAAAAGCACAACAATCTTTTCTCTTTATTAAGCGGGATTTTTATATTTGAACAGTGTTCGCGACCCTGGTTCTCTACACAGACCTTGCCTTTGGGTGGGGTGAGTTCACAGGGTTATCCAACAATTTACGGGAATTCAAAGACATAAGAATGGAATTATCAGTACCCAATCACCTCATAGTTAAAAAATTCTTCACATTTAGCAGTTTGAGATAATTCAATGGCAACTAAGCTTGGAAATCATTTAACTGGAAACAATTGTTCACACACAGAGGTTTATTGCAGAAATCCCCTCTCTACTCTCCTCTTCCCTCTCTACTTTTATTCATCCGAGGAATTACAATTTATATACATAACATATGGCTCTTCGGTTCCTCTGAGAGGACCGTTCTAGAAATAAAAAGGTCTAATTATAATAATTCAACTAACTGAAACTGTTCGACTCCTACAACTCTAACTAGTCTAAGTAATACAGTCAGCTGAGGTATTGACACCTAGATGTTACAACTCAAATGTTTTCGAACCCTCCTAGCCACAACATGTGGACAAAACCTCCTACATTGTTGGCTAGTGCCTAATGCCCCTGCATCATCGTGTGACATAAACCTATTAACAAAAGTGAACAGGGAATGATTATTAATTATGGCATACTAAGTTGTGAGTGATTTTGACTATTTGTCTTTAACATGTAAAAATGTTAAATTCCAAACTTACATCATCATGGTTTGGCATCATGAGCTTGACTAATTGTCCACCATGCTCATAATTTCATTGTTGTATTCATATCTATAAACAACGTTTCAAATAATAATAAAAAAGTTCTATAAGAAAAATCCAGACCTCCATGCTGCTACTCCTTGTGAGACAAAGTCAAAATTGAATTACACAATCTGACACATAAGAATCTCCTATATCCTGGTGGTATGTATCCAAACTCTTATAATAGTGTCTTCAAGACTTATGTTTACATTTCCAATGAGATATTTAAGCAATGAAAGATGGAGCCTTCTTCATTGTTGTATATGTAACAGTATTTTATTAATATAAAGATTGATGGTTTTGTCTTTCTAAAAATGAAATGTAAAAATAATTTATTGTGGTCAATTGAAAAGTTTTTTTTTTAAAGCTTTTCATTATGGAAGGGCGACATAGATATATGCCCTTCTAGTTGAAATTTGGACCTACCCTTCAAATTTGATCACTGTGTGGGACCTTAACAAACAATAAAAATATTCCGCCGCGCGTTATATAAAACATATAAAAAAAACCTTTGTCAAAACTTCAAACGAACCCTTTAGCCGTGGGTATTTCATCACGAATTGATCATTTTACCATGTACCTTCTTCTAGAGGAATATTCTTCCACTTGATTAGGTACTTCATAATGTTTATATGTCGAAGAGATACAAAATGTTTATCTATAAATTTTTGTGGTTCAAGAAGCAACTTTCATTCTTCATCTAATTTTGGAAGTTCTATTTACATTGGCATATTTTTTCCCAAAACCTTTTTTAGGCAAGATACATGAAAAACCTTATGAATGCAAGAAGAAGGAAAATATAACTTCTGTACCACTTGTGCAATCCTATGAATAATTATTTAGGGCCATAACAGTTTTGCAGTGTGGAAAAAGTCGGCAAAAAGTCTTGACTTTTTGAAAAAATCCCGAATTTTTCCCGGAGCCGACTTTTTCATCCCTGAAAAAGTCGCGATTTTATCCTCGAAGTCCTGACTTTTTGCCGAATTTTTCGAAAAATTTTTGAGTGAGGTAGTTTCTTTAATAATTTTTTTTTTTTTTTTGAAAAAATCAGGATTTTTTCCAAAAATGAATATTTTTGTATTTTTTTAGTTTTTCCGACTTTTTCAAAAAACTCCCGAATTTATCGAGTATTTCAACTTTTTGACCCTTGCCGATTTAATCTTGACTTCGACTTTTTCCACATTGCATTTTTGAGCTAATTCTTTATTCTTCTTTTTCTTGAATGAAGAATTCTTAGAATGCTATAATCTAAAAAATACCCAATTACCCTCCTCAAATTATCTTTCACTTCAATGTTGTTCCCCTTGTTGTTTTATCATGTTTCATGCCATTTGAAGGTTTTCCATAATAATTTTCAAATTTTCTTTAGTATTTTCCATATGTGACTCTGTTTCCTATACTTTGGACTTATCTTGCAAAAAGTATGAGATACTAGGAGTTGGATATCCATAAAGGGCCTTAAAAGGGGAAATTTTAGTAGATGTGTGATAAGTAGTATGATAGTATCATATTACCATTATTCCTTGAGGAACCCACTTCATCCATTAAGATTGCTTTTCTAAAGAGTAACATTGTAGATAACCTTAAAAACATTTGTTAACTATTTTTGTTTGACCATTTGATTGTGTTTGATATGTAGAACTCATGGCAGCTAGTGTTTCTCCACTCATATTAAATAATTATTTCCAAAAGTTTCTTGTTACTATTAATTTAGGAAAACCATGAAGACTATGAATTTCTTTCACGGACACTTCTGCCACTTGGCTTGTTGTTTATGTACTTTGAGCTCTACAAAAAAATCTACAAAATTTATCTATATAAATGACCACAAAAATGTAATACTTACCTTTATATTTCAGTAACCCTGTAATAAAGTCTATTGATATATCTTCTAGTCTTTGAATATGCATGTGGAATGGTTGAAGTAACCCTAGAGATTTTACTATCTCTCTTTTATTTATTATGCAAACCTGACCTTCTCTTACAAAATTTTGAATATCTTTCTTCATTCCTTCCAAAAATATATTTTTTGATCCTTTGAGATGTTTTAAGGAACCCTGCGTCCTACCATTAGAGAGACATGGGACTCCCTTAATATTTGTTTATTCAAATATGCTTGCATGCATAAAAATATTCTACATTTGCACCAAATTATATCTCTCTTTCACTCCCAATGCTCCATAGAGTTCATCCCATCCTTTATAAATTTTATTTTTTGTTTAGTACTATTGTCATTTTTCCATTATGGCAAGCTTCTTCTAACCACCTAGGAATAGAAAATTTAATTGGATATAAATTTGAGGCCTCTTCTATTTTAGAAAGAGCATCATGTACTAAATTTTCCTTACCCTTTTTGCAGATTATCTCAAAATTAAAACTTTGCATTTTTTCTCCTCATTTTTGTTAATATTCCAATGAAATCCATAGCTTCAAAAAATACTTTATGCTATCATGGTATATCTTGACTTTAAAGTACCTCCCAATGATATACTATCCCCATTTTTTTATTGCATGTAATATTGCTTCCATTTATTTTTCATACGTAGATTTCACCAAATATTTTCTTTGAATTCCTTGCTTTTAAAAGCAAATGATATCCCTTATTGTGTTAATGTTACGTAAATTCCTTGTCCTAGTGCCTCACACTCTACTATGAATGTTTTACCAAAAGTAGGTGCAACCGATGTTGGTGTAGAAGACATGGCATCCATTAAGAGAGAGAATGCCAAAGTAGCCTCATCATTCCATATAAATGATATTTTCTTCAAGAGATATGTGAGTGGACTTGAAATGCATGCATAATTCTTAACAAATGATCAATAATATCATGTAAGTCTAAAAAATCTTCTAAGAACCTTTATTTTCTTAGGAATAGGTCATTTTGTAATAGCTTGCATCTTTTGAAGCTCCAACTTCACTCCTTCCTTTAAAACAATATGAACCAAATACTCGAATTCTTATTTCCCAAAAGCACATTTGGATATTTTTACATAAAAATGATTGTTCTCAATAATTTATATAACTTTTCTACATGTTTACTAGTGTGGTATTCCCATGATTTATTATAAATATGTGTATTATCAAAGAAAACCAACACAAATTTTATAAGATGGGATCAAACAAAATTGTTCTTAAGTCGAGCCCACCGGACTTCAAACGGCGATAAACCATAATTCAAACCAAATTTGCGTTCCAAAATAGCCTGCTGACGTCGGCCAATTTTGTGACGCGAAAACCAAATGAATTCCGCCCTAATCTTTTTCGGGTCCGAAGTTGGGCTGGCATACGGAGGGAGAGTTGTGACGCGAATTTCTTATCAAATTCGCCCTAATATTTTTCGGGTCCGGATTTCCACTGCGCGAGCGGCCCAAACAAAGATCTGCTCCTATCCCTCTGTGATGAAACCATCGTACATGCTGACGTCATCAATCAAAACCCACCACCCTTTTGACTTTGTAAATAAAACAAATTGCGTCTGCGTCATTTTCATTGTTCCGTGCGCTAGCCAGTCTTCCATGCAATAAAATTCAAAAACCAACTGTTAACGCTTGCTGACCGTTTCCTTACTGAAGAGAATTGAAGCCGAGTATTTCAGGGTTATTCTGTCATAACCAGCGCCTGTTTGAACATGTTTCATTTCCCGTAAATAGGTATTTATTCCAATTCCCCGCTAAAATCTATAAAAAATCCTGGTTTGAGTTTTAATTCTGCACTAAGGTCTGAAAAGAAGTTCAGTTTGGTCTTTTTCGTTCCCAGAACTGCAATTATATTCCCAAAACTGGTAATTGTGCCCCTTTTCCACAAAAACCCCGAAATTCCATTTCTAAATCCACAAGAACCAGAAATGGAAGTTCCTGTAGCTCTGAATGTCATGCCCATCAATGCCCCTCACAAGGACTTGGATTATTTGCCTATAGCCGATATGGATTTTCAAATTAAGGACTTGCATCTCAGTGAGAATCCTCTTCGAATATTTTGTCATTGTAGAGACAATTATTTGAATGGTTCTGACATATTTTGACTTTGGGAATCAAATATTCCTATGTACCTTCTCCCCTCAGTCCATATTTTTCCTGAGTTAATCCATTATTGCTACGCAAATTATGATCCCAACCAACGAGCAGTTTTATCCCCAAGTCAAAATGTCCTTTTCCCAATAACTGCTCAGTCCATAAATGAAAATGCTACAATTCCAACCTGGTCAAGCTCTCACTCCCATGTCCATGGTTGAATTACTTGAGAAATCTACTAAGTTATCCCATGAAGAGTTAAATCGCCTATGCCAAACCTTCATGTTACCAGAGCATCAGCCTAAAAACCCTCTCCCTTATGGTTATACTTTCTTTACTGATGAGGGTAGACTTATTTTAAACATAATATCTTCCATAATGGGCTACAATACTAGTGAGTATGTTGATCAGTTAACCCTAGTATTGTTATCCATTTTTACCCCTGGACAGCCTCCTACTGTCAAGTACGATTTTGTATCTTATATTGTTGACAAAATCCATGATCAGTTCATGAGATTTGAGAATGAGAGAGTATTTAAGTATTCTTTTGTCATATATCATCTCATGATTTACTTTCAGTCAGAAAATATCCCTTTTTATGTTAAGAAACTTGATGCCAAAGAGAGATCTAGATGGAATAAATATTTTGGTATACAATGCCTCTAATTATACGATTCTCCTTATTCCTGTTAGGTTTGTCGTCCTTTGTGTTCATCACGCAAGCTACCTTGTTGTGAGGTCTCTCTACTAGAATTAACAATGAAATCAAAGAAAATCCTTTATTTATCAAAGTAAAATTTAGAATGGTGGGCGGTACCTATATCAAAACTACACGTGGATGGGGATATGGATGCGGTGTGGATACCCATTCAGCGCCCAAGTATGTCCCCGGTAGGACTCTTTGCATTAGAATATTTCAGGCAGATGAATAATTCAGATATAATTCATTTTTGCAATGCAAAGACAAAGGCTCAACTCAGGATCAAGAGTCAATTAGGTCCCTTCATTTGTAACTCTAAGGAAGCTGGAAAGGAAGCCGAAAATATTTTAGAAGACTATCTCAGACTACAAAAGAGTTTCTAGTAGGTGCATTATGATCCACACAAATTTATCTGTGATAGAAGAATGGAAAATAAACTGTCACCATACATCCATCAAAGAATCCCAGAAATAGAACAATATGCTAATATGGATGAATGGACAGAAGGGACATTGGTTGAAAAAGATAGTGAGCAAGTCAATGTTGAAAATGTAATGAAAGATCTTGAAAAGATACTTGACCTAGAATCTTTTGGACAGGTGCAGGGATCTTCTTCAGCCAGGACTTTACAACAAAATTTGAAGGAGATCAGTACAATAGCAGTAGAATCTAAAGGAAAAGAAAAGGAGCTTGATATACAAATAATTGAAAAATTCATAATGACAGAGCAACCAGACACTTCTAAAGAACAAGGTCAAGGAAAAATTCCTCCTACTCAGATCAGTGAGCCAGAAATTTCTATTTTACAAACTCCTCTGAATATAGAAAAGGGAAAAAAGAGAGAGGTTGAAACAACTACTCCTATTGGTGTCTCTTCTGAACAACAAGATGTTAAAAGGTAGAAATTAACTCCCCTCCCAGAAGATGAATCATTTTAGGAAATCCCTGACAGCTAGGGAAGAGAAGACAGTCAGCAAACAGGTACAGGTAGTGGGACATCCACTAATTTTCAAAAACAGGAAATACAGAGGCAACAAAGTGCAGAAATATCTTCTTTCAAACCTCCATTCAAAAGCTGCACAGGACATCAAAGAACATTCCATCTGTTATAAAGGCCGGGGAACGATCCATAGACTTGAAATTATTAATGAATTTTTGGAAGATGACTCCGTCAAGAAATATTGATGTCAGCTTATGACATCCAACAGGGTAAGATGTTAATGAGCCATTTCAAGCCCAAGGTGCAGCGGCCTCGGACAGCTGCAGATTACGTTAGGACTAATTTTGAAGTCTTAGCAAAGGATATCCATCCTTTAGATCAAATTGAGCTACACAAGCAAATAGGTGAGATGATTTATTCTACTCTGACGGATAAATCAATGATGACCCATAAGTTGCAGGATTCTTTGGATAATACTAATACACAGTTGCAGCTTGAAAAAGCCTCCTCCCAAGCTAAGGATAATAGAATCAAAACTTTAGAGGGTTACAGTACTCAAGACATCCACAGACTGCACAAATCATCAAACAAAATTTTGAGGAATAACTAATGGATTTTCTCTTAAAATTGAATGAGCAATTTACTACAACTGAAAAAGAGCTTGAGAATGCATTAAAAGATAAGCAGGAAAATATTCTAGTATCTACAGCAGGAGTAGTGACAGGTACAGCAACAACAGGTCAGCCAACAGAATTGTCACAGAGCAACACTGAAAATTTGAACACTGATGAATTAACAAAGTCAATGGAAGATATGAACATTCAGGCCATAGAGCTTCACAAAACAAAGGAACAATTGGCCACTCTAGAACATAAATATGATCTTTCAACAATGAGTGTTGCTGATAAAACAAGAGAAGTGAACAAATTAGAAAAAACAGTCAAAGCATTGGAAAAGGATCTCACATTGGAGAAACCTTTAAAAGAAATAAATGAAATTCTTTGGGATAGTATCATTCAATCAATAAAGGATGTTTGGTCCTCAATTCAAATAATGGATGAACAGAATAACTTAGTTAAATTGGCTCTGGATGAGATTGAGAGATCAAGACAAGAGTTGGGAAATATGCCAGAAGAGGCCAATAGAATTATACATTTTTTGAATACTCAGACTAAGAATCAACTTGCAGAAATTGGTCTTCAAGACAGGACTGGAACAATTCTGGAAATAAAGAGAGTTTTTACTAAAAGAACTCTGGTACAGAATTTAGAACGAAGGTGCTCAGATATGCAAGAAGAAATCATTGCCTTCATAGAAAGATTGAATATTTTGTTAAATAGAGGATTGCCCAGTCCTATAGTTGCAGAAGATAAGCTAATGGACCTTGATAGTTATGTTGAAAAATTGGACAAATATGCTGATAATCAAGCTAGTTCTTCAACCAGTTCATCAACAGCAGCATTGCCTACAGGGAAAAACCTTCATGACAGTTTGGAGAATTTATTTTATCCTGAGCATGAAGTAAATCATTTGTTCCCAAATTAGCCTAATTTCTTCAGATATACTGAGGCTGATGAAACACTAAGAAATTTGCAAAGGACTAGAGTGCCACAAGTTCAATGGTGGGAAGAAATGATGGAACTTTTGTAAAAAATTATCCTTACATAAATTTTTGCCTATTTACCACAGTATATCATGATAAAAAGGAAAAAAAGATGAAAAAAGGTCAAAGAGTATCATAGCAGTTAAAGAGTATCAGTGAAATGAAATAATCAACATAGAATTACTGAAGAGGACAGCAGCAAGCCAAGATATAGGGCCTGCCTCCAGCACATTCTTAAAAGAAGGAAACAACACAACATAAGTTATCATTTTTCTTATCTACGAGACCATCTGTCTCTATATTGTTGTAAAATACTTATTAGTTATCCTAGATAATATCTCAATTTGTTATGAGATATTTTGTATGATTTTTTATATAAATACTCCATCAATTGGAGTAGTAAGTGTGGATTCATATCCTTTGCAGTAACATTGACTTTTTTCGGAATAAAGTGTTGTTGGAGAAATTTCTTTGTGGCTTGCTAGATGATGAATTGATGCTAGAGACTTTTTACAGGATTCATGTGTCTGTAAAACAACATTTTTCATGGATTGTTTTACTTCATATAATATATTCAAAACAATGTTTTTTCTCTTGTGAAAAAAAAATGATTAATGTTTATCACTCTGCCTTCAAAACTAGTGATGCTGGTCTATGTTGTTGGTTTATTGATATGGTCTGATGGTATTTTTATATTTTGGACATATCACACTCCTCACATGATTAGCGTTTTTATCTGTTCAAGGATTTTGGGTACTTTAATTTGTATTTGGAACAATGGACGTCGGTACTCTATCTGTTGCTTTACTATTCTACATACTGCTATTTCACTTTCTTATACATGCCTCGGGCATATTTGGATGCTTTCTCAGATTGTCGATAATCTCCATGTGGACAGTTACTGGGTTTTATATCATGTCCCTGTATGTGACATGGGGTATTTTTCTATCATTGTCTGGGGTGGGACTTCCACTTTTCTGGATGGATATTTGGGTTCCAATCTTCGGATGTGAAAATGTAATGACTTCATGGACTGTTTTACTTCATATAATATATTCAAAACAACGTTTTTTCTCTTGTGAAAAAAAAATGATTAATTTTTATCACTCTGCCTTCAAAACTAGCGATGCTGGTCTATGTTGCTGGTTTATTGATATGGTCTGATGGTCTTTTTATATTTTGGACATATCACACTCCTCACATCATTAGCGTTTTTATCTGTTCAAGGATTTTGGGTACTTTAATTTGTATTTGGAACAATGGACGTCAGTACTCTATCTGTTGTTTTACTATTCTACATACTGCTATTTCACTTTCTTATAGATGCCTCGGGCATATTTGGATGCTTTCTCAAATTTGTCGATAATCTCCATGTGGACCGTTACTAGGTTTTATATCAAGTCCCTGTATGTGACATGGGGTATTTTTCTATCACTGTCTGGGGTGGGACTTCCACTTTTCTGGATGGATATTTGGGTTCCAATATTTAGATGTGAAAATGTAATGACTTCATGGACTGTTTTACTTCATATAATATATTAAAAACAACATTTTTTCTTTTGTGAAAAAAAAATGATTAATGTTTATCACTCTGCCTTCAAAACTAGCGATGCTGGTCTATGTTGCTGGTTTATTGATATGGTCTGATGGTCTTTTTATATTTTGGACATATCACACTCCTCACATGATTAGCTTTTTTCTTTGTTCAAGGATTTTGGGTACTTTAATTTGTATTTGGAACAATGGACGTCGGTACTCTATCTGTTGCTTTACTATTCTACATACTGCTATTTCACTTTCTTATAGATGCCTCGGGCATATTTGGATGCTTTCTCGGATTGTCGATAATCTCCATGTGGACCGTTACTGGGTTTTATATCAAGTCGTTGTATGTGACATGGGGTATTTTTCTATCATTGTCTGGGGTGGGACTTCCACTTTTCTGGATGGATATTTGGGTTCCAATCTTCAGATGTGAAAATGTAATGACTTCATGGGCTGTTTTACTTCATATAATATATTCAAAACGACATTTTTCCTCTTTTAAAGTTTCATTTTTTTTTTTTTAATTGAACCTATCGTCGCTATGCCGACGCCTTGTAAGTGTTGGAATTGCGACAGATTAGAAACGTCGGAAGAGCGACAGTATAAAAACGTCGGACGAGTGACGTTCAAAACGTCGGACCACATTTCGTCGAAATTGCGACAGTTTACAAACGTCAGAAGAGCGACGTCCAAAACGTCAGACCACATTTCGTCGGAATTGTGGCAGTTTACAACCATCAGAAGAGCGACGTCCAAAACGTCAGACCACACTGCGTCGGAATTGCGACAGTTTACAAACGTTGGAAGAGCGATGTTCAAAATGTCAGACCACATTTTTTCATAATTGTGAGAGTTTACAGACGTCGGAAGAGCGGCGTTCAAAACATCAGATCACATTTCGTCGGAAGTGCGACAGTTTACAAAGGTCGGAAGTGCGACGGATTGGGAAACGTCGGAAGAGTGACGCTTGTTTGGAAGCGACGGAAAAAGTGTCGATAGTGCGACTTTTTAATTGCGTCGAAACTGCGACGGTATGGTAAACCACATTTTGCCCGCCCTTGAACTGTCGCTCTTGCGACGACTATGTGTCGGAATAGCGACAAATTGGCCCTCGGAATTTCCTCCAAATTTTCTAGTGCCTGCTATGCCAACCAAGCTCCCTTTAGACATTCCCAAGTTTGAAGGTCTCGCTAGAGGATCCTACAAACCATGTTTGTTCTTTCCACATATGGTGTTTGTCTAACTCCATCACCTATGACACTGTCCGTTTTTGGTTGTTCCAGGGTACGCTTACTGGAGAAGCTTCTAAGTGGTATGTCGACCAGGCCTCTGCCTCTAATACTAATTTTGCGACTCTTGCTCGAGATTTTCTGTCTTACTTCCAACTTCCCCTTAGTTATGACATCGATACCGAACTCTTGACCTCTTTCCGTTAATCGTCTACAACCCGCATATCTGATCATGTCCAAGAATGGTGGAGAAGAGAGAGCCTATGTCGATACCCTACCTTCGAAGACCGTGTCTACATAGACTAGTTTCTCATATCCCTTTTGCTTGCTATTGGCAAATATGTCGCATCTCATTTCTCTTAGACCGAAGAAGCTACCCTCCAGATTGCATTGAAATATGATCTAATCTATGCACCGCCTAGTTATGTTTATACCATCTTACCTGATCTCCCTATACCTGATGGTGCCAACACACCGAGGGAATTCCATGCCACCGACAGTATCATTGGAGCCCTTTCTCATCCGTACACTCATCCTCCCATGGGTTATGGTTTCCCTCAGGGAGGGTCCAGCTCCTCCAACACTTCCCCCCTCCCAGTAGCATGTATCTAGGATATGGCATGCCTCCTCCTTTTTCCCAACCTGTTTACCCCAATGTTTCACAACCTCCTTATTATCTGTATTTGCATCCTGGTGCTCTAGCTCCTCCAACATTAACACCTCAGCCTCACTTGCCTTCTCAACCCCCGCAACAGCAACCGCCACCCACACAAGGTCAGGTGTATGCATAGTAGGGAGCGAATAATCCTCCTACTTCAAAAAATAAGAGGAAAGGAAACCAAAACCACTCTTCCCCAGGTAATCTGGGACCCAATCCCTAAGGGAATGCACCTAACACGGAAACCCAACAACATGGCACTCATCCCAAGTAGGATAGGCCTGTTTGCACAAACAAACATTTTTCTTGTTGCGGTGTATATGCTCATTACACCCACAATTGTCCTCTTTTACCTCAGATGCATCAGATGTGGGAAGCTCAAGCAACATCCCAAGGACAGCAAGCCTCCCCTTCGGTTCCTCCCAATGCTGCACCTATCCAACCGGTTGTGTTTACCAATCCTTTTCCCCAACAAATATTCGTGGCTACCTAACCCCCTGAAAGTCAGGTGTCCACTCAACCTCATCCATATGGTACCTATGATTACAAGATTCTCATGATGAACTCTAACCAACCCATTACCGTTGAACTCAACCTTCAAAATCGGTCTCGTCAGTACAACAAGCCCCTCGCTACGTCTACTCTCGAGCCCCTTTCTTCAGGTCTCACAGAGCCTCTTTTGATACCCAATGGTCCTTTACTGATCCATCAGCCTAAGGCAGGGGTTCATACCAAGATCCCCAAGGGACCATTATGCTGAAACACTACTTCTGGTAAAGCTACCAATTCATATAGTATAGCAGATGAATTGGCGCAATCCTTTGCTGCCATGTCAATGTTGGAAGTCCTCCAATCATGCCCTTCACAACAAAAAGCTCTACTAACTGTCATGGGCGTTGTGGATATTTTAGATTATCATTTGATTATCTTCGATGTTGACTGGTCAGAACATCCTCCCCTTCCTGCTTCCATCGCCTTCCAAATCCCTGTCAAGATACAGAATGCCAACGTCTCTTGTTGTATCATTGACGAGGGGAAATCCACTTGTGTGATGTCCACTTCGATTTGGAAGCAACTCGGATCTCCTGTGCTGGCCCCTTCCACTATCACTCCTTGAGCCTGGGATGGACACTCTTCCCAGCCCCTTGGCATGTTCCGCAATTTTCCTATTACTCTTGCAGGAGAGACTGTTTATGTTGATGTAGAAGTCATTGATGCCCCCTTAGACTACAATATTCTATTGAGTTGTATCTACACTTATGCGATGTATGATGTCCCATCTGCGGTTCATCGTAAGATGTGCTTTCCTCATAACAGAAAGATTGTCACCATTGACCAGTTGACATATTACGAACCAAAGTCTTAGACCTCCCCTGAGTCCACCATCTCTTCGGTGGCTAATAAACAAGTAGTCAAACCTCTGACCAGTGTCTCACCCGGAGAATACAAAGACTCATATTTACTTGGTTCATTCCCTAGTCTCCCTGCTCCTATCTCTGATCCCAGATAGTCAAATGTTTGCATAATGCAGTTGTCTTGGTCCGACCTCAAACAAACTAGTTCGACTAGTTAGTAACCCCGCCCTCCGTAGCTGGCTCCTAGCACCTCGACTCAGCCTTTAGGACCCCCTCCTCCAGGCCCCTCATCTACAACTGGTATCCATGAGCCTATCTACCCTCTTGGAATGGTTCCTCCTAGCCTTAACCATCTTGGAGCTATCCCGCCTGGCCATTACCCCTCCGGTCAGATACCTTGTCTCTTCCTAACATGACCCTAGGGTTCCCAGTCTAGTACATTTACCCCCCATTCACTATCCCTCCTGGTCAGCCCAAACCTTATACTGCTTTGACCCCGGTCCAACCGGTCGCCATGACCCCTCTATTTGCTTTTATGCCTCAGCCACCTCAATAGGAACCTACTCCTATTGCGAAAGCTTCGGGTGAGGGGGAAAAGCTCACAAGAAGGCACCTAAGGACAAGGTTGCCCAAAAAAATCCCGCTCCTCCTCAGCCTCCAAAGGATACCACCCGATGTGCTTTGTGTGATGTTGTCGGTCATGCCACTCATAGTTGTCTTGAATTGCCTCATCTCAAGCCCATGGTCAACGAAGCATTTCCGGAGTCTGATATCCCAAAGGTCTATGTCACTATACCCCATTCAATCCCGAAACTCAAGTATTTGCACACAAATTAGCCTTGTGATTTTTTTGATTTCCATGGCTACTATACTCACCTCTCTCCCTGCCTCAAAGACTACCGCACCTCTTTGGAAGCGGTCTGCCAATTTGAGGCCCAGTGCAACAAGTCCACCTCTCCCTTATTTGCGAGTTTTTCTTTGGCATAACCAGAGGACACGAATGTGCCCATTGACATTCCCCCTCCTGATGTCAAGATGATGGAGCCTTCAGCCTCCATTTTCTACCTATCATCATCTATGAGACCCATGGTGGAAGACCCCTCTAGGACTTCCCTTTCTGTTTTGCCTGACCTCCCTTCAGTGATCACCCTGGGCTCAACATCGATTGATACTTCATCTACTTGTTTTTCGGTCACCCTCCTTGACGATGCGCATGTGAACCTCTCTTCTCATGATGATGAGTCAGGTAGCTTCGCCGCGTCAGGTGGTCTTTCCTCCACCAGTCATTCCATCTTCTATCACGATGAAGACAATATGGAAGAATTTAATACCCCTGAATTTATCTATCTCCCCTTACATAGAAACCATACATTCGAACCACATACACCTTGTGGTCATTACATTGATACACAATGTTTTGGTAAGGGAGCACCCATATCTGAGAGTCCAGAAGAAGGAATTATCCAAAACTCTCTTAGTGCATATGGTAGTGTTGACTCTATTACCATCATTCTTCCCCATTTAGAAGAACCTCTAGAGTCCCATATCACTTTAGATCACTCTAGGGATGATTCTCCTCATCATTCCTTCCTCTTCAGCAACCTAGTCCCCTAGACATTTTTGTTGACCAACCTATATTTTTTCTAGGTGAGCACCAATTCATTATCTCCAAATATACTCTTTGGGATAGTGACACCATGTATGCGAACCCAGAAATATAGTCCATTTGCTTCATATATGCAATATCAAAAGAGATTGGTAATAATCCATTCCCTTTCTCGAGCTGCATCTATCCATTCTTCCCAAGGAAGATAACCATAACATAAACAAATAGTGAACCACATCATTAAAATGTGTTTAGATTCCCCTTTTCGAAATACATTTGGCATGACCATAACATGCTTGGGGGAACCCATGCCCCTCAACCATAAAAATCCCAGCTCTCAGCTACAAACAACACTGAAACCCCCTTTCTCTAACAGGTCGCACTTTTCAGGTCATTTCCTAGGATAGGTCATAGTTTTCTGCCTAGTACCTGCTACCTAGGTCGCAGAAAAGACCCCAAAAATTGCAACCTAGCCTGTTCCTGAGCTCTGGGTGCCTAATCTGAAACTTTAGTCCACTGAAATGAAAGAGTAGTGTTAGGCCTCTTACCTGCAACTGACAGATCTCGATTCCAACTTTCAGTTTGTTTGCTACGATCATCACAAGATTTAGGGCCTTTTATCCTCTCTACATTCACCATAGCTACACTTGCAAATGAATCAAATTGGAGGGAAAATGCCTTATTAAAAGAGAAACCCCAGATTTTTCTTTCACAAGATGCGACCAAGCCATAGCTCAGTTTGACAAACCATCAACACTGTTGAAAAGCTCTCACTGAGCTCTTAAATGGGTATCCTTTAGTTTTTTGTGATTTGATACTTCACTTGGACACATTTTTTCCAAGAAGGGTCACTTCACCACTCCTCAAAATCGAATTTCTTCACTTGCAACACTTGTAATTGGGGTGCCACTTTGCCTTCATACTTTTCCATGCTCATGTCTATTTTCATCATGAGTAACCATCTTGTACTCATGTTTTTATGGTCCCCACCGAGCCTATTTTGTGTGGTAGCATCATCGAGTCGCCCTTGTTAGAGCATCCGAGTTGAGTCATCATCACATATATGGAGCCTATCCTGAGTTCCTTTGTATCCCACCATAGTCCTCCATCCTTCATTGCTTTTTCCATCTCTCATGTTGCACATTTTGGCCTCTAGTCATACTATCCCCTATCCCCTTCGGTGTCGAGTCAGTAGCTACCAGGTCATCCACGCGCTTTATGCTCTAACAAGGGAAGTCGTCAGCCCGCTACTCAGTATCCCCCATTCCCCTATCATCCCTGGTGTTAGTTTATCAGTTGCTATAGTATTTTCTCTTGTGCCTTAGTTGAGGATCCATTATTTCCTAACCTATGGCAGACTTCCTTCTGTCAACATCAACTTATTCATTCCAGAAGATAGGTCTAGAGGGCGGTGTACCTTGGTTCCATATTCCACTCTTGTTAGGTGCCTCAGATTAGGCAAGGGGTCTCTTTATTTCCCTTTGACTTGATTTTTTCTTAGCTCCAGCTCCTTATGGCATGATCGAGATCCGTATACTTGAAGGTTCAGTGATGCATCAGATTGTACCGGTGATTCCCGGGTGTGTGTAAGATGTTTCAGACCTCATGAGGGGGTGGCCCTTTAGGTAGCTCCCCACATACCCAGATGAATTCTCTACTACAGCCTTGGATGCAACTCCATATATTTGATGGTTCCGGCCTCAGCCGCTTGCAGTGCCTCTTTAGTTTAAATGTATCATTCAGATTTTCAGAGCCCTTTCCTATTTACAAGGCCTCTTTGGTTGTACTTATATCTCATGTACCAAGATATTATTGTATAAGTCCTGGTTGTTGTCCCAGGCACAATATGTATGTGGGATCCTTTATCATGTTTTTATCTGGCCCATGTTTATGCCAGCATGTACTATAAAGTTCAGTTATTTGTTTACTGGACGCATTATTCTTTGTACATTTTTATCTCGGCGGGCATAGGTATGCCTCCCCCGCCTCATGTAGAACATGTACTCACTTATAAAAGGGACTTGTTGCACCTGTAAGTCTCACCTCCTTAGGGTCTTGTCCTCTCGCCCTTTAGTCTACCTTATATTTATCTCTCTCTTACTCTCCCTTCGGTGTCTAATGCTTGAGTTCTTACAACGTACTTCGGTCATACAATTAGCTCCTAACGCTCACACGCTGGGGGGAAATCTGTTACACCAATTTTTGGTCATATAACTTGTTACTATTAGATGGACCAAAGTACACCATGTAAGACCAATATTACCCTAGTAAAATTTCTTTCACTATGAAAAATAACTTGTAATCCATACTTTATTAAGTTGTTTATGGTATAAACATGAAAGCCCATGAGGAATAATTGAATAAATCCTTATTTGTTTGATTTTCCTCAAGGGATAATTAATTAAACATCAGTTTAATTAATATTCCTGGTCATATTTAACCCAAAACAGGAAAATTAATTAGATAAGTCATTATTTATCTTATTATTTTCTAGGAA
Source organism: Pinus albicaulis (assembly GCA_034641835.2). Classification (NCBI taxonomy): domain Eukaryota; kingdom Viridiplantae; phylum Streptophyta; class Pinopsida; order Pinales; family Pinaceae; genus Pinus; species Pinus albicaulis. Next base: position 1,596,402,434 of record CM076579.1, on the reverse strand, counting down.
TAATTATTTAAAACATTATTTAAATAATATTCCTTGTTAAATTTGACTAAATCATTTATAAATAATTAAATAAATCATTATTTATTTAATTATTACTCAACCATATTATTAAAATAATAAATAAACCATTTATTTATTTATTATTTACAAATAAAGGGATTTGACCAAATTCAAATTCTTTTTCCCTCCAACAAAAATAATAAAATATTCCATAAAAGATGGACCTGGATTTGGTTAATAATATTTTAATTATGCACCAATATCTAGACTAACTCAATATTTTGTTATAAATAGAAGGATTTTTCCATTCATTCACTACCTTTTGTTGCCTAAAGATCACTCTGGATCTATACTTTTGGTCTGACTTTGATCCTCCATCATTGTCGTATTTTTCTTTCTTTTTGTTTGTGAGCTCTCTTTGAGTTCCATTTTTGTCTGGGTTTTCTACACCATCAAGAGATGGAGATCTTAGATCTGAAGCACTGAGGACATACAAGAACCCATCCCATTGAGGGGGACTGGTAACATCTTTCTATGTTCCCTTCCTAGGTGTCATAATACAAAAATTCTTTAAAAATATTCTTGTCTTGTCTATTGGATGCATGGGGAAACTCTTGTTATTTGATGTTTAATGTCTTTAACTGCATAGATATGAATTTTGTAGCATTTGTTCTGATAAACTAATTTCAAATCTAAGGAAACTGACAACCATCTTTGATGTTAGGGCTGTTTTTTATGCACAACTAAAGTGAGTTTTGTTCGTATGCTTACGATTAGAATTCACACTAACAACATGATCCCTAGACTGTTTTATTATCCAATTTGATTAGTATAAGGTAGTTGGTTGATTGTACAAAATTGTAAAAAGTTGTCTATATTTTGTGCGCTAGTAGATTTACTATTTTTTATATTCCGTTGTGAAAAGTAGATTCGTTGTAATTCTTGGTGTTGTAACATTATTTAGTTTTGATAAGTTAGCATGTATAGTCAAAATAAATTCAAAAAATGCTAAGATAGGATATGGATGAAAGAAAAAGAAATTAAAAAATGTTAGGGTTATTGTTTGTTTTATACATCCATATGAAGATAAAATGTTAGGTTAGATTGCCCTAAAAAAAAGGAGGCAAAAAAAAAATGTTAGGATGCAAAAAAAAAAATGAAGGCTTTAATGTACAAAAATGAAAAATATATGGCTGCAAGCTCAAATGCGCCTTTTCATAAATTTATAAGTTAATTATGATTAATTTCTTTAAAAAGGGGATTAATTTTTTATTAAATTATAAACATTCAAACCTAAAGTTTATGGCACATAAATTATTTGAATCCTAGAGTCACTCCACACTTTGACCGTTTGCCTACCACATTACCATGTTTCATTAGTGGGCCCCTCCTTCTGCCACGTCATCCCTTCCTTTTCGCATTTCGCAAATCACACATTTATTTAAACAAAGTTTATTGTCGCTTGCTAAACATTCCAATATGCGATAAACTCATGTTACGAAATGCTATAACCTACTCCTCCTCTGATTTGCGATCACCGATCAAGTCCCGAAATGTGATATGCGGTATCCTGTTACGATCCCGATATGCGAATAGTGGCCCCACATCCATTTGCTATGTCATCCCTTCCTTTTCAAATTTTGCAAATCACACATTTCTTTAAACAAAGTTTATTACTGCTCACTAAACATTGCGATATGTGATAAACTCATATTGCGAAATGTTATAACCCACTCCTCCTCTTATTTGCGATTGTCGATCAAGTTCCGAAATGCGATTTCCTGTTACGATCCCGATATGCAATTAGTGGCCCCACATCCACTTGCTACGTCATCTTACCTTTTCACAATCACATTTTCCATGCGCCCAATGCTTATGATTACCACTTCCAAATTCCGATGAGCAATTGCGATATGTCTTTAAAGACTTTCACAACCCCCTGAAACCATTCTATGCTTATATGAAATATCCATTGACCCTACCATTACTACTCTCACCATTGATATTTCTCCACATCCCCTTCCCTGCAATTTCTATCCAAATGGTTGCTATAAATCATTTCATTATTATTATTTGGGAACCGGTAATTCAAAAGTTTGCACCATGTACAGAGAAAAGTGGATTTTTTCCAATTATTAATATAATAAACTATTTTACTGTTTAAACTCCGCCAAAGCTATAAATATTAATTCAAAAGATAGTTAGCAGAAGCCGCCAGCTCACAGGACAACATTACAGCCAGCGTAGCCTATTACTAGGCCTACTTATCATCAGTCTCCTCCAAAACAGGAACATATCTTTCAACATTTTCCTTCTTTATATCATATTATACTATTTTTGTAAATTAGTTTAGGATATTTTCTTAGTCCTAGAACTAGTATAAATAAATCTCATTCTCGAGTTATTAAGGGTTGCACCCTTGGATGAGCATTTTGTAAGCAGCAGTGTACAAGATTTTGATCATTAATAATAAAAGAAGGATTCTGGATTTGTTTCATAAAACTTTGTCCCCTTGTGAGTTCTTCCTGTTTATCATTCCGTATTGTTTCGACATGTATCTAATTGTTATGAAGACAACTAGGTAAGATTAGTTGAGTTTCAGTTGTCTTAGATTCTTACTGAAGTTATTATCTATATCAGAGAATGATTTACTGAGCTATTTGTTTATGTAAGTCCCTCTCATCAATAAATTATCAACATCTTCATATGTTAAATATGTTTTGTTAACTAAAATATGATGACACTTTTTTTTCTCGTGCGCGCCCTTGGTAGCTCTGCAGCTGCCCTAGCTGCTCCTGGTCGGTGCCCCCTCCTTCGAGCGGCCACCTCCGTCATGGATCTTGGAGGTGGTCCTGCGGCCTCCCCCCCTCCGCCTCCTGAGCTCGCAGCCTTCATTTCCCTTGTTGCAGCATCGGGAAACCGGCCCTCATCCGGATCACAGCAGAAGTTCGTGAAAAAACTGGCTAATATCCCCACGGTGTCTCTGCCGATGGAAGAAACGTGCAAATCTGCTTTGAATCTGGCAGAAAGGGGCCTTATCGGCCAGTTCACAGGGCTTTGGCCTTCCCCGAAGGCAGTCGACGAATGGGTAGAAAGGAACTGGATTCCCCTGGTTAAGGAAAGCATCAAGAGCCATTTTGTGGGGAAAGGATTATTTGTTTTCGTCTTTGACAATGTGGAAGATAGAAGCTTGATTTTCCGAAACGGGCCATATTTTATGGGTCCTCAAGGTCTTTACCTGAACAAATGGTCACCAGATTTCGACCCTGCTCAGGATGTGCCCACGGCGGTGCCGGTTTGGGTGCGACTCCCCCATCTTCCCCTTCATTGCTGGAATCAGAATATTTGCAGTCTATTGGTAACGCCCTAGGAAGATACATAGATCAAGCACCGAGGAAGGACCAATTTTCCTGTGCTCGCATTTGTGTTGAAGTCGATCTAGAAGTTGGGTTGCCTGAAGCCATCAAACTCACAGTTGCGGATTGGTCACACATCCAGGAGCTAGATTACGAGCAGCTCCCTTTCAAATGCCGACATTGCCATGAATACGGGCACTTCGCAAGATACTGCAAGAGGAAAAATGAAGAGATAACAGAGAAAGAAAAAGGAGAACATTGGAATCAAGTAAGGAAACCCTCAAATACCAAACAGAATAATAAAAACAAAGGCAAAGGAGTGGAGAACAAATCAGGGCAAGAAAATGCAAGCACCCAAAACGCAGGAAGCAAGGACAACGCCAGTATAGAAGCGGATAAAAACCCCTTCGAATCTCTAAATCTTCAGTCAGATCCTCCAGAAGCAGAGCCGAATGGTCCAAACTCGATGAACAACATCGCCGTCCCAGATCCAGGTATCATCTCAATACCCTCCCAAGGTAATACCTCTTCCCCTACTTACGCAGATATTATCAAGTCTAAAAATAAGAATACAGAAATCACGGGCTCCTCGGATGATGAGACCTTCGAGAGGCCATCAAAGAGAGCTGGGAGGAAATCAAATAAAGAAACTAGGGAAGAAGAATCAGAAAGACAAAAAACCCTAGGCAGCCAAACCACCATCGAGATGACCCTCGGAAGGAATACCAGATTAAGGACCCCCAAGGGAGGTGGTCCTACCCCTTCTAGTGTTAAATGATGCAGATGGTCTCTTGGAACTGCAGGGGTTTGGGGAATCCCACTAAGGTAGAAGCAATCAAAGATCTACTGAAAACGGAATCCGCAGACATTCTCATGCTCCAAGAGACAAAAATAGAGGGGGAGCACCTTCTGAACACAAGCAACATCAAGTGGAAATTTGACTCAGGTAAGGCAATCAGTGCAAGAGGCACAACAGGGGGAATAGGTACTTTCTGGTCTCAAAAACTCTTTTCACTAGAAAGATCTCATGAATCTCAACATTGGATTTTTACTGAACTGCGACATAAAGCCAAAAATCTAGTTTTGGCTTTTTTTAACTTATATGTACCTGTACATTATGATGAAAAGAAAGAGTGCTGGAAGTCATTCTCAGACTACTTAGAGCTGCACAATCCTCAGAATTTAATTTTAGGAGGAGACTTGAACATCGTGCTGGATCCTAAAGAGAAGAGAGGTGGGAACTCTTCGAGGGACCCCTTCCTTTCCATTGTGGAAGATTTTATTTTGCAGTGGGATCTTGTCGACTTCAAGCCAGTGAAAGGAGAATATATGTGGACCAACAACAGAACAGGGGGAGACCATATCTCAGCTAGATTGGACAGGTTTCTTATCAGCAGCTCCATTATGCTGGACAACAGAATTGTGTTAACCAAGATCCTCCCAAAACTCACTTCAGACCACAAACCAATTCTCCTATGTATAAAGGAAGAAGAAGATTTAGGCCCATTGCCATTCCGTTTTAATCCTCTCTGGGCATAAATAGAAGGGTTCTACGATACAGTCCAAACTTCTTGGAGAATAGAGGTCACGGGCTCTCCAAGCTTTGTGTGGGAGAAAAAGATAAAAAACACAAAAAAGGCTTTAAAAGATTGGATTAAGAAAGCCATTAAAACTCCCACCAGCCAGAGGAAAGATGCTGTTCTTCAGTTGGCAGATCTTCAATTTGAGTTGGAAAAGAAAGATATTTCCCCTGCAGACCTAATAGAGGAAAACGCTGCACAAAGGAGAACATACAATTCTTTTAGAAATGAAGAGGAGCACTGGCGATTAAAGTCTCGCAGCCTATGGCTTAAAGCTGGAGATAGGAACACTGCTTATTTCCACAGACAGTATAGGGCCAGATTATCAAAAAATCATATTGATGAAATTACCCTAGCCAGCGGTCAGGTGTGTAAAGGCTTCGAACAAGTTAAGGCTGCTGCCGAGGAACACTTCCATAAACTCCTCACTGCTGAAAGGAATGGGAGCGAGGAGGACACTAATGAATTCCTGTCAAACATACCGAAGCTTGTTAACTCTGAAGACAATTTTTCCCTTTTGAATCTGGTCTCGGAAGAAGAAATATTCAAGATCGTGTGGTCCATGGAGCCGGATAAAGCTCTAGGTCCAGATGGATTTTCAATTCATTTTTATAGAATTTTCTGGGCGCTAATCAAATCTGATCTTCTCAAAATGATTCAAGGAATTATGAGAAAGGCTAAGGTGGGTGGTGGTATTAACTCCACATTCCTTGCACTAATCCCCAAGGAAGCAAATCCTGGTTCTTTTGACAGATACAGGCCAATTTCCCTATGTAATGCCTCCTACAAGATAATGGCCAAACTTCTGGCGAACAGACTAAAACCTCTTCTGCAAAAACTGATCTCTCCAGCCCAAGGAGGATTTGTGAAAGGTCGTCACATTCTGGACAATGTCATTCAAGTCCAGGAAGCTTTGCACTCCAGTCACGCCCGCAAAGAACAAGGTATGCTTATTAAATTGGACATGTGTAATGCTTTCGATAGAGTAAATAGATCCTTTCTGTACAGGGTTCTCTTCTCCTTCGGGTTTAGACAAGAATTTATAAATCTTATTAAAGCCTGTCTAGAAAAGACATGGATTGCTCCATTGATCAATGGAAGACCGGCGAACTTCTTTCTAGCCACCAGAGGGTTGAGACAGGGCTGCCCTCTCTCCCCATTTCTCTATATTATCATGGTGGACTCCTTGAGCAGAAAGCTAACCAAAGAAAAACATAATGGAAATATCCCTGGTATCAGAATTGCGAACGACATCGACCCAGTGAATCACGCCTTCTTCGCCGATGATTCTCTCCTGCTTGGGGGTGCCTCTGCTAGAGTGGCAAACTCCTTCAGAAACACTCTTCAGAAGTACTGTAGTGTCTCAGGAGCGCTCATAAGCGAGAGGAAGAGCGCAGTTTATGGCTGGAACACTAATCAATACACTATTGAGAAAATTTCCAATGACTTGGGATTTATAGGATTTGCAGATTGGGATAAGTTGAAATATCTGGGGCTCCCAATTACGTTGGGATCCAATAGGAACCACCTTTGGGAGGATGTTATTTCAAAATTCAAGAAGAAGATAGGTGTGTGGGGCGGCTTCTGGCTCACCACTGGGGGCAAACTCACACTCATTAAGGCTGTTCTTTCAGCTCTGCCTACATATTAGGTAGCCCTGATGCTGGCCCCAAAATAAATCACAGACCAGATCTCTAGACTTATGCGAGACTCCTTGTGGAAGGGTGGACGTGGAAATCACAGCAAATTTCATTTAATCAGTTGGGAAATCGTGAAACGCCCTCTTGTGGAAGGTGGATTGCAAATTCACGATCCTCAGCACGCCAATCTGGCACTGGGCTGCAAACTTCTGTGGCAACTCATCAACAATCCCCATCATCCTGTCAGCCAGATCTTCAAGATCAAATATCTCAAGAACCGGTCTCTTTCCTCCTTCTCAGTGGACAAAAATCCAAAAGGCACGCAGGTATGGAAGTTGTGCAGCAGAGGTATTAACTTTTTTAGATCTTACCTGTATAGAGTACCTGGAAACGGGAAAAGCATCAGGCTCTGGAGAGACAGAATTATGGATCACCCTCCCCTCGCCGAATCCAACGATTTCACTGAGTTAAGAGACTGGCTTAAAGAGAAAGGAATTAGGAAAATTGATGATATTTCGGAATGGGATACCAATGGTAACTGGCTGCAATGGAACTTACCCAGGCCTCCAGTGCATTTACATACTCAGCTAGCTTCTTTTAAAAACGCCATCTCTGACTATGCCCCGGTGCACAAAGACGATGAAGACCATTGGGGCTGGGGGAAAACAGGGGTTTACACAGCAAAATAAGGATATCTCCAAATACAAAGCAAAAAAGACTCGCCTCATCCGGTGGCTGTCTGGAAGTTGATTTGGGACAGCTTTAGCATACCCAAAATAAATTTTTTCTTCTGGATCTTGTTCCAAAACAAAATATTGACAGGAGAAAACTTGAGCAAGAGGAATATAGCTAGCCCCCATCGCTGGGCCCTCTGCAAAGTTGCGCTGGAAACTTCAGGTCATTTGTTTCTAGAATGCGAATTTGCAAAGGAGGTTTGGACTTTTTTTCTGGTTGGTCTGAACGTGCATCCACCTCCCCAATGCTCGATAGATTCCATGTTTCTCTCTTGGAATTCAGCTTACCCTCATAAAACAGCTAACAAATCCTTATGGCATAAGGTGTGGACAGCCGCTCCCAAATATGTTTGTTGGAAGATCTGGTTGGCCCGGAACGAAATCATCTTCAGCAATAAAGAAATGACTGCAGCTAAAGTGGTGGATCAGGCCAAATCTCTTCTAATAGAGACCTTGATACACTCTCAGATCAAAGAGGATAACACTCTTCGATCTGATGAAAGGAAGTGGCTGGTTCCTTTCACCGGAAAAATCAACTCTCCAGCAAAATTACGCCCAGTCTACAAGGAAAATTGGCAGATTCGCATTCCGGAGGACAGATTTCACCAGTGGTGGAAATCTCAAGGCAAGTGCACTGTTTTCTTTGATGGTGCCTCAAAAGGCAACCCGGGAAGATCCGTTGCTGGTGGGGTGATTTACTACCCGAATGGGAATAAAGAAGAATTCAGCTGGGGCTTGGGTCTAAAAACCAATAATCAAGCAGAAATTTTAAGTTTGCTGAAAGCATGCCAAATTGTCAGAAAAGAAAATCCAAGCGAACTAGCAGTTTTTTGAGACTCAGAGGTGGTGATAAAAGCAATAGCCAGCAAGGAGGGGCTTAAGAACACGGTGCTCAACAAACAATTAGCAAGAGTCAACAGAATGCTGGGGAATTTCCCCTCAGTAAATGTCTTCCACATACTCAGAGATCTTAACAAGGAAGCAGATAGACTGGCAAACATAGGCTGCACGTTACAAGAAGGAATGATAAGCCTAAATGCAGAAGCACCGTTTATGACCATTATCCCCTAAAAGGCTAATGGTGTTTTTGATGTATTGGCTGTTCTGGCTGTGATTCTGATTGTATTGGCTGTATAGGCTCTGCCCAATCAACATTTTATCTATAATATAACCGTTCTATTTTAAAAAAAAATAAAAATGTTTTGTTAAAATTTTAGACATTGTTTGAAAGTTTTCACACTTATGATCATTCAGATATTCTTTTTGAATAATTAAATTATCATATCTTCTTAAATATTCTTCTTAATCACCAAAAAAAAATCTAAATTACTGTGTGGAGTAAAGTAACAACCCTTCGTCTTATTAATTAATACTATCTAAAAGTTTAAACACAGTTGCTACAAATTGTTTTATGCATTGGTCATAATTATTGACCCCAATTATCTCAAAGGACAACATAAATTTGGCGCCGTTGTCAGGGAATTGAATTTGATTTTTTTTCCCTAGTACAACGATAAAACCCTATTCCTTTAAAGGTGATTAAGGGTCTAGTTAGGTCAAAATTTTTCACCTGGAGACTTCACTGAACCTAAGCAGGCTCCTGCAAAGCTTACCAGGTCTCATTCTGACTCTGAAATTGTCTTACCTTTATTAGATCCAGAGAGACTGGTAATACAAGCTTCTTCTGGAAGAAGACATCAAACCCCTTCTTTTGTCCTTAAAGAAGAGACCACAACAGTTCCTGATCCTTTCAAATCTGGACTTATTCCTCTAGAATCAAAAGATATACCTCTTAGAGTACAAGAATTAGTATCCAAAGGAGTGGATTTTCAATCTGCCTTGTTAGTTCATTCTTTTGAGTCCTATAAATTACACGAGGCACCTTTTGAATCTTCTATATCATAGCAGGATTTGGATATAAATTTACCTCGATTCAACCCTACTGATTTCATATCCCCAGTCACATACTCTGCACCATATACTTCTGCACAGCCAAAATATCTCTTTTATCTTTGTTCTAATCCTTTATTTGAGCACAAATAAGGAGAGGAAGAGGTTCAGAAGTTTTCCATTCGAACACCTTTAATATCCCTAAGGAGATCTTCAAATCCATTTCATTCTCCACTTCTTTACTCACCTCCTTCTTCCCTATCTTCATCTTCAAATTCTACTTCTTCTTATACAACCACCACTAGTGAGTCTTCGACATCTACATCTTCAATTATGGCTAGTTTTAGACCCATTGTACAAGCAAGATATGACGCCCTATTACTCCCTAATTTACTCAATGATTTTCCTGTTGGGTATCTAAAACATATCCCCATATTTAATGGAGAAACTGGTTTGTTAGCTGAAGATCATCTAGAAACATTTCTATATTTTGTTGATAACATGAACATAGAACATGAAAATGTTTATATGAGATTTTTTGTGCAATCTATAGAAGGAAATGTTAGGATTTGGTTTAGAAAACTACCAACTCATTCTATTAGATCTTGGGAGGAATTGACAACTAATTTAAAAAATCAATGGGGTGTGAAAAAGGATCCTGTTTATTTCTGAACAGAGTTTGAAGAGCTTAAAGGAAATTATGGTGAACCAGTAGATGATTTTATCAAAATATTTAATAAACTTTGTCACAAGGTGCCTCCTGATTGTAAACCCCTTCTAGCAACAATAGAGGTTCGATTTTCAAAAGCCTTTGAAGATGATTTTTCTATCATGTTAAGAGAGAGAACAACTCGTACCTGAGAATACATGCAAAAAAATGCTATAGAGGTTGAAGCAAATAGGCGTGTCTCAACTAAGATAAAAGCCAAAGCTGAAAAATCCCAAAGAAAATTAAAATCAAATCAGGAAGATTCTTTTTCCTCTAAATCTAAAAATGAAGACTCAAAATTAGATGAAGTCACATCACTTCTTAGAAACCTTTTAAATAGGATTTCTAAGATTGAAACACAGCCTAGAAAAATCCAAAAAACTATTGCTAGACCCCAAACACATATTCAAGGTTAGTTAAAAAAGGCCCCTCAATTACAAATTCTTCAGAGACCAAACAATGATCAACAAGTACCTACACCGCTGTTGATTGATGATCAACAAACTGATGATAATACTTTATTAATCACTGAAGATATTAATAACAAAGAAAATACATCTATTCAAACTGCCATTGTCCCTGTCCCTCAAATTAAAATCTCTTAATAAGACCAAGAGACTTCTCAGGTCTCTAAATATCAAGCCTTTTCTGAGTTTTTAATTGCAGAAACAGAAGGTATGACTTAATAGCTAGAGTAGGTCCTGGTAGACCTCCTAAAAACCCTGTCATAATTGAGCCTCAAGTGAAAACTGCTGAAACTCAAACTACTTCTATTCAACATCTAAATCAGCCAAATGATGCTACACAAATTGATAAAACTATATTAACCGCTTTTAATGTTGAAAAAGAGCTAGAAAGAGTTAAAATTCCTATTCCACTTTTATAACTTTCTAAAAACCATGGATATAAGAGTCAACTTTCAAAATGGATCCAAAAATCTAGTTTGGATGCTGAAGGGGACATTATTAGTATGAAAAATGAGAGACCCACAATAGCTTTTGGTCCTGGTTCTGACATGATCGATGAATCCATACCACCTTTCTACGTGAATTTGAAAGTACATGACTCTTTACTATATAATTGTATGTTGGATTCTGGAGCTTCACACAATCTAATGCCAAAGGTTATTATGGAGCAACTTAATTTTGAAATCACTTGAACTTATCATAACCTATATGCCTTTGACTCTAAAAGAGTGCAATGTTTAGGACTGATAAAATACCTAGTGGTAACCTTACACCAAATACAAGTCAAAAGTGTTATATTAGACGTAACAGTCACTGATATTCCCCCTAAGTTTGGATTGCTTTTATCAAGACCATGTTGTGCCAAACTAGGAGGGAGTCTTCAAATGGATATGTCTTTTGCCACTATTACTGTATATGGGGGGAGAAAAACTTAGGTTATATAGGGAAGTTAGATTCTTAAACACTGTCTGAAAAGTAGATCAAGCTAGATAGCATCCAATTTATGAAGTTGAACAAGACTTTAGTTTATTCCAACTATCTTCAAATACTTCACAAAATTATCAACTTAAGATTGAGGATGTAGTTGAAAATCCTAAATCTGTTCACACTGATATTTGGAAACTTTTCTTTGATGGATCTTGTACCAAAGATGGAGCTGGAGAAGGTATTGTTTTAATCTCACCTGTGAAAGAGAACATCACTCAATCATGCAAGTTATATTTTGAGGTCACAAATAACGTTGCTGAATATGAAGCTTTTATTATAGGATTACAATTTGCTAAAAGTTTAAAGGTGAAAAATTTAAGTGTCTTTACTGATTCATAACTTAGAGTAAGACAGGTTAGGAATCTTTATCAAACAAAGCATCCTAGGCTCAAGTATTACAAAAATGAAGTTTGGGATACAATTGAAAACTCCTTTAATGCTTTTAATATAAATTTCATTCCTAGAAATGAAAATATTCATGCAGATTCCTTAGATGTTTCTGCCAGTTCTTTTAAGATACCAAACCAAATTCAGATACAATACTAAATTCAAGTCAAATATAGGCCATCCATTCTAGATAATCTAAATTATTGGCAAATATTTGAAGGTGATGAACAATTGAAATCCTTTCTCCAAGTTATTGATGAATTTTATGCCTTACAAATTGAAGAAGATAAACCATACATGAATAAAGCTACTAAAGAAAAAGAAAATTCTGATCTAAATACAAAAGTAGTTGATCATGATATCATACAACTGTCAAATAATTTTATTCCTAGAGGCCTTGTTCCTTTAGAAAAGATATTTGATCAAAATGATATTCCTAGAAATCCACTCTCTGCTTCTCTAGAAGATGATATTGCAGAAAATAATATTGGGACTAATGAAGAGATTAAAAACATTAAAATTTGTGCATTTCTAACTCCTGAAGTTAAAACTGAATACATTAAACTTCTTAAGAGTTCCAAAGATGTTTTTGCTCGGTCTTATGCTGATATGAAAACTTATGACACATCTCTGATAGAGCATAAAATCCCATTAAAACATGAACCAAAAACTTATCAGCAAAAACTAAGAAGAATTAATCCAGTTCTGCTTCCTATCATAGAAAAAGAACTTAATAAGCTTTGAGATGCCCAAATAATTTTTCCCTTAAGATACTCTGATTGGGTAGCTAATTTAGTTCCTGTCAGAAAGAAAAATGGACTTCAGAAACCTTAATAGATAACCTCTAAAAGATAACTATCCACTCTCAAATATGGACCAGTTACTCCAAAAGGTTTCAGGTGCTAATAGAATTTTCATGCTTGATGGCTTCTCTGGTTATAATCAGATAATGGTAAATCCAGAAGACAGAGAGGGGATGACCTTTACTACGCCTTGCGGTACATTCATGTATTCCGAGATGCATTTTTGCCTATCAAATGTAGAAGAAACGTTCGAAAGAGCCATGGACTTAGCCTTGATGATCTAAATATTTTTTTTTGAATCAGATCAGAAACATTTAAAACACTTGATTAAGGTTTTTGATAGGTGTAGAAAGTTCAAAATATCTCTCAATCCTAAGAAGTCCTTGTTTGCCATAAAAGAAGGAAAATTATTGAGCCATGTCATTTCAAAGGATGGAGTAGTTATAGATCCCAAAAGGATATATGTTATTCAATCATTTTCATTACCTAGAAATAAGAAAGAAATTCAAGCCTTTTTAGGAAAAAATAACTTCTTGAGAAGATTGATCCCTAACTATGCTGAAATAGTTAAAGACATTACATATATGCTAAAAAAGAATCATGAAGTTAAATGTACCATTCCTGCTAGATATGCTTCTGATCAAATAAATAAGGCCATCTCTGAAGTTCTTACCTTGGCCAATCCTAATTATTCCTTACCTTTCAGTATCTTATCCTTTGGTTCTAAAACCACCCTTGTTGTTGTCATTTTACAAAAACATGAAGATTCTGATGATCAGCCCATAACATTTTTCAGTAAAGTTATGCGAGATGTGGAACTCAACTACGATATTATTGAAAAATAGGCCTATGCCCTAGTTCAAGCCCTAAAATCTTTCAGAATGTATGTCCTTCACTGATCTATTAATGCTTGTCCCTAAAAGTGCTGTAAAAACTGTTCTTACCCAACCAGATATTGATGGAAGAAGAGGAAGGTGGATCACTCAAATCCTTGAGTTTGAACTCACTATTAAAACCACTAAGTTAGTAAAGGGACAAGGTTTAGCTAAATTTTTAGCTGAATCCAATTGCAAAGTGTTAGGCATAAATTCTGTTTTTGAAATCTCTGAGAAGCATGTACAAGAACCTTATTCAAATTTAGAAACCGAGAATCCACAAGAACCTTCCTCAAATTTAGAAAGGGATAATCCACAAGAACCTTCCTTAAATGAAGAAGGGGAGAAACCACAATAACCTTCCCAAGATTCTCAAGGAAAGAACCCGCAAGAGCCTTCTCCTTCAACTCAAACAGTTCCTGTTCACATTGATGAAAAGTTTGTACTATCATATTGGTATGCAGATATTATACATTTTATGATCAATTTTGAGTGTCCTACCGAGTTTTCAAAGAGCCAGTGCAAAACACTTAAATTGAAATATTTCAAATACTGTATTATCAATTCCAACTTGTATTGGAAAGATCCTCTCAACATTCTGTTACTCTGCTTAACAGAAAAAAAAACAGAAGGAATCATTGTTCAATTTCATGTAGGGATATGTGGGGGCCATTATGCTTGGAGAGCCACATCATAAAAAATACTAAAGGTAAGATTCTATTGGCCCACTCTGTTTTCACAAGTGGGAGCAAAGGTTAGAGCCTGCATTCCATGTCAGATGTTTGTTGGTAAGCAAAAACTAGCAGCCCTTCCATTAGTTCTAGTGGTCATCTCAGCACCATTCCTTCAATGGGGACTAGATTTTATAGGAGAAATTCACCCACCTTCAATCAATCAACACATATGGATTTTAACTACCACAGACTATTTCACCAAGTGGGTGGAGGCCATTCCATTCAAAAATGCTACAGATACAGTAGTGATCAAATTTATCGAAGAAAACATTCTTTCTAGATTTGGTTGCCCTCAACAAATAGTGACTGATAATGCCACAACATTCAGTAGTATAAAGATGATTGAATTCTGCCAAAAATATCAAATTTGGCTACTCACTCAACCCCTTATTATCCTTAAGGAAATGGTCTTGCAGAGTCATCTAACAAGAGCATGGTTAAAGTAATAAAAAAAACTCTTGAAGATCATAAGAAAATTGGGATAGTCATCTAATATATGCAGTTCGGGCAAATAGGATTTCTCACAAAAGATTAACAGGTAAATATCCATTCCAACTGGTTTATGGTAAAGAGGCCATTTTTCCTACTAATTTGGCTTTTCGTGTTTTTAAATTTCTACAAGAATCTATTGATGAACCTGATGATTTATCCAGAAGTATAAATCAAATTATTGAATTAAATGTAAACATAGATGAAATTCAATATAAATTAAGAAAGTATTAGAATAATATGAAGAGTCTTTTTGATAGAAAATCCAGGGAAAGAGACTTCAGAGAAGGTGATCAAGTTTTGAGATGGGATGCTAGAAGGGAAGACAAAGGTAAAAATGGAAAATTTGATAACTTATGGTTTGGACCTTTCAACATTGCTGAAGAAAAAGGAAACAATACATTTGTTTTACAAAATTTGGAAGGACAATTCACTACACTGCTTGTCAATGGAAGATTTCTGTAACATTACATACAATAGTAAAGAAGATTCTGAATCATCATTGTATATTACCACTTTGTTTAAAAAAAAAAATTCAATTTTGTCTTGATTTCACAGCAAAGACTCCATAGCCCGAGGAGAAGGCACTTGGATCTACTTGTTCTTTGCATCCCATAGGGGGAAGTAGTCACCAGCTGGAGCCGATGTTGTAACATTATTTAGTTTTGATAAGTTAGCATGTATAGTCAAAATAAATTCAAAAAATTCTAAGATATAATATGGATGAAATTAAAATAAATTAAAAAATGTTAGGCTTATTGTGTGTTTTATACATCCATATCAACATAAATGTTAGGTTAGATTGCCCTAAAAAAAAGAAGGAAAAAATAAAATGTTAGGATGCCAAAGAAAAATGAAGGCTTTAGTGCACAAAAATGAAAAATATATGGTTGCAAGCTCAAATGCGCCTTTTCATAAATTTATAAGTTAATTATGATTAATTTCTTTAAAATGGGATTAATTTTTTTATTAAATTATAAACATTCAAACCTAAAGTTTAGGGCGCATAAATTATTTGAATGCTAAAGTCACTCTCCACTTTGACCATTTTCTTACCACATTACCATGTTTCATTAGTGGGCCCCTCCTCCTTCCACGTCATCTCTTCCTTTTCGCATTTCGAAAATCACGCATTTCTTTAAACAAAGTTTATTGCCACCCGCTAAACATTGCAATATGCGATAAACTCCTGTTGCGAAATGCTATAACCCACTCCTCCTCTGATTTGTGATCACTGATCAAGTCCCGAAATGCGATATCCTGTTATGATCCCAATATGCGATTAGTGGCCCCACATCCACCTGCCACGTCATCCCTTCCTTTTCGCATTTCACAAATCGCAAATTTCTTTAAACAAAGTTTATTGCCGCCTGCTAAACATTGTGATATGCGATAAAATCCTGTTGAAAAATGCTATAACCCACTCCTCCTATGATTTGCGATTACTGATTAAGTCCCGAAATGCGATATGCAATTTCCTGTTACGATCTCGATATGCGATTAGTGGCCCCACATCCACCTGCTACGCCATCTTACCTTTTCGCCTTTTCGCAATCACATTGTCCATGTGCCCAAAGCTTATGATTACCACTCCGAAATTCCGATGAGCGATTGCGATATGTCTTTAAAGCCTTTCACACCCCCGTGAAACCATTCTCCGCTTATATGAAATATCCGCTGGCCGTACCATTACTACTCTTGCCATTGATATTGCTCCACATCCCCTTCCCTACCATTTCTATTTAAATGGTTACGGTAAAGCATTTCATTATTATTATTCGGGAACTTGTAATTCAAAATTTTGCACCATTTATAGAGAAAAGTGGGTTTTTTCCAATTATTAAAATAATAAATTATTTATGATTGTTTAAACTCTGCCAAAGCTACAAAGATTAATTCAAAAGACAGTTAGCAGAAGCCGCCAGCTCATAGGACAACATTACAGCCATTGTAGCCTATTAGTTGGCCTACTCATCAACAATCTCCTCCAAAACAAGAAAATATCTTTCAACAATTTCCTTCTTTCTATCATATTATACTATTTTTGTAAATCAATTTAGGATATTTTCTTAGTCCAAGAACTAGTATAAATAACTCTCATTCTCGAGTTATTAAGGGTTGCACCCTTGGATGGGCATTTTGTAAGCAGCAGTGTACAATATTTTGATCATTAATAATAAAATAAGGATTCTGGATTTGTTTCATACAGCTTTGTCCCCTTCCGAGCTCTTCATGTTTATCCTTTCATATTGTTTCCACATGTATTTGATTGTTATGAAGATAACTAGGTAAGATTAACCGAGTTTCAGTTGTCTTAGATTCTTACTGATGTTATTATCCATATCAGAGAATGATTTACTGAGCTATTTGTTTATGTAAGTCCCTCTCATCAATAAATTATCCACATCTTCATATTTTTAAATATGTTTTGTTAAAATTTTAGACATTGTTTAGAAGTTTTCACACTTATGATCATTCAAATATTCTTTTTGAATAATTAAATTATCATATCTTCTTACATATTCTGCTTAATCACGTACAAAAATCTAAATTATTATGTGGAATAAAGTAACAACCCTTAGTATTATCAATTAATACTATCTAAAAGTTTAAACACAATTGCTGCAATTTTTTTTATGCATTGGTCATCCAAAAATTCCAAACTTAAAACAAAACAAAACATTATAGATGCTTTGGCATAATTATTGACCCCAATTATCTCAAAGGACAACACTTGGTTTGGTAGCGTCAGTGATTTAAGATTCTATCCTAGACACCCAGATTGTGGAATTTCAACATGGTATCAGAGCGTGTCTGAGCCACCTTGAGGGACAGTGAATTAGAGTGTGCACATAAACAACTCAGAGGGAGCTGTGGGTGTCTAGATCATGGAGCAGAGGGTTCAGTCGAAGACATAGATATGTGGTCTCGATAGAATACATGTTAAGATGGGTTGGGGGTTCTGGTGGATCGATGGTGGACTTGGTGCATTTCAGTATGTTGTGTGGAGGTTTGCAGATCGTGGACTTCCTATGTCTTATCATGGATGGTTAGGAAAAATCATGGAATTATTTAGCATGGATGAGACTAGCATGATTGAGATTACTTCATGTGATGGACTGTAGGTTAGCAGGATAGAGTCTTCATTGGATCACGATGTTGCATATATGATATTAGACGGATTTGCATGAGTTGTATTTGATCCAGGAGGATGATGCTTGTAGGACTAAGCCAGTGGTGATCGTGTAGGATTAGAGGGAGTCTAGCCTCAAAGGGAGCAACCCTATGGAGGTCTGGGATCTTCAGGTTCAGATGCGATGAATCAGAGGCACTACCCATATTGTTGGGTTCATTCTAGAGAGTATACTACAGTGATGGATGCTAGGTGGGCTAGTGTCGCGAGAGATGTTGGAGGCTTCGTAGTTTTGGAAGTACCTCCGTAGCTAAGAGGGAGTGTCAATTTTTGGTAGCTTGGGAGGTACTCCAAGCCTTGAGGATCGAGGGTTTGGAGGAAGGAGCTCCACATGTGGCCTTGTGGGCTTTGTTACCACTTAGATTTTCCTTGAAGTTGTTGGAAGAGGAAAGGGGTCCGAGGTAACCACAAACCAATATTTTAGGTACAGAATCTAGCCAATCTGTACCTAGAGAGGGCTCTCTCTATAAAATTTAGCTTTGTTTTTATAAGATTTTAGGCTAGTTTTGAAAGTTCAAGGGTTTTGTTTGAATTTGGGTGGTGGAATTCGATAACTGAGGGTAAGATCAAGTAGTTCAGGCCATTGGGCTATGGAGTCAAAAAGATGGCTTCACTGGATTAAGTTTCTAAGAGAAAGATGGCTTTACAGGGCAAGATAATCAAACAGAGAACAATTTTGGATCTAAAGTGAATGGAATGGATTTTAAATGATGAAAGGCAATTAAGAATCTTTCAACATATTTAAAAGAGGGGAAAAATGAATGATTACCAACAAAGAGCAATTAAGAATTCTTTATTAAATAATCAAAATGCTTAAACTAGAGAAACATGAGCAATTAAGAATTCGCTGTTTATAACCAGTTTAGAAGAAAACATTTAGAATAATAATGATTGAAATCAAATTACACCTAAGTACCTTCTGATTTATTCATTTTCATTAATCATTGAGAAATGAAACACAATGATATAATAAATAAGTATAGAACTTCAAAACATGAGATAGAAATGACTTATTGATCTGTAGTCTGAAACATGAATCCTGTAAAAATTCTTTAGCATCAAATCATCATCCAGCTAGCCACAAAGAAATTTCTCCAACAACACTTTATTCCGAAATATTTAATGTTACAGCAAAGTATATGAATCCACCCTCAATACTTTGTTTGAGGAAGTATTTATACAAAAAATTACATAAAATATCTCATAAAAAATTGAGATATTATCTAGGATGACTAATAAGTATTTTACAACAAAATAGAGACAGATGGTCTCGTAGATAAGAAAAAATGATAACTGATGTTGTGCTATTTCCTTCTTTTGAGAATGTGCTGGAGGCAGGCCCTATATTTTGGTTTGCTGCTGTCCTCTTTAGTAATTTCATGCTGGTTGCTTCGTTTCACTGATACTCTTTGACTGCTCTGATACTCTTTGACCTTTGTTCATCTTGTTATCCTTTTTATCATGATATACTGTGGTAAATAGACAAAAATTCATGTAAGGATAATTATTACAAAAGTTCCATCAGTTCTTCCCACCATCTAGCTTTTGGCACCCTAGTCCTTTGCAATTTTCTCAGTGTTTCATCAGCCTTAGTGTATCTGAAGAAATCAGGCTGATTTGGGAACAAATGATAAATTTCATGCTCAAGATAAAATAAATTCTCCAATCTATCATGAAGATTTCTTCCTGTGGGCAATGCTGCTGTTGATGAACTGGTTGAAGAACTGGCCTGATTATCAGCATATTTGTCCAATTTTTCAACATAACTATCAGGGTCCATTAGCTTATCTTCTGAAACAATAGGACTGTGCAATCCTCTGTTTAACAAAATATTCAATCTTTCTTTGAAGGCAATGATTTCTTCTTACATGTCTGAACACCTTCGTCCTAAATTCTGTACCAGAGTTCTTTTATTAAAAACTCTCTTTATTTCCAAAATTGTTCCGGTCCTGTCCTGAATACCAAGTTCTGCAAGTTGATTCTTAGTCTGAGTATTCAAAAAATGAATAAGTCTATTGGCTTCTTCTGGCTTATTTCCCAACTCTTCTCTTGCTCTCTCAATCTCATCTAGAGCCAATTTAACTAACTCATTTTGTTCATCTATTATTTGAATTGAGGACCAGACGCCCTTTATTGATTGAATGATATTATCCCAAAGAATTTACTTTATTTCTTTTAAAGGCTTCTCCAATGTGGGATCCTTTTCTAATGCCTTAACCAATTTTTCTAATTTGTTCACTTCTCTTGTTTTATCAGCAACACTCATTTTTGAAAGATCATACTTGTGTTCTAGAGTGGCTAATTGTTCCTTTGCTTTATGGAGTTCTATGGCTTGAAGTTTCATTTCTTTCATTGACTTTGTTAACTCATCAGTGTTCAAGTTTGTAATGTTGTCCTGTGACATTTCTGCTGGCTGACTTGTTGTTGCTGTACCTGTTACTGCTTCTGCTGTAGAAACTGGAATATTTGCTTATTTATCTTTCAATGCATTCTCAAGCTCTTTTTCAGTTGCACTGAGTTGCTCATTCAATTTTAAGAGCAAATCCATTAGCTCTTCTTCAGAATTCTGCTTGATGATTTCTGCAGTCTGTGGATGTCTTGAAGCTAGTAATTTCAATTGTTTTCTCAGAGCTGCAATATCATCATCCTTTCTCTTGATCAAAGCTTCAATATCTTTCACATCTTTAGGATTATGACCCAAACCAATGATTATTTCCTCCAAAGTTTTGATTCTATTATCCTTAGCCTGGGAGGAGGCTTTTTCAAGTTGCAACTGTGTATTAGTGTTATCCAAGGAATCCTGTAACTTATGAGCCAACATTGATTTATCCGTCAGAGTAGAATAAATCATCTCACCTGTTTGCTTGTGTAGCTCAATTTGATCTAAAGGATGGATATCCTTTGCCAAGACTTCAAAATTAGTCCTTATGTAATCCGCAGCTGTCTGAGGCTGCTACACCATGGGCTTGAAATGGCTCATAATCATCTTACCCTGTTGGATGTCATAGGATGACATCAATCTTTCTTGATTTTTTGGAGCCATATTTAAATATTGGTTGTACACTTGAAGTCTAAGTGGATCATTCCTGGCCTTTATATTGATGAATGTTATTTTGATGTCCCAGGCCTCTTTTACTAGGGGTTTGAAAGAAGATATCTCTGTACTTTGTTGCCTCTGTATTTCCTTTCTTTGAAAATTATTGGATGTCCCACTACCTGCACCTGCCTGCTGATTGTCTTATCTTCCCTAGCTATCAAGGATTTCCTGACACCTTGCTGTTCAAAAGAGCCATCAATAGGAGTAACTGTTTCAGCCTCTCTCTTCTTTCCTTTTTCCATATTAAGAGGAGTTTGTAGATTTAAAATTTCTGGCTCATTGATCCGAGTAGGAGGAATTTGTACTTGTCTTTGTTCTTTAGAAGTCTCTGGTTGTTCTGTCATTGTAAAATTTTCAATTATTTGTATATCAGGCTCTTTTTCTTTTCCTTTGGATTCTACTGCCACTGTGTTAATCTCCTGCAAATTTTGTTGTGAAGTCCCAGCTGTAGAAGATCCTAGTATCTGCACCTGTGCAAAAGAGTCTAGGTCAAGTATCTTTTCAAGGTCTTTCATCACATTTTCAACATTGACCTGCTCACTATATTTTTCAACCAATGTGTCTTCCACCCATTCATCCATATTGGCATATTGTTCTAATTCTAAGATTCTTTGATGGATGTATGGTGATAATTTATTTTTCATTCTTCTATCACAGATGAAGTTATTTGGATCATAAGGCACCCAATAGAAACTCTTTTGTAGTCTGAGATAGTCTTCTAAAATTCTTTCAGCTTCTTTACTAGCTTCCCTAGAATTACAAATAAAGGGACCTAACTGGTTCTTGATCCTGAGCTGAGCCTTTTTCTTTGCATTGCAGAAATGAACTATGTCTGAATTATTCATCTGCCTGAAATATTCTAATGCAAAAAGTCTCATTGGGACATACTTGGGCAGTTTGAATGGGCATAATTCACATCCATATATCCTGATCTCTGTGTGGTTTTGATATAGATACCAGTCACCTATCTTACACTGCTTTGAAAACTGGAGGATTTTCTTGATTTCATTGTTAATCCTAGGAGGAGAGACTCCTGTCAACAAGGTAGTTGCAGAATGAAAAAAAAGGTCGACAAACTCATTATAGGAATAAGGAGAATCAGAGGAATTGTGAGTAATGGCAGACCAAAAGATGACTGACCTAGGATTCCCTTTGACATCAAGTTTCTTAACATGAAAAGGGAAATTGTCAGACTGATAGTAAATCATGAGATGATATATGATAGAAGAATATTTAAATACTCTCTCATTGCCAAATCTCATGAATTGATCATGAATTTTGTCAGCAATATAAGATGCAAAATCGTACTTGACAGCAGGAAGTTGTCCAGGGGTAAAAATGGGTAACAATACTAGGGTTAACTGATCAACATACTCACTAGTATTGAAGCCCATTATGAAAGATATCATGTTTAAAATAAGTCTACCCTCATCAGTAAAGAAAGTATAAGCATAAGGGGGAGGATTTTTAGGCTGATGATCTGGTAACATGAAGGTTTGGCACAAACGGTTTAATTCTTCATGGGATAACTTAGTAGCTTTCTCAAGTAATTCAGCCATGGACAGGGGAGTGAGGTCTTGACCAGGTTGGAATTGTAGCATTTCATTTATGGACTGAGCAGTTATTGGGAAAAGAACATTTTGACTTGGGGATAAAACTGCTCTTTGGTTGGGATCGTAATTTGCATTACAAAAATGGATTAACTCAGGAAAAATATGGACCGAGGGCAAAAGGTACATGGGAAGGTTTGATTCCCAAAGACCAAAGACATTAGAACCATTCAAATAATTGTCTCTGCAGCGGCAAAATATTCGAAGAGGGTTCTCACTAAGCTGAAGGTCTTTAATTTGAAAATCCATATCAGCTAAAGGCAAATAATCCAAGTCTCTGTGATGGGCATTGATGGGCGCGACATTCAGAGCTACCGGAACTTCCATTTCTGGTTCTTGTGGATTCAGAAATGGAAATTCGGGGTTTTGTAGAAAAGGGGTATAATTACCTGTTTTGGGAATATAATTGCAATCTTGGGAACTAGAACAGATCAAATTGAAGTTCTTTTCAGACCTTAGTGCGGAATAAAAACCAGAACTGGGATTTTAAACAAAGTTCAATGGGAAATTGGAGTAAATACCTGTTTATGAGAAATTAACAGTGGTTAAACGGGTACTTGCTATGGCGAATGAATTCTGGAGTATTCGGCTTCAACTTTTTTTTTCAGCAAACTAACGGTTGGCAGCTTCGATAGTTGATTTTTGAATTTGCAAGGGAGATTGGTTAGCGCACGAAACAATGAAAATGATGCCGACGTTTTTGTTTTATTTACAAAGTCAAAAGGGTGGCGGGTTTTAATTGATGACGTCAGCGGGTACGGTGGACGCATCACAGAGGATAGGCGGTAAGCGGTTTCCATCGCACCGCTTTTGGGACAGGGCAGTTTTGGGCGGAGGGGCAGCGATTCCATACAATGACTGACGCGTGGCGGAGCACTGTTCACAAAACCGCCGGCCCATCACGCACTATCGTTTGGACGCGGATGGCCAACGATATCGTTAATAGCCGTTGATCTTGGATCAGTCAATCAGACGGTCATTGGGATGTGGACATGACAGAGGTTTAACAGGCGAGCCCGA
Source organism: Pinus albicaulis (assembly GCA_034641835.2). Taxonomy (NCBI): domain Eukaryota; kingdom Viridiplantae; phylum Streptophyta; class Pinopsida; order Pinales; family Pinaceae; genus Pinus; species Pinus albicaulis. Next base: position 1,596,378,863 of record CM076579.1, on the reverse strand, counting down.
CGTTAATTAAACTCATCGGGGCGATTTGATTGGCAGGTAAGGTTATTAATTAATCGTGAGGATTAATTAATCCCTTTGTACGATGAGGAACAGGAATGAAAAATGCGCGAAGGATGGTTTATTTCGAAGTTTCGTTTTAATTAAACTTCGGGTTTATTATTTTTTTATGTTTCAAACATATATAACATATGTTTCAAACGTTTTTTCATATATTTTTTATTATATGATAATTAAACCAGCGCGATTTTCTTACCATAGGGGGTGGAGTAATATTAAAGATATATTTAGCCAAAGGAATTTTTAAAGTGGGTATTTTATTTAAACATGTGGGATTAATTAACTTTGGCTAAATTTATAATATATGGGTTTTTGGGTTATTTATATAGAATGAATTATATACTATAGGAAAGGGTTATTTCAATTGGGATTTAAATAATAATATTAGAAGTTAATATGAAAAATGAACTTTAAAGCGCTAAGTACAAAACATTAGAATAATGTATTTAACTTATGCTTGCATGAAATGGTTTTTATTGAATATGGCATGACTTTCCTAAGTAAAATAGGATTTTACATAGGAAATTTTTTTTAGAAGTGAATGAGTGTGATGATGAATGCTTTTTTTTTTTTTTTAAAGTACTTAGGTTATTCCAATTATTGGGCCGAGGGTCCGGTCCCTCCAAAAGTCAAGGAAATGCCTTGAGCCCCTTTAATCTTCAATTACCTTAGCACTTAGGGGAAATTAGTAAAATGTTTAGGGAAAGATGAGAAGGGAAGTTAATAATCTGACTTTGCCTTGCTTTGTCATTCTTCAAGTGTTTTTATCTGCCTTTGCACTTGTGATGAAAGTTTAAAAGTTTAACCATCTAAAGACATCATTCATCACATGTAATTCAACAACATCATCTACCTACCCTACCTACTTTACTCTACCATTTTTTCTTCTTTATTAGGGTGCACTTAGACTGGCAAACACTTATCACACTTTTTCTTTTACATATGGAAATCTATCTGATTCTAACCTTATTACATCCAAGGGCTTAGATTAAATTGTTGAGCTCCTTTTATTCACTCTACCTATCTACTTATCTGCCAAGATTAAACAGTTTGGTCAGATTTTATTCTCTATCTCTAAAGCATGAAATTGAAAAATGAACTAGCCAAGCTTAAACTGTTTGAATATTCATCAATTGTGGCATGAGATAAAAGCTGCATACAATTTGTTTATTACATCAGAGAAAAAGTAGTGGCATTTAGATTTGCACACTTTCCTTGGCCTTTCTTTTGGTGGGGTTCATTTTCTTTCACTTTTTTTGGGCCATTTTTATTTTTTCACCCTTTGATTTTTCTTTTAGGGTATACCCTCTTTACATTTTTTAAATTTTTTGATTTTTTGAAAATATGGAACACCTTTGCAACAAGAAAAAGGTTTGACATATTGCATAGTTCATCAATTAAATCATGAAAAATGAAACCTATTGGTATAGGAGTCTAACATTGGCTCCACTTGGGGATGAATTTTTATGGTGAAAAGTCAAGAACAGCAGGTCAGATGCCTCAAAATGCCTTTGACTGAACCATGAAATCTTCTTCTTCTTGTTGCTTTATTGTATGTATGATAGTAAACTTCTGTAGCTTAGGGCCTTCACTTCGGGCTTCAACTCCAGAAAATTACCATCCAATCAAAACTGAACATTATAAAGGATATAATATGTATATGTCAAAAATTAGAATGTCCTAATAGATAAGATCAAAGTAATTCTTTAACATCCGACCATTTACTGGTCCTTCCTCAGTTTCAGAACCATCCAAATTCTTCAAAAAATATGTATTATTTCCTTGTAAAGCATGAATGATGTAAGGTCCTTTCCATAAGAAATCAAATTTCCCATGTTTTCCTTTGTCTTCCCTCCTGGAATCCCATCTTAAAACTTTGTCTCCCAATTTAAAATCCTCTACCTTAGTCCTTTTGTTAAACATCTTCTTTAATTTTTCCTGCAACACTTGGGATCGTTAATACACTTCTTCTCTGGTTTGCTGTAAATAGATTGTTTGATTTATTCTTCTTTGGATATCATTTGGTTCTACTTGAGCTTCTTGAAGCAACTTCATTATGGGAATTCCTAAGGATGATGGAAATACAGCCTCAATACCATAAAATAACTCATAAGGACTAGTCCCAATTGATTTTTTGGTGGTAAGTCTGTCTGCCCACAGTGCAATAATAAGTTTCTTATGCCAATTCTTCTTGTTTTCTTCCAACAATTTTTTAATGATATTAATGAGACTTTTATTGGAAGATTCAGCCAGTCCATTACCCTGAGGGTAATAGGCTGTTGAATGGCTTAAAGTGATATGATACTTATTGCAGAAACTTATCATCTTTTTTGATTTAAAAGCAGCAGCATTATCAGTTATAATTTTCTCAGGACAACCAAATCTTGATAGTATATTGGTTTCTAAGAATCCTATGATTACAGAATCATTGGCTTGTCTGGTTGGGATTGCTTCAATCCATTTAGTAAAGTAATCTGTGGCAGTAAGGATCCATCTGTGTTGGCCTGAAGGAGGATGGATTTCTCCAATGAAATCCAAGCCCCATTGTTGGAAGGGTTTCTCTGTGGAAATTGGTTTTAATGGTAAAGGTAATAATTTTCTCTTGCCTTCAAAGATTTGACATTTGTGGTAAGCAGTTACAAACTTCTTTACATCGGAAAACAAGGTTGGCCAATAAAATCCAGCCCTTAAGATTTTGTCTGCGGTTGACTTCCAATAAAGGTGTTCACCACAATCTCCTGCATGGAATTCATTGAGAACCTTGTCAGCGTCATCTTTTAATAAGAAATTTAATAGAATACCATCATGATTCTTCCAAAAAAGAGAATTATCTAAAATAAAATACTTTAAAGATGTCATTTTCACAAACCTTCGTTTTGTTCTGGATAACCCTGGAGGAGCTTGCAGGTTTAGTAAAACATAAACTATATCAACATACCAAGGTGAATCTAAAAAGGCCTGGCTGATTTGTGGAGTCGCCATCTCCTGATTGTCATCCAGTTCATTAATATCCAAGGCTTGGCAATTTATTTCAGTCATGAGTTGAGCCAATCCCTGTCCTTTTATCAACTTTGTTGGTTTTATCTCAATATCATATTCTAATATGGTAGCAATCCATTTACCTCTCTTGCCCTCAATTCCATCTTGAGTTAAGATGTCTTTGACAACAGCATTTGGTACATAAGCTATCACATGAGAATACAATATATAGATTCTGAAATATTTAATAGCTTTTACAAGTGAAAAAGCTTGTTTTTCCATGATATTGTATTTTAATGATGCATCTCTTAATGCTTTACTAAAAAAGGCTATAGGTTTTTTACATCCTTGATCATCCTTTTGTAATAAAACCACTGCTACAGTATGTTCTGATGCAAATGAAAAAATTATGAAATCTCTATCAAATTGTGGACTGGTGAGAACTGGTGTTCTGGTCAAAGCCATTTTAATATCTTCAAATGATTGCTTGGCTTCTATTGTCCAGTTAATACTTGAATCCTTTCTTAACATGTTAGTAAGCAATCTAATTAATTCAGCTAAACTAGAAATGAATCTTCTCAAAAAATTGATTTTTCCTATGAAAGCTTGAAGTTATTTAACATTTCTTGGATGAGGTATTTGCAAGATAGCTTGTATTCTTTCAGGATCAATTCTAATGCCATCTTTCGAAATGATGTGGCCCAGGAGTTTACCTTCTTCAAGACCAAACAATGACTTTTTTGGATTCAGGGAAATACCATACTTTCTGCATTTTATGAATACTTGTCTGAGATGGTCCAAATTTTGTTGATCTGTTTTGGAAAAAATAGTTAAATCATCCAGATATATAACAAAAAATTCATGAATTTCTTTTGCAAATGCAATGTCCATTGCTCTTTGGAAGGTTGCTCCAGCATTTTTGAGTCCGAATGGCATTTTAACATATTTGAAAGTACCCCATGGTGTTGTAAAAGCAGTTTTATCCTGGTCATCAGGATGAACCAGAATCTGGTTGTATCCTGAAAACCCATCTAAAAGAGAAATCCTTGAAGCACCTACTACCCTTTGCAAAATGTGATCCATTTTGGGCAGAGGATAATTGTCCTTCAAGGAAACCTTATTCAGATTTCTTAAGTCAACACACAGTCTAATTTCTCCCGTTTTCTTTCTGGTAGGGACAAAGTTTGACACCCATTCTGAAAATCTAATTGGAGCGATAATCCCTGCTTCGTACATTCGTTTTATTTCCTTTTCAATTGAAGGTAACAATACAGGGTTAATTCTTCTCAGTTTTTGCTTAAATGGTTTTTGATCTGGTTTTAGAGGTATCGTATGTTGAATTATAGATGTATCATATGATTTTAGGTCTTCATAACTCCAGGAAAAGGCATCCTGGAATTCTGTTAACAATTCAACATATTTTTGCTTTTGATCTGGAGGCAAAGATTTTGATAACTTGATTATTTTAGGTTTTTCTTTGGTTCACAGATTGTATTCCTCAATATCAGCTTTTAGTGGTTCCATTTTGGGTTTCAGTGGAATGTCATTAGAGTAAAAAATATCTTCTAAAGGAGTCAATCCTTTGGGTAAATTATTATCTTTCAGATTAATGATCTCGGATTCATCCTCTATAATCTCATCAACCTACAATTGTTTAAGGTCCTGCATGTCTTTTCTGGTGAATTTCGTTGGATGAAGCATTCAAATTGCATTCTCTTCAGAAATGTTTGTTTCTTGTTCAGTTATTTGATTAGATTCAATGATTGTATCTTCATCTATGCTACTATTAGAAAATTCATTCTCTAAAGTCAAAAAATTGTTAATCTGATTATCATTTGCAAACACTTGCCAATTCATAAGATTGTTTGGTATAGCAGGTCTATGTCTAATCTCAGCTGTGAACTGATGATTAGGTTCAAATGGTAATTTACAAGTGCTAGCAAACATTGCTAGGCTATGAGCATGCAAGTTTTGTTTTCTTGGAATTTTTGCAAGCTGAGCCTGTAGAAAAGTATTGAGAATTTCCACAACTATTCCTCTATATTCTCTTAATATGGGATCTTTTATTGAACATTCACCATTGATCTATTGAATAATTAACTCAGAATCTCCTATAACAGATACTCTAATTGCTCCTAAATTTTTGACAAGTTTAAGCCCTAATAAAAGAGCTTCATACTCTGCCATATTATTAGTGCATTTAAATTTCAATCTGTAAGCATGGCCTTCAGCATGATCATTTTCAACATTGTGTATCCAAATTCCAGCTCTTTCTCCTAAATTATTAACTGAACCATCAAATTCTAAATGCCAAAGAATTTCATGTTCATAATCTTCATCAGGTGTTTTAGTAACTTTCTTAACAGGGAGATTTGGTTTTTTAGTTTCTTCTGACTTTTCTTGAGTTTCTGATGTTTCTTTTTCTTAAGAGATTTCCTGGATTTTAACACTAGATTTATGACTTACAAATTCTTTTGATTCTGTTTCTGGAGCTTCTAGTTCAGTGGGAAGATCAGTTTCAACATTATAAAGAATAAATGAGTCCATATCAGAGTCTACTGAGTAGATAGGGAAATTTTCAGGTTTCTCTGGACTACTGACAACATATTTCATCAAGGTTTCTCTGTATAGTCTCTTAGGTTGACCAAATACTAAAATAGTAGCATATGACATATCTAATTGAAGAGATCCTTCGAGTTTTGCACCCCAGGATCTTGACAATAACATACCATATTTTGGAGGAATATCTGCTACTACTATATCCATCAAAATTGATTTAGCAGGGTATTGAACCAATGTAACACACAAATCTTTGATTAATCCTAAACATCTTACCTAACTTGAATCAAAAGAAAAGAGATCTTTATATGGTCTGGTGATGTCTAAGTTTAATCTTTCCATTACAACCTTGGGCATTAAATTATGAGACGCTCCAGAGTCAAGCATGGCATTATGAAGTATTTTGTCATGTATATTCAAACTTATATAAAATGGAGGAGTTCCTCCACTTTCAGGTTTTCCATTTACTTCAGGGCCAAAAACTAATCTGGGTTGGTCATAAAAAACATTAACTGTGTCATCATTTCCAGGAATATTAAGTGATCTATAGATTTGGCTTCTGTAGGCATCATGTCTAGCCAATTCAGACAGTGGAACAACTATTTTCAATTTGCCTATCTCAGCTTCTAGATTAAAAGTTTTCTCAGTTTGAGTCTTTGTGTTTCGAACAGTGGGATTGTCTTTTTCTTCTGTATTTTCAGTGTTTTTCTCTTTTTCAAGAGTGGGATTATGACTTGAAGTTGTTTCTAATTCAACTTCTAGAGGTTCCTCTACATTTCCTTTAGGAGGAAAAGTATTGGAAAGTTGTCTGTTATTTAGTTGAATATCAGATACATCTTCAATTATTGGGTGGGTAGGATTGGGATCTGATCTAGTGAGAATATGTACAGAAGTAGTGCTGGTCTTACCTTTGAGGGGTTGTTTTGTGTTTTTCTGTTTACTTGTTTCAGGAACATCAATATTTCTCAAATTATATTGTTTATGAACTTCATAAATGGCTGTGTCATATCCTTCCTTAAAATCAAATCATTTTCCTAACTGGGTCTGAAACTGCTTAATGATGTGAGCTTCTTGATCATCTTGGGTCAAGAAAATCTCTAGTTGATTTTCATCTTCAGTAAAGTTGTTTATTTGAACGTCATCAGTAGGTTCCTCAGAAGTTGAACCTTCAACATAATTTTCCTGGAATGGAGGCCTAATATTTTGGTCAGGACCAGTTTTTCCAGTATTTTGATTTTGGTTTCTTCTGAAGTTTGGATTTCTTACAGTGTTGCTAGGTTGACCATCCCAAGGAGCTTTATTCTTTTCAATAGTTTCTACTCTGTCTCCTAATCTTTCCATTCCTTTGATTATAGCATCCAGTTTCTTGTCAATAGCTGTAGGTTCTTCATTTACAGGCATTCTTCTTTCAACTCTAGCTCTATCTCGTTTTTCTATCAGGTTAGCTTCAACACTAACAAATATGCTTTGCATTTCTTCTAGAGTTTGAGGAGCTCTTTCGCTAAGTTGATATGCTATATCAGAATCAAATCCATCAGGGAATTTGATTAATACTGAATCAGAAGGAGGTCTAAGATTTTGGGGAACAGCATTGTAAGCTTCATTAAATCTGGTGACATAATCTTGCACAGTCTCATTTGGTCCTATTTTTAGTTTTCCAAAGTCTGATAGGATTTGAAGAGGATCTTTCTTCTTCTCCCATCTATTCAAAAATGTTCTGTAAAGGGTTGGTAAATCAACGATACTGTCTATAGGAAGAGCTCTGAACCAGGTTCTAACTTCTCCAGTAAGACTTTGGACAAAAATTCTCATTCTTACATCATCAACATCTATTTCATAAAATTCAAAATAATCGATCATTCTTTTGGTATGCTGTTGAGCAGTGTAAGTACCAGAACCATCAAAAGGAGAGATTTTAGATTGGTAATCTTGAGGCATAGCCCCTAGATTAGCTGGTAGCCTTAAGGGAGCATATCTGTTTGCCATTGGAAGGGGTAATGGGATTACAGGTGAGGTTGGTCTATGAGTGATGGGTGGAGGAGTGGAAGGAGTGGAAGGAGTGGTTTGAGGTTGAGATGATTGGGGAAAAGTTGATGAACTCGGGGAAGCTGCAGTGATTACAGAAATATTTGAATTTTCTTCAGAGGTAATTTCAGATTGGATAGAATCTCACAAATATTTGTCAAGATGTGATGAAACAAATTCAAATTGTGAATCTTCAAGAAATAATGGGTTAGGAACCAAATTGGATAATTCAGATTCAATTTTTTTTACAAATAAAGATGTTTCAAACTGCTCATCAAAAGGTTCGTCCTCAAGATAAATCCACTTAACTGGACAGGATACTGATCTATAAAGAGGTCAAGAACTTCCAGAGCTTTCTTGACTATCTTGTCTTCTAAGAATTCTGGGAATCAGATTCGGATTTTCAAACACAGGTGGTGGATTTGGATTAGGATTAGACCTGGTGTAACGAGTCCTTTCTGAAGCTAGGTTTCTTAAGTGATATTTTTTGGTTTAAATGAAATGAATCGATACAACTTCAATTTTCTCTTTAAGAATTTTTAGATATTGGATTTAAATTTTCTCAAAGATTTATTTAACTAGAGGAACTGATTAAATGTGTGAAACCAAAGTTCAATTCATAAACTAGACCGGAGATAGACTGAAGCAACATTTATTTACTATGCAATTGCAGAGCAAAAGTAGTTCAAAGGCTACCCGGCTAACTTTCAGGCTCCGTCTGTAGTTTATAAAATAAACAATAGTAACAATAAAATTGTTCAGTTCCCCAGTGGAATCGCCACTATGTTATCACTCAGATTTTCCTTGAAGTTGTTGGAAGAGGAAAGGGGTCCGAGGTAACCACAAACCAATATTTTAGGTACAGAATCTAGCCAATCTGTACCCAAAGAGGGCTCTCTCTATAAAATTTAGCTTTGTTTTTATAAGATTTTAGGCTTGTTTTGAAAGTTCAGGGGTTTTGTTTGAATTTGGGTGGTGGAATTCGATAACTGAGGGTAAGATCAAGTAGTTCAGGCCATTGGGCTATGGAGTCAAAAAGATGGCTTCACTGGATTAAGTTTCTAAGCGAAAGATGGCTTTACAGGGCAAGATAATCAAACAGAGAATTTTGGATCTAAAGTGAATGGAATGGATTTTAAATGATGAAAGGCAATTAAGAATATTTCAACATATTTAAAAGAGGGGAAAAATGAATGATTACTAACAAAGAGCAATTAAGAATTCTTTATTAAATAATCAAAATGCTTAAACCAGAGAAACAGGAGCAATTAAGAATTCGTTGTTTATAACCAGTTTAGAAGAAAACATTTAGAATAATAATGATTGAAATCAGATTACACCTAAGTACCTTCTGATTTATTCATTTTCATTAATCATTCAGAAATGAAACACAATGATATAATAAATAAGTATAGAACTTCAAAACATGAGATAGAAATGACTTATTGATCTGTAGTCTGACACATGAATCCTGTAAAAAGTCTTTAGCATCAAATCATCATCCAGCTAGCCACAAAGAAATTTCTCCAACAACACTTTATTCCGAAATATTCAATGTTACAGCAAAGTATATGAATCCACCCTCAATACTTCATTTGAGGAAGTATTTATACAAAAAATTACATAAAATATCTCATAACAAATTGAGATATTATCTAGGATGAATAATAAGTATTTTACAACAAAATAGAGACAGATGGTCTCGTAGATAAGAAAAAATGATAACTGATGTTGTGCTATTTCCTTCTTTTGAGAATGTGCTGGAGGCAGGCACTATATTTTGTTTTGCTGTTGTCCTCTTTAGTAATTTTAGCTGGTTGCTTCATTTCACTGATACTCTTTGACTGCTCTGATACTCTTTGACCTTTGTTCATCTTGTTATCCTTTTTATCATGATATACTGTGGTAAATAGACAAAAATTCATGTAAGGATAATTATTACAAAAGTTCCATCAGTTCTTCCCACCATCTAGCTTCTGGCACCCTAGTCCTTTGCAATTTTCTCAGTGTTTCATCATCCTCAGTGTATCTGAAGAAATCAGGCTGATTTGGGAACAAATGATAAATTTCATGCTCAAGATAAAATAAATTCTCCAGTCTGTCATGAAGATTTCTTCCTGTGGGCAATGCTGCTGTTGATGAACTGGCCTGATTATCAGCATATTTGTCCAATTTTTCAACATAACTATCAAGGTCCATTAGCTTATCTTCTGAAACAATAGGACTGGGCAATCCTCTATTTAACAAAATATTCAATCTTTCTCTGAAGGCAATGATTTCTTCTTGCATGTCTGAACACCTTCGTTCTAAATTCTGTACCAGAGTTCTTTTAGTAAAAACTCTCTTTATTTCCAAAATTGTTCCGGTCCTGTCCTGAATACCAAGTTCTGCAAGTTGATTCTTAGTCTGAGTATTCAAAAAATGAATAAGTCGATTGGCTTCTTCTGGATTATTTCCCAACTCTTCTCTTGCTCTCTCAATCTCATCTAGAGCCAATTTAACTAAGTCATTTTGTTCATCTATTATTTGAATTGAGGACCAGATGTCCTTTATTGATTGAATGATATTATCCCAAAGAATTTCCTTTATTTCTTTTAAAGGCTTCTCCAATGTGAGATCCTTTTCTAATGCCTTAACCAATTTTTCTAATTTGCTCACTTCTCTTGTTTTATCAGCAACACTCATTTTTTAAAGATCATACTTGTGTTGTAGAGTGGCTAATTGTTCCTTTGCTTTATGGAGTTATATGACTTGAAGTTTCATTTCTTCCATTGACTTTGTTAACTCATCAGTGTTCAAGTTTGTAATGTTGCCCTGTGACATTTCTATTGGCTGACCTGTTGTTGCTGTACCTGTTACTGCTTCTGCTGTAGAAACTGGAATATTTGATTGTTTATATTTCAATGCATTCTCAAGCTCTTTTTCAGTTGCACTGAGTTTCTCATTCAATTTTAAGAGAAAATCCATTAGCTCTTCTTCAGAATTCTGCTTGATGATTTCTGCAGTCTGTGGATGTCTTGAAGCTGGTAATTTCAATTGTTTTCTCAGAGCTGCAATATCATCATCCTTTCTCTTGATCAAAGCTTCAATACCTTTCACATATTTAGGATTATGACCCAAACCAATGATTATTTCCTCCAAAGTTTTGATTCTATTATCCTTAGCCTGGGAGGAGTCTTTTTCAAGCTGCAACTGTGTATTAGTGTTATCCAAGGAATCCTGTAACTTATGAGCCAACATTGATTTATCCGTCAGAGTAGAATAAATCATCTCACTTGTTTGCTTATGTAGCTCAATTTGATCTAAAGGATGGATATCCTTTGCCAAGACTTCAAAATTAGTCCTTATGTAATCCGCATCTGTCTGAGGCTGTTGCACCTTGGGCTTGAAATGGCTCATAATCATCTTACCCTGTTGGATGTCATAGGTTGACATCAATATTTCTTGATTTTTTGGAGCCATATTTAAATATTGGTTGTACACTTGAAGTCTAAGTGGATCGTTCCTGGCCTTTATATTGATGAATGTTCTTTTGATGTCCCAGGCCTCTTTTACTGGGGGTTTGAAAGAAGATATCTCTGTACTTTGTTGCCTCTGTATTTCCTTTCTTTGAAAATTACTGGATGTCCCACTACCTGCACCTGTCTGCTGACTGTCTTCTCTTCCCTGGCTATCAAGGATTTCCTGACTTGATTCAATTTCTGGAAGAGGAGTTAATTTCTTCCTTTTAAGACCTTGCTGTTCAAAATGGCCATCAATAGGAGTAACTGTTTCAGCCTCTCTCTTCTTTCCTTTTTCCATATTAAGAGGAGTTGGTAGATTTACAATTTCTGGATCATTGATCCGAGTAGGAGGAATTTGTACTTGGATCTGTTCTTTAGAAGTCTCTGGTTGTTCTGTCATTGTAAATTTTTCAATTATTTGTATATCAGGCTCTTTTTCTTTTCCTTTGGATTCTACTGCCACTGTGTTAATCTCCTGCAAATTTTGTTGTGAAGTCCCGGCTGTAGAAGATCCTAGTATCTGCACCTGTGCAAAAGAGTCTAGGTCAAGTATCTTTTCAAGGTCTTTCATCACATTTTCAACATTGACCTGCTCACTATCTTTTTCAACCAATGTGCCTTCCACCCATTCATCCATATTGGCATATTGTTCTAATTATGGGATTCTTTGATGGATATATGGTGATATTTTATTTTTCATTATTCTATCACAAATGAAGTTATTTGGATCATAAGGCACCCAATAGAAACTCTTTTGTAGTCTGAGATAGTCTTCTAAAATTCTTTCAGCTTCTTTGCCAGCTTCCCTAGAATTACAAATAAAGGGACCTAACTGGTTCTTGATCCTGAGCTGAGCCTTTTTCTTTGCATTGCAGAAATGAACTATGTCTGAATTATTCATCTGCCTAAAATATTCTAATGCAAAAAGTCTCATTGGGACATACTTGGGCAGTTTGAATGGGCATAATTCACATCCATATATCCTGATCTCTGTGTGGTTTTGATATAGGTACCAGTCACCTATCTTATACTGCTTTGAAAGCTGGAGGATTTTCTTGATTTCATTGTTAATCCTAGGAGGAGAGACTCCTGTCAACAAGGTAGTTGCAGGATGAACAAAAAGGTCGACAAACTCATTATAGGAATAAGGAGAATCAGAGGAATTGTGAGTAATGGCAGACCAAAAGATGACTGACCTAGGATTCCCTTTGACATCAAGTTTCTTAACATAAAAGGGGAAATTCTCAGACTGATAGTAAATCATGAGATGATATATCATAGAAGAATATTTAAATACTCTCTTATTGCCAAATCTCATGAATTGATCATGAATTTTGTCAGCAATATAAGATGCAAAATCTTACTTGACAACAGGAGGCTGTCCGGGGGTAAAAATGGATAACAATACTAGGGTTAACTGATGAACATACTCACTAGTATTGAAGCCCATTATGAAAGATATCATGTTTAAAATAAGTCTACCCTCATCAGTAAAGAAAGTATAACCATAAGGGGGAGGATTTTTAGGCTGATGATCTGGTAACATGAAGGTTTGGCACAAACGGTTTAATTCTTCATGGGATAACTTAGTAGCTTTCTCAAGTAATTCAGCCATGGACAGGGGAGTGAGGTCTTGACTAGGTTGGAATTGTAGCATTTCATTTATGGACTGAGCAGTTATTGGGAAAATAAAATTTTGACTTGGGGATAAAACTGCTCTTTGGTTTGGATCGTAATTTGCATGGCAAAAATGGATTAACTCAGGAAAAATATGGACCAAGGGCAAAAGGTACATGGGAAGGTTTGATTCCAAAAGACCAAAGACATCAAAACCATTCAAATAATTGTCTCTGCAGTGACAAAATATTCGAAGAGGGTTCTCACTAAGCTGAAGGTCTTTAATTTGAAAATCCATATCAGCTAAAGGCAAATAATCCAAGTCTCTGTGATGGGCATTGATGGGCGCGACATTCAGAGCTACCGGAACTTCCATTTCTGGTTCTTGTGGATTCAGAAATGGAAATTCGGGGTTTTGTAGAAAAGTGGTACAATTACCTGTTTTGGGAATATAATTGCAATCTTGGGAACAAGAACAGATCAAATTGAAGTTCTTTTCAGACCTTAGTGCGGAATAAAAACCAGAATCGGGATTTTAAACAAAGTTCAATGGGAAATTGGAGTAAATACCTGTTTATGAGAAATTAACAGTGGTTAAATGGGTACTTGCTATGGCGAATGAATTCTGGAGTATTCGGCTTCAACTTTTTTTTCAGCAAACTAATGGTCGACAGCTTCGACATTTGATTTTTGAATTTGCACTGGAGATTGGTTAGTGCACGAAACAATGAAAATGATGCCGGCATTTTTGTTTTATTTACAAAGTCAAAAGGGTGGTGGGTTTTAATTGATGACATCAGTGGGTACGGTGGACATGTCACAGAGGATAGGCGGTAAACGGTTTCCATCGCATCGCTTTTGGGATAGGGCGGTTTTGGGTGGAGGGGCAGCGATTCCATACAATGACTGATGCATGGTGGAGCACTGTTCACAAAACCTCCGGCCCATCGTGCATTATCGTTTGGACGCGGATGGCCAGCGATATCGTTAATAGCCGTTGATCTTGGATTAGTCAATCGGACGGTCATTGGGACGTGGACATGACAGAGGTTTAACAGGCGGGCCCGACGTTAATTAAACTCATCGAGGGCGATTTGATTGACGGGTAAGGTTATTAATTAATCGTGAGGATTAATTAATCCCTTTGTACGATGAGGAACGGGAATGAAAAATGCGCGAAGGATGGTTTATTTCAAAGTTTCGTTTTAATTAAACTTCGGGTTTATTATTTTTTTATGTTTCAAACATATATAACATATGTTTCAAACGTTTTTTCATATATTTTTTATTATATGATAATTAAACCAGCACGATTTTCTTACCATAGAAGGCGGAGTAATATTAAAGATATATTTAGCCAAAGGAATTTTTAAAGTGGGTATTTTATTTAAACATGTGGGATTAATTAACTTTGGCTAAATTTATAATATATGGGTTTTTGGGTTATTTATATAGAAGGAATTATATACTATAGGAAAGGGTTATTTCAATTGGGATTTAAATAATAATATTAGAAGTTAATATGACAAATGAACTTTAAAGCGCTAAGTACAAAACATTAGAATAATGTATTTAACTTATGCTTGCATGAAAGGGTTTTTATTGAATATGGCATGACTTTCCTAAGTAAAATAGGATTTTACATAGGAAATTTTTTTTAGAAGTGAATGAGTGTGATGATGAATGTTTTTTATTTATTTAAAGTACTTAGGTTATTCCAATTATTGGGCCGAGGGTCCGGTCCCTCCAAAAGTCAAGGAAATGCCTTGAGCCCCTTTAATCTTCAAATACCTTAGCACTTAGGGGAAATTAGTAAAATGTTTAGGGAAAGATGAGAAAGGAAGTTAATAATCTGACTTTGCCTTGCTTTGTCTTTCTTCAAGTGTTTTTATCTGCCTTTGCACTTGTGATGAAATTTTAAAAGTTTAACCATCTAAAGACATCATTCATCACATGTAATTCAGCAACATCATCTACCTACCCTACCTACTTTACTCTACCATTTTTTCTTCTTTATTAGGGTGCACTTAGACTGGCAAACACTTATCACACTTTTTCTTTTACATATGGAAATCTATCTGATTCTAACCTTATTACATCCAAGGGCTTAGATTAAATTGTTGAGCTCCTTTTATTCACTCTACCTATCTACTTATCTGCCAAGATTAAACAGTTTGGTCAGATTTTATTCTCTATCTCTAAAGCATGAAATTGAAAAATGAACTAGCCAAGCTTAAACTGTTTGACTATTCATCAATTGTGGCATGAGATAAAAGCTGCACATAATTTGTTTATTACATCAGAGAAAAAGTAGTGGCATTTAGATTTGCACACTTTCCTTGGCCTTTATTTTGGTGGGGTTCATTTTCTTTCACTTTTTTTTGGCCATTTTTATTTTTTCACCCTTTGATTTTTCTTTTAGGGTATACCCTCTTTACATTTTATAAATTTTTTGATTTTTTGAATATATGGAACACCTTTGCAACAAGAAAAAGGTTTGACATATTGCATAGTTCATCAAGTCAATCATGAAAAATGACACCTATTGGTATAGGAGTCTAACAGGCTTGAAACGCAAGCTTGGGTTTTTTCACCCATCGATGTTTGGGCCAAAACCATGATGAGATTGCAACATGTGATGGATGAGGATGATAGTAGATGACGAGACGAAAACAATGATGATAGTAGATGCATATCTCAACAAGTGCAAGTCAAAAAGAGTTTTGTTTTGGAGGGCTAGATAGACGTCCTTAAGTGGAGAAAAAGGTAAATCGAAAGGCTGTTCCAACATCTAGTTAACAAGTATGTTTTAGAGTTAATTTATGTGCATAAGATTTGTGTTTTTTCATGTTGTTTGGGCTGCAGAGGTAGGGGATATACAACACTGTTTAAGAGGGAAGTTGGGTGGTCTGAGAAGTCTAGGATTTCTTTCCTAGCTCAGCCATAGAGATTCCTTCGAGGTCACAGAATGAACAGTCTCTTCTTCTTAGCTATTTGGGCAGATTATACTACTGTGGGTACAGGTATCCTGTAGGCTGTGTTGAGAATAAACCTCTGTAATATTCCAAAATTTGCAAGTAGCAAATTGGAATATTAATTTTTGCTTATATCATCTAGGAGATGAATAAAATGGGTAAAAGGCCCATGAGTAGGAATAAATCCCTCATAATGTGAAAAGGATCAATGGAATAGCTTAATTTTTCACCTTCCATTGTGAAAAGGGGCAAATGCATGAGGACAAGGTCAAGTTTGACCAAGTCAACAACGCTGCCTAAGAGGTGTAGCTTGCATGAGAAGACAGTGCAGTTTGAGAGGGAGGAATATTCTTTGTGGAAGAAACCCTAATGTGTGTGGTCCAGGGCAAAGAGGCATTCACTTGCATAAAAGGAGGGAGAGGCAGCCATAGTGGGACATCTTTGAGCATTTGATTATTTGTCTGATTAGACTATTTGCAGTCTCCGGCTATTCAGCTGAGTTGTAGTGCTACTTAGCACGAGGGATTCCTACTTAGGATTTCCTCTCCTTCTTGAGAGGCATATTGAAGGATTGATCTTCATTTTATCCACATCTTGTCTCAAGGCCAAAGCCACTTCTTCAGTCACTGTGTTATTTCTGCTGAAGTATAACATAGTGTTGCTGGGTGTTGCAGTGGAGGGGTTCCACAACACCTTTGCTTGGCTCATCTTTCAAAGGAGGGAGTTTCTATTCCTCGGGAAGGTTAGTAAGGAAGGTTTCCAGGGAATATTTTCATATCTTGGCATCAGGCCAAGCATCTCCCATCATAGACAGTGCAGTCCATTCTCCATACTCCGTTATTTCAGTGAGTACCTGCAGTGGGGGCTTGCACCATCATCTTGGAGGAAGAGATCTCCAGGGATAGGATCAGCCTATCATTTGAGAGATCTGTTGGAGGAGGTTTATTTAAGATTTCAAATCATCTTCAACCATGTCCAATTATTTTCTGAGTTGCAGCTGCCATCCAGCAACTTCAGCATTTCTGCAGATTTGCCAATTTCATGTATATTGTAGCCAATCCTCCCAAGGATTGTGTAATATTGTTGTATTAGTGTTTTTAGGGGTTGAGAGCTTGCTCCCCCACATTTCTTGAGCTGATATTTATATATCATTATATTTTCATGTTATATGTTGCAGTGTCTCCATATAAACTGCATAGTCATAGCTTGGGCACATTTATGTAGCATTGCTTTGTCATATTTCTTGTACATGTTCTATTGAGGCTTTCATTGCTAAGCTTGAGTGATTAATTCCTCAAAGCATTGTACTCTCTTGCTACTATATTATAAATTTATCAACTATTTACATCTTCATGTGTCATGGCTCATTAAAATAACGCTGTGTATTCAATCCTTGTTCAAGTATTTTTGCAGTCCCTTCATTGGGCACTTCTTGAGAACATCTAAGTGTGGGAGATCTGTTTAACCCACTTAGAAGGATTTATTTGGAGCCTCCTCTTGGATTTATCACTTAGACACATTTTTCTAAGGGATCCAGGTCCTAGTTTCAAATCTTGTAGCAGCCATTCCTAGAAAATGCAATTTCCAGTCATGCCTTGCTAGCTGTTCTAGATTTAGAATATTACAGTGGTATCAAAGCAAATTTCTTGGCTCAGCCTGTGAGTCTCAGCCTAAGAAGATCAAAAGATTGAAGAGGATGGGTTTTATCTCATCATATTTCATATCCATGAAGAGCCTCCCTAAGGAGGATAAGCAGAAAGAAGAGGAAGGACCCTGCACTTCCTATTCTCATCAAGGAGATAGAGACATGAGCAGGAGAAATACTCCATCTTCTGAAGGATAAAGAGGGGATAAGCTTAAAAATATTCTTCCTAAATCTGTACATATTATTCATGAAGAATTCAAGAAGATTAGGAGGGAGATTTATGGATAATATCCAAAATATTTTGAATCTAAAGCAAACTCTAGATTGATGTATGAGGAGTGTGAGCAAGCAGCTACACATCCTAACACACAGCGCAGTCACATGCCTAGGATTGCCGGAAGAGAAATGGAAAGAGGATAAGAAGTTGCTAGGAGGGAAACCCTTAGTGATTTCTTGAAAGAGTATAAGTTTCAAACTCAGAAATTCCGAGATCATCTCAGTTTTTCAGAGTTTTGAAAGATGAAGGTGAAAGGAAGAGAGCAACAGGATAGATTTCTTCTATCTATCTTTGAAGGTTCACCTACATGTTCAGCCAAAGCTTGGGTGGAAGAGTTAGATACCTTCTTGCAGTAACACCAAATTCCTGAAGATGAAGCCATCAAAGATGCAGCGCTGCATATGAGAGGTAAGGCCTATGCCTGGTGGATCTTTGAATCATTTTCTTTAAGAAATGTAAACATTACATCTTATGCAAGTTTCACTAAGGCCTTAGTGAAAAGATTTGATGGGGATTCATGAGCCACACATGGTGGATCTAAACAAGGAAACTCAAACAAAACCCTTGCATGAGAATGCAATTCCATTTCAGAAAACCGTGAAGGAGGTTGAAAACTTGCACCATACCTTGCCGGGAGAAAGTCTTTCATCTCACACCTTTGAGCAGGGGAGCATGGAGATCTCTTTTTAAAAAATGGATCCAATCATTGGAGGGTTGCCCATTCATGTTGTAGAGATTGAGGGCAACAACGCTGTCATGTCTAGATATTATCTAGTGCCTCATGCAGAGGAAGGAGGAGCTCTTGCTCCAAATAGAGGGATGCTTGCATCTTTGCAAGGAAGTCCCCATGATCTCATGAATGGAGATCAACGCACAACTCATATTTTACATGTGCCATTGTTGAGGAGGTGTGGAACCATGGAGACAAAAGGAGAAGGTAGGGACAAAACCCAACATTATGAGATGAGGAGTACACATCCCTATTCATTCTTGGAGGTTGATGCACCTAGCAAGGTGATTGGATTACGCAGTGGAAGCATGGAGAGTTCTCTCCATTCATATATTCAGTCATCTCTTATTGAGGATGTCTCATTGCACGGAGACATTTTGCCGGGGAGACCACTGGATCAGCAGAGGAGGATGGATGCTTCACATGTTGGGGCACCACTAATTGATTTCAGAGGAGTGGGAACCTTGGGAGAGCTTGATATAGTGCTGGGAGTCTGGGGTAGACCCAAGGAGAGAGATAGCATTCTCTCAACATCATCAGTACCCACTTCCATTTCAAATTCCGCGCTGTGGCAGAAGCAGCAGGGGAAGGATAGCAGCCTTCCAAATTGCATCTTTGGCATGGGATATGTCAAAGCAGATGGTGACCATATGATAGGTGCTCTTCATGAGAGATCATCAGTCACTATGGAGGATAGATCCCTATTGGAACTTCCAGCTGTTGGTGGAGTATTCCAAAAATATTTTTACTTGCATGATTTTGGATGGCTAGTTGCATGAGGAGGGATACTCAATCAGAGATGAGGTTCATCTACCATCATGGTAGGATCTTCTTTCCTAGAGCTTCGAAGCTCAAGGAGAAGTCACTACAAGAAGCTCAGGAGGATCTCCTTTTCAGCCCCACTTTTTATTTGAGAGCATACCACACCATGATGGAGGGGTATTTTTGGATGGGCTTTGAGGAGGAGATATAACAACATATGAGGAGATGCATGGATCGGATACAGATGGAGGAGAAACATGAATCTTTGAGAGAGTTAGCACAACCACCTCTTTTCTCTTTGAAGATGAGAGTAGGCTCACTTATGAGCCACTCCACTTGTATGAGTAGAACATATGGTAAGGGTGATGATTATTTATATGATGTATGTCCCTTAACCATACAGGTGCAGGATGTTGCTCCAAGGAGGAGCATTATTTCTTTAGAGCTTCATGGTCTAGTTGAGGCCATAAGCATGATTGATGGGCCTTCCCTAGGAGGACTTGGGGAAGATAGATATTATGGAGGACATGCCCATTGTACACCTTACATTATTCACTTCCTCCATACTTATGAGGATATTGGAGCAACAGGAAAGTGGTAGAGAGGCCACTCTTTTTATCAGTCTCTATTGCAGTGGAGAGTCAAGCTGCGCTTGTTGCACTTGAGGGACCATTGTACTTCACATTTGTTACACATGGCAGCAAGTATTATTCTCATTTTTACTCCCTATGGTTCTATTGTTGCTGTCTTTATGAAGAGCATGCTTGGGAGAAAGACACATTATGTGGATGTGTCTTTTGAGGGAGAAATTCCTCACACTTTTTGCACTACATGTTTTAAGGGGAACATGAGATATGGTATGGTCAAATTGATAAAAAATTTGTTTCCTTATGAGGTGAGCCATATGATGGATGAGATGCCATATGATGATGACTTCCAACTCATCATATATGGGGATGTTTGGGCCAGCATGATTTGCAACGTTGGAGGAGAGATCTTTGGAGATCTAGTTCTCATCTTGCCACTTGAGGGAAAAATTATTGTAGCCCATGATCAGCCAACACTCTACACTCATCATAAGTGGAGAGATGGACAACGTGGGGTAGGCTACATTGTCTACCATAAGTAGAATTTCAACCCACCTACTTTACTGGAGCCAAAGGTGGAGGATAGTTTCCAGGAGTTGCCTAGTTGGAAGGTGACCCATTTTGCATGGCTCATAGCTTGGGGATGGAGGATCCATATGGGAGAGATAATTCCCATCAAACTTCTGCTATAGGGTAACCTGCTTGGGTGGTTGGTTTTCGTAGATCCCTCTCAGGGCTTTCCGGTGCCCGAGGCAGATAGTCAGATTAGCTATGATGTTCACAAAGATGGCATGAGTATGTTCATATTAGCTTGAAGCAACTTAAAAGAATACAATAGAGAATTACCTCTTTGACGGTTTTGGAATCTCTTGGAGAACGCCGAGCAGCAAAGTAAGAGTCCTTCCTCGCTGGCTCCAAATCTGAGATCTGCAATCAGTCAAAGCACCCGCGTAACTTCTAATATAACAAGTATTCTATCAATTAAATCAACAATAAACATCTAGCTTATACACATCTGAGCCATTCATATCATCTAAACAAATATTGAAATAACAATATAACATTAAGCATCGAATGGACAAAACGAACATAGTTCTATTGATTTTGAAGGAAGGAGGATTACAACCATCGGTTGTACCAAGCCCTCCTCAGTCTCCCAATCTCTCTTCTCTATCAAGTGAAGAAGTCCAAGCCAACAAGCTCTCTAGGAGCCTCTTTGACTCTTGGCCTTCACAATGTCACACTATTCTCTATTCCACAAGTATGTAAGAACTTTTGAGCAATCCTTCGACCTTCAATTAAGAGCCTTCAGCTCCTTCTTATAGGAGAGGGAGAAAGCCATTGTTGCCCTTCTCTTTCCACTAGTTTGGAATGGAAAAGGCTTAGATGTTTCCTTGATCTCCATGCTTTTGCATCTCTTGGAGTTCAGTCTTCTATGGCAATGACCAATAATGAACTGGTGCTTCTGCAGTTTCCTTTGTGCACTGACTCCTTCGTGAGGGAAAGTCGGAGATTCAAATCTTTCTCCGTGCTCTTTTCCCAATTCAAACTTAAAACACGGGTAACACGACCATCAAGTGTAAATAGAGCGTTGCCCTAGCCACTAACGCGGCCAATATATTTCTTGACTGCGTTATAACGCCCTTGTTCTGTTCTGTATATGCGTTACCCTGACAGAAATAGGTTTAATTTAGGTCTTTGTACTTCTTCCATATTTGTCTTCCCCTCTGAGCTGATGAGGAGGTATTTTGACCTGTAACAGATGCCCCCTAAAGTGTGAGGTCAGAGACGAAGACGATGGCTGAAATACTTTATAATTTTGTAGAGAGAGAGAGATTGAAAGACCGAGGAAAACCTGAAACAACAACATATGTCAGAAAATATAGTATTTGCCAAGAGTCGGGCATGTCCCATGCTCTGTAGCTTTAAACAACATGATTTCTCTAGAATAGAGATATGAAGAATCTATCCACCAATAGGCACAATGTGGAAGTGTCTGTCATAACAGGATCAGGCTGAAAAAGCTGTCTCCATAAACAATATCGCAGCTTGGGGAAGAGAACACAACTTTAATGGTGTAGCCCTTTGCCCCAAGGTCTTGACCACCGATTCACTTAAACTGCATATTCCTCAACATGTGAATGAAGGAGTTGTCGTCGAACATGTGAGAAATCGTCTGATTACCAGTCAATAATGAAAACTGTTAACAGACGCGAAGGTGGCCACCGATAATGATGATGGTCCCTAAGATGCCCAATACAATCTAGCGAGTGTGAATAAAAGGAGTTGAAGTCGAACACTCGTAGAATCATTCGACCAAGAGCCAATGATGAAGACCCTTGATCAAACACAAGACTACCTGCCACTGATGTCTGCAAGTATCTGGGTACTGATGTGTTTTTGGATCAACTTCCTAGATAAGGTGTTGAAGTCGATAGGAAGTGATCTGTCGAAAGGTAGGCACTAAGGCGTCCTACATCAGTCAACACGAAACGGAAACCAACTGATTTTGTTTATGATTTGAGATAAGGAAGAGTGAATGGGAACGTCAGACGACAAATAATTTCTGGCATAATGAACGGTTTGGTTGATAATAGGAGCAGTAGATAGCGAGATCTGCTTGAACAATAGAAGGCACTCTAGCAGGGTACTAGGCAGCTGAAGCGTGTTGAACACCAAAGAGTGTGTTAGGATTTACCGGTGCAGGGACACTGGGAAATGAAGGCTAATACTCATATATGGTAGGGTTCGGCTAACTGCGAAAGAGTTTTCTGGGAAGTGCCATGTTCAAGAATTTTTCTGCCAAATCGACCTTTTTGAAAATGTAACAGAGGTAATATCCATCTTGTCCAAATTTTTCCCCGTCTGATTAAGTTTAACGAGTCCAGACGAGTAAACTCGGTGAATTTTTCATTTTTAAAGAGTCTGAAAAATGTCAGGAAAGACAACTCTGTGCCCCATCTGATTCAGTTTAACGAGTCCAGATGAGCAAACTCGGTGAATTTTTCATGTTTAGAGAGTCTGAAAAATGTCAAGAAAGACAACTCCATGTTCTGTATGATTAGGTTTAACGAGTCCAGACGAGAAAACTCGGTGAATTTTTCATGTTTAGGGAGTCTGAAAAATGTCGTAAAAGACGGCTCCATTGGGGTACCTTTGTCATGTCTTGATCACCGGGCACGGCAAAGGGGTAATAGTAAGCCCGAAACAGTTCATTTTCCGTAAGTTAGTCCATCGAATCCGGAAAAGTGAGAAATCTATGTTCAATGGACGTCTACCTCATTTTGTTATGAATACGAGGAGACGAAGTAAACTCAAACTTCTTTGTGAAATTTTAACGAGTCCAACAAAGAAAACTCGGTGCCTCCGTGAAATTTTAACGAGTCACGTGGAGAAAAATCGATGCCTCCGTGAAATTTTAACGAGTCATGGGGAGAAAACTCGAATTTACTTTTTCTGTTTAAAGAGTGTTGAAAAAGAGGAAAATAATGGCTCCTTGTTCTTTGTCTCAGTAGTTTAACGAGTCTGACAAAGGTGACTCGGGATTTTTTCGGTTTTATGAGCAAGAAAAAGATTCCTAAAAAGAATGCTCAGTGCTTCTCCATAGTTTTTACGAGCCTGAAGAAGAAAACTCTAGGTTTTTCGGATTAACGAGCAAGAAAAGACCAAAAAAGAACGCTCGATGCCAACAACTTCGTATAAGTTTAACGAGCCCGAAGAAGAGAACTCGAGGTTTTTCGGATTAACGAGCAAGAAAAATACCATAAAAAGAATGCTCGATAAAACATGTGTGTCTGCTCATAAATCTTGATCCCTTATAAGAATCATCAATACCAAATCTCAAGAGTTGCGACATGTGTACAGCGAGGAATCACGACTTTTCCGACTGACTTAAGAGAGTCATGCCCCAGAATTTGCTATAAGAAGGTCAGAAGACATTCATTTTCACTGTTTCGAGTGCTGTGAAGAAGCTCTGGAGTGCAAAAGGGGTGAAAACTTCAGCTGGTGATTACGGTCGATCCGGGCAACAGTTTTCTATTCCGCGAGATCCAGGTAAGAGCTAGAACCTCCTGTTATCCTTTAATTGCCAATTTTTTAGTTTTTACTGGTTCAAAATTAGGAAATTTTGAGGCCCTAGAAAAATATTTGCGCCTAACGCGGGTCAGGAGTACAACAGCCGCGTTAAGCGCACAACCCGTGAGGGATGTAAGCGTTAGAACGCTCTGTTTTGTATTAGTGACTGCGTTAGGCGCAACATGCTTTCTAGCAACTCAATTTTTTCATTTTTGATGTGGTCCAGGCAAATTTTAATCGGTTGAAAATGTTGCATTTGCAGGCGTTCAACTGTTAATCATGAGTATCTGGCGAGAAAGAGAGCATGAGCGGGAAGAACGAGAAATGGTAACGGATGCAGCGAGCTTAATGGCTCTTCGGAGATGCGGATTGCTCAAATATGCCCGTTTAGAACTGATGAGGGGTCAAGAGGACCTCCTGAGGTGGCTGATCCAGCAGTGGGATGAGAGACATCATGTCTTTCGGATTGGTGGCAACGAGCTCGCCATCGAAAAAGATGATGTTTACTTTTTGACCGGCTTGTCATGTCGTGGGGCGAGGCCCAACTTGACGGGGTCCAAAGCTGACCCTCGTTCTACTACTGATTTGATCCATGCGCACTGCATACGTGGCACCCAGGCTGTGAGTAACCGGATACCTATTGCACAGGTGACTCTGAGACCCTTGCGGTCTATTCTATGGATGATTGTTCGCTTGGCAGGCGCCAAGAGTCAGCATGTGGCTACCAAGGCCCAGATTCTCCTAGCCTTAGATTGTATGCAGCCTCAGGTTTTTGACTGGTGTGACGGTGTAGTCCGTCGGGTCCGAGCAGAGCTTACTGCATGCAAGACCCGTACTCAAAGAGAATTTGGGTACGGAACACTGATTGTTTCTTTCATACTGGAGCGGATACCACTGATGAGGCCCAGGATCCCAACAGCGCCATTGGGTCCACGCGAGCCGAGGCAGGCTCGGTGGGCCACTTTGCTTCCATGGACTAGAGAGGGTCCCGTCCGTCACTGTTTCGATGAGGGATTTTTTGATTGGCTGGACTCTCAGATCATCATGATTGAGGATTATCCCTATGCAGGGATGAACTTCACAGGCGATCCCGAGCTAGTCCTGCCCCCTGGCACCCAGTGGGGGCCCGATGGTAAGAAAAAATGATCAGATGTTTTCAAAGAAGTTTTTTGTTTTTAGCTTTTGAATGTTTATGTAAATTTTTTTTTTTTTTTTTTTTTTGAAAAGGGGTGAAAATGAAAATTTGACATGAAACTTTTGTTTGCTTGACACAGATGTGGCACCCGTCTGTCCAGCTGGGGCCCCTCGCCATGCACGGCGAGGATTGCAGCTACCCGCGGCTGGCGCACCTATAGAGGAGGCGGAAGCCGGCGACGGCGATGATACCTAGATTTTACATGAACTCTCCAGGAACCTGGAGGGTCTGAGTATGGGTATACCACCGCTTCCTATGCGGGAGGTTCCAGTTCGTCTGCAGCGGCATACTGTGGGTGTGCCAGAGAGATATCTGGTTCCTCTGAGGAGGATGGCTAGAGCAGTTGTATGCTATTATGAGCATCAAGCTTAGCTGTTTGGAGTAGATGTATTAGTGTCAGAGCATGGCTTAGTGAGCCAAATTTTGTAAAACACCCCGAGTTTTGGGAGATTTTTCTTTTTGATGTTTTCTATGTACTGGACACAACATATATCTATATATATATATATATATATATTTTTGGTGATTTTGTGTTTTTAAATTTTTATGCATTTTTTGATGTGATAAAAATATATGTACTCATGAGTAAATCTTTTACAATAAATGTGACAAATGCCAATCTAACACATAATTTTCCAAAGAATCAGCTAATGCATTAAATTCCCTAGGAACGTGCTCAAATGTGATTGTTTGAAATTGACGTTCTAAAAGTCGCACTCGTAAAAAATAACGTAACAACACAGGGTGGCGGACGCGATAATGATTGTTTAGCTGCATAATGATGAGTTGGGAATCTAACCTGACCACTAAATCGGAGATGTCACGAGATGCCGCTTCCGTGAGGAGTTGGATCACTGACATGTACTCGGCCACATTGTTGGTGGCGTTACCCAGGAAGATCCCCCCAGAACCAAGAAGGTCCGACTCAGGAGTATAGAGAACCCAAGCAGCTGAAGCAATGTGCCTAGTGTGACGACTAGCACCGTCTGCATACCCGACGTATGATAACGAGTGTGATGACATCTGTGCGAAAGAAAAAGATTACATGAGAAAAACACTTCAAACCAAACAAATAATCCAGAAGCATCAAAATAAAAATAGGCAAAGCTTATATACATAAAATTACAAAGCATATGCCTAGTGTGAAACTAGGCAAAATACTTCTTCAGATAGAGCCCGTTGCGGGGCTCCTCGAGTGGAATTCCATTACAGTCCTGTAGTTCGTAAGCTCCTTTTGAGAGGGCTTTAGTAACGATGTAAGGACCGAGCCACAATGGTTGGAGCGTTCCTGCCCCCAAGAGGTCGTGTTTTTGATCATAAAGTAGAACAAGATCGCCCTCTTGGAAAGAACGAGGCTTGACAGATTTGTCGTATTGGGCTTTAACTCGGCGCTGGTGAGCTTCGAGTGCTAGTGTAGCATCTCGACGAGTTTCGTCCAAGTGATCGAGCGAGAGCAAGCGCTCTTCTGTGGTGGTTGTGCCGGGCAGGAATTCAACGGCTAGTTTAAGCGATGGGATTTCACACTCAATCAGGAGTACTGCCTCCAGGCCGAAAGCAAGTTGGAAAGGTGTAAAGCCTGTGGCAGTTTTAACTGACGTTTGGTATGCCCATAACGTGGAATATAACTTCCTATGCCATGTAGTTTTATGGTTTCCGACCAATCTACGAATCATGGTTTTGAGGACGCCATTTACGGCTTCTACTTGACCATTGGCTTGAGGATAGTAAGACAAAGATTGATCTTGTCGAAAACCTAGCATGGATGTTAATTCGGTCATCATATGATTTTGGAAGTGAGATCCATGATCTGTGACAATCGATAGGGGTACGCCGAAACGACAGATGACCTGATTAAACAGGAAGAGAGCGGCGGTTTCGCCATCGGCCTTAAAAGTGGGAAGGGCTTCAGCCCATTTCGTAAAATAATCGACCGCAACCACGATGTAGTTGTGTCCGTTTTCCGAAGCGGGATTGCAGGTGACGAAGTCAATTCCCCATTTAGCGAAAGGACCGACGGAGATAACCGGGTGAAGGGGGGCAGGATGTGCGCACATTTTCTTTGTGAAAATTTGACATGGATGGCACTTCTGGACTGCTGCAATGCAATCTTTAAACAAAGTGGGCCACCAGTAACCGGCGCGCAAGATTTTTTGGGCAGTAGCTATGCCCAAAAGATGACCACCACATGCCCCCACGTGGCAGTCATTCAAAACGCGTTCTGCCTCATCGATAGTGAGACAACGTCGGAGAATAGTATCAACACCACGACGATATAGTGTATCGTTTAGCACGAGGTAGTGCTTTGCTTGGTGGTGGATACGACGACGGTCATCAGACATGAGAGCTAGGCGGAAGCGTTGAGTTTGTAGGTAGACTAAGATGTCTCCATACCAGGGGTCTGAAGATTCGACCAAGTAGACAGATTCATCAAGGAATGGATCATGAGCTACCTCTGCTGGGTCGATTCTGGGAAGGTCCGATAGTAATTCGGCGAAGACCAGGGATTTCTTTGCTTTGGCAGCTGTGAACACCAAATCAAATTGTTGGAGGATGACGATCCATTTGGAATATTTCCCTCCAATAATTTGTCCAGACAAGATATGTCGCATGGGATTCTCCAAAGCAATCACCGTAGTCTGTCGCAGCAATATATAATGTCGGAGTCGGGTGACGGCGAAAACTACCGCCAGAGAGAGTTTCTCCACATGTGAATAACGTAATTCAGGTCCGATTAGACCTTTTGATAAATAGTAAATCACATGTTCGCTGTCGTCATCGTGTACTTGAACCAAAACCATTCCAAGTGAGGATGGTGATGCTGCGAGATAGAGGAGAAAGTCGTGTGAATAATCGGGGGCACTAAGGAGTGGGGCTGAAACAAGTGCTTGTTTCAAAGCATCAAATGACCGTTGAGCTTGGTCATCCCACAAGTATAGTGTTCCTTTCTTCAATAATCGCATGAAGCCTTTCGTCATCTCAACATAGTTAACGATGAAACGTCGCAAAAAGTTTTCCTTCCCCTGCAAGCTTTGGAGTTGAAGGATGGATTGTGGTGCCGGCAATTCAATAATTGCTTTTACCTTATCGGGATCAACCCTAATCCCGTGCTTGGAAACAATGAACCCTAACAATCGTCCGGACTCGACCATAAATACGCATTTATGAGGATTCAAGCGTATATTGTAGAACCTGCACCTAGCAAAAATTTCTCTTAAATGAGCCAGGTGGTCTCGTCGCTTCTTGGAATGAGCCAGGAGGTCATCCAAGTATGCTTGTACAATATGTCGAATATCATGAAAAGCATAGTCCATAGCCCGTTGAAAAGTTGCTCCAGCATTCTTCAGGCCGAATGGGAGCTTTTTATACGCAAAGATGCCCCAAGGACAGATGAAAGCAGTTTTATGCTGGTCGTCTTTTTTTATGGCAATCTGGTTGTATCCCGAGAATCCGTCCATGAAGGAAAAAGATTCGCATCCGGCACAATCGTCGAGAATTTGATCAATGAACGGCGTAGGATAGTTGTCTTTTGGACAAGCGGCGTTCAGATCGCGATAATCGACGCAAACTCGAATAGTGCCTTGTTTTTTATCAACGGGAACCGGATTGGAAACCCATTCAGTTAAGGGAACGGGGTAAATGAAGCCAGCGTTTAAAAGTTTTTCTACTTCGACCTTAATGGCGGCTGCTTTGCGCGGGTGGACAGGTCTGAGTCGTTGCCGGACAGGTTTAGCATTGTCATAAGTCTTGATTTCGTGCTCGACAATAGAAGGATCTATGCCGGGCATTTCGTCATAAGACCAAGCAAAGACATCGCGGAATTCTTTAAAAAGAGATGTGAAGGACACCATTTCCTCAGGATTGTAGTTGGATCCAATCTGAATATTTTCCACGATACCCGTTTTGACTGAGATATCTATGAGTAGAGTCTTGGAAAGATTACCCATGTTCCCTTCTGAATCGATAGTGTGGACAGTCGTATAAGAGGAGGGAACTATCTCAGGTTGGTCAAAAAACGGGATTTCAGTTTTTATCGCCTCCGAATCAATCGTCGAAGTGCGATGGTGGAACTCTCCCCAAGGTCATTCTTCTAATGACATGATCTCTCGAATAGCTTCGTCTGTAGGCCAGACTTCATTGAGGATATCCTTAGAGAGAACTGTTATGGGAGAGAGGGTTGTACCTGTGGTCGAAACCATATCAGTGGAGGGTTCAGATGCGACTTGAATGGCTTGGTAAGCCAACTCAACCGGCGAAAGCGGCATCTGATCTCCATAGGAATCAATTTCTGAAGGAGCCGGAATGATCCATGGGTCGATAGAGCCATCCGAAGAGGTGGATATCATTGCAACCGTGTTTGGGATCTGAGGCGCCGGTAGAGGAAAACAACCCAGTAGGGAAGATGCCTTCAGAAGACCGGTACCGATACTGACGTAAGTGTCAGGGACACCTCCTATTAAGGGTACAGAGCTACTTGGTAAAGTGGAATAATCAGGGGTGCAGAAGGATAGCTGATCGACCGTGACTATTTTCCCATCCAATGGATATAGGATGAGTCGAAAGACCGAAGACACGATGGCGGTCATAGCATAAGACCAACTGCGACCGAGCAATAGATTATAGTCGAGATGACGCTCTACGACTTCAACGTCCACATTTACCGTTTTCCCACCAAGAGTGACGGGAAAGCTAGCAAGGTATCCTTTGGGTAGGAACGTGTGGCCATCGAAAGCTTTCAGGGAATTCGATGGCGGGGTTAGAGTAGGAGAACCTAAATTCAGCCAGCAAGCTTGTGACATAACACAGGTCGAAGCACCTTCGTCTATGACAGTGCGATGGATGGGTCTCCCTTTCGACACCACTTGCACCTGGAATGCGAGTTGATGCGAGAGGCTAGGTTTAGCCTTTTCCATATCAAAGACTTCTAGCATGGAATCCTGGGGATCTATTCCGCCAATGGCCGAAAGCAAGGCTTTCCTTTGTGCTGGACAGGTTTGTAATACTTCAAGTGCAGACACGGCTGACGGTGCCTGCGCCAAATATTCTACAATATTGTAGTTTTGGGCTGCACGTGTAGAGGTATTATGAGTCGTGCGTCGAAGTGTCCCTTTTGGGGGACGAATTACAGGTTCAGCATTAGGCCTTTCGATATGCAAATCGTTAGGCGGCGGCGGATTGGAACTAGTTCCAGATTCCTGAGCATCTATGGTAGGGGCTCCATAAAGCTTGGCGCGAGTTTGAAGGTCAATAATCTCGATGCCATAAATGGCAGATGGTCCTTCGCCAGAAGGATTCGAACCACCATTGCCCCGTTGATGGGGTTGTGGCGGGTTGTCAACCATATGTTGATGTTGCTGCTGTTGATTGGGGAAAGGATTGTGAAGAACGACAGGTGTTCTCCCAGAGTCATTGTTAGCAATAAAATCAGTGCATTCTTGCAACCAAGGACATTTGTATGTCAAGTGGTCCTCCGCACAGATTTTACAAGGAAATCTCATGGGTTTATCCTTTCCTTTTTCATTAGCAGCATTTTTCTGATTGGAGTTATTCTGATTATTCGACTGCTCTTCCGAAGAAGATGTTTTCTTCTTATTCTTCCTATTTTTCCCGTTGGGTTTTTGTGAGGTTTGCACCGAATTTACCTCAGCGGAAGGGAGAGGAGTCGTTTGATGGGGGCGGTGGCAGCCGAGGATGGCTGGGAGGTTTGCCCCCGAGACTGATTGGTGGCTACACCAGAGATCGCGCCAACGAGACCATCGGCATGAGCTCCGGTTTTCTTAGTAGCCGGAGGGTTCGGGTTACCAGGGGCATGGGGGAGCAGATCGTAAAGCGTGCCGGATTGTGAATAGATCAAATCCAGGTGCTGGGCACGACGAATACATTGATCTTCTGTCACCGCACCAGAAAGGCCAATGTCTTTAGAGATATGGGGTAAAAGAGACTTGCAAAACCAATTTGCTAAGAGATGGTCCGGAATTGGCGCTTTGACAAGCCTCCTCCTACGTCTCCATTCATGAATATGGTCGGAGATGTGGGTGGCGGTGTCTTGGCGCAGTGATGTTAACAATTCTGTGCCGGTTTCCACTCTAATTGGTAGTTGAAAGTTCTTTAAGAAATCCGTCGCTAAAGCACCAAACGTATTGATGGTGGCGCGTGGTAATTCAATGTACCACTTGGCGGCATTGCCTGTAAGGGTGCGGGAGAACAGTCGAAGGCGGACACTATCATCTACCATAGAATTAGATATGGACCAAAAATGGAAGGTAATGATGTGTGCGGCCGGGTCATCTCCATGCTTCCCGTCGAACTTCGGGATATCTGAAGGAATCTTATGCGGTATAGGAGGCCAAAGCGAGTTGTGATTGATGGGGTCGTTTGTCAGCTTATGGATGTCGGGTATGTCCAAAGCTGCCAAGAAAGGCAATTGTGGATTTTCCCCCGAGTCTAACCAAGGCAGTATGGGCTGACTATTTGGACCATAGGGTCCCCCCATCCATGTGTTACCAGAAGGGTAAGTGGGACTTTGATAAAAACCTTCCATAGGTGGAGGAGTAGGAACATACAGTTGTTGTCCATAGGGCATAGTGTATTGAGGGGAAAATGGTTGGTTGCCCCCAGCGTAAAAGTGCCCTCCCACTCCAGATGGAGGTTGGGGTTGGTTAGTCCAAATGGATGCAATAGAGTTTCCCAGAGGCATACTAGTATTTGCATAATTTGGCAACGGTATAGATCCTACACCTATGTTTGAACCACTTAAGGGGATAGTATTTACAATGGGTTGTCCCATTTGTCCTAAGGATTGCATAGGAAGAGAAATATTCCCTGCTACTTGTGTACTGATAACACTGCCCCCTGGTATAGTGGCCAGGGGGTTTGAACTCAACAGAGGGTTCCAACCGAAAGGGTTGCTAAAGGGCACCAAAGTAGTCGTGCTCGTGAGAGGAGCTACCGTGGTCCCCAACGTGGTCACGGTAGGAGTAGATGCCGAAGGGTTCGGTAAACTACTGGCAGTTGTGTTGACCATAGGGTTGGGGGTAGGCATAGGTTGACTACTGGGGTTACCCAGTAATGACATAGAACTGACCACCGGCGGGGAGGATGATGCCGAACCAGGAATGGTTGCCATTGGTATCGACCTTGTGGATACCGGTGGAGAAATAGATGTTGGTGTTGCCGTAGACATATCTTGGCGTGGTGGAATCTGGATTATCACCGGTCCTAATGAATCAGTGAGCGGAGGATTGTAATTAGGTACAACGCCTTCAGTGAAAGGGTCCTCCGGGAGTTCCGGCTGATAAGGGTCCATGTGATGATCCAGATTAGTCAAAGGAGACTGCTCTTCCGTAGAAGGCCCGGGTTCACCAAGGTTCAATCTTTCCTCTAAGGTGAGAGGAGGTAGACCTTGCTGTCGTCTAGACTGACGGCGTGGGTTAGGGGACGCCACGGTGATCGGTTTAATTTTAACAAATTTTATTTAAAATGTGATATATTATGAAGTCTCAAGTGACAGTAACCACACACTTACTAAAAAGAAAAAGACTCTCTAAAATCAATCAACAAGCAGCCAGTATAGGGTGCCCTGTCTGAGTACTACCGTTCACTGGTGATGAAATCCAGTCTCACAATAGCATACAGAGAGGGTTGGTCGAAAGTACAGTTACGGTTACTCTAGAGCTTCACCCGAACCCCAGACGATAGGTGTAAGCACTCTCGTGAAGACGAGTACCCTCCTAAAGACTGAAGAAAGAGTAGGTCCATCTGTTTCTGGTACCAGGACAGCCCGTCCCAGTCACCTTGTGTAAGTCCCTAAAAGTATAGCCACTAAGGATACCTCAAATCACATACACTATCAGGGGGGTCCACGGTCAAGGACAGTGTGCTATATGGGCAGAATACCTAGATCCCCCATCTAGTTTCGACATCCCTGAAGGGAACCCCAATATATAACACACCCACAGGATGCAGTCGAAGGCGGGCTACCTTCTAGTGCACCCAAGTGTTGTCTCGCGCTGAGCTCCGGTAAAGGAACGGTCCCAATAATGTGAGTGCAGCAGGATTTCACTCGTTAATGACTCTAGTTTTCAAGTTTTGAGATATTGGGTAGTTTTCTCACTGTCCTAACCCAAGATCCTAGCCTGAACTACTGTTTGTGTGAGCTCAAAAAGAGTTATTAGATTGATTTTATTATCGCTTTGTTTTTAGTGTACTTTGTTATTAGTCTGGCGGAGGGGAAATGGATGTATGAAGTATAGTGAGACTCTTGACTCAATAAACCATGCAAAACATGCTCTAGATATTAACTTCAATGAACAATGTTTCTACAAGGAGAGGTTTCTTGTTTCAATCATCCATGCACCAACATGTAAATAACACAGCTCAACTTTTAAGATTCAGCTTTCTATCTACCTCTTTTAACAGTCTGTGAATCAAACTTTCAGAATAAACTCAGCTTAAATGCAGAAAAATAATTAAAAAAAAAAAAAAATTCTCTTTAAAAAAGTAAATGCTTTGCACACTAACTAAATAAGAGAAACAAATAATCAATGCCAGTTTAGCAGACAAGCACAGGGATTCGGTCTGTGAAAGGTACTGGTGGCCAAAAAACTCCACAGCTAAAACACAGTCACGGAAGTGGACAACAGGGTTTTGGGCTGGGTAACGCTCTGTCTGTGAGAAAATACAGCGTTATAACACACTGTATTTAAGCCTAGACTGCGTTATAACGCACTGGATATACTGCATAGGTCGTGTTAACCAGGGAAAAGCTCTTCAGTTGGCTAGACAGGCACATGATTGAACTCTGCAAGCGTTTGGTATGTCTACTGGGCATCAAAAAATGGTCAGAAGGATACTGAACAGAGGAGAGAAGAACTAAAGGGAAAAATAGCCCGGAAACTATGGGGACACTCCCCAGCGGAGTCGCCAATTCTGCTATAGGGTAAACTGCTTGGGTGGTTGGTTTTCGTAGATCCCTCTCAGGGCTTTCCGGTGCCCGAGGCAGACAGTCAGATTAGCTATGCTGTTCACAAAGATGGTATGAGCATGTTCATATTAGCTAGAAATAAATTGAAAGAATACAATAGAGAATTACCTCTTTGACAGCTTTAGAATCCTTTGGAGAGCACTACGCAGCAAAGCAAGAGTCCTTCTTCACCGGCTCCAAATCTGAATCCTGCAATCAGTCAAAGCACCTGCGTAACTTCTAATATAACAAGTATTCTATCAATTAAATCAACAATAAACATCTAGATTATACACATCTGAGCCATTCATATCATACTAAACAAATATTGAAATAACAATATAACATTAAGCATCGAATGGACAAAACGAACATAGTTCTATTGATTTTGCAAGAAGGAGGATTACAACCATCGGTTGTACCAAGCCCTCCTCAGTCTCCCAATCTCTCTTCTCTACCAAGTGAAGAAGTCCAAGCCAACAAGCTCTCTAGGAGCCTCTTTGACTCTTGGCCTTCACAATGTCACACTTATTCTCTATTCCACAAGTATGCAAGAACTTTTGAGCAATCCTTCGACCTTTAATTAAGAGCCTTCAGCTCCTTCTTATAGGAGAGGGAGAAAGCCATTGTTGCCCTTCTCTTTCCACTAGTTTGGAATGGAAAAGGCTTAGATGTTTCTTTGATCTCCATGCTTTTGCCTCTCTTGGAGTTCAGTCTTCTATGGCAATGACCAATAATGAACTGGTGCTTCTGCAGTTTCCTTTGTGCACTGACTCCTTCGTGAGGGAAAGTCGGAGATTCAAATCTTTCTCCGCGCTCTTTTCCTAATTCAAACTTAAAACACGGGTAACGCGACCATCAAGTGTAAACAGAGCGTTGCCCTAGCCACTAACGCGGCTAATACATTTTTCTCCTGCGTTATAACGCCCTTGTTATGTTCTATGTGTGCGTTACCCTGGCAGAAATAGGTTTAATTTAGGTCTTTGTACTTCTTCCATATTTGTCTTCCCCTCTGAGCTGATGAGGAGGTATTTTGACCTGTAACAACTTCAGATCCAATTCCTCAAGGGGACCTCTAGACATCACTTTTCTATCCTCCTGAGTATTTCACCTTTACATGATGATGGCTTGATAGCTAACTTGCATGCTGAGGAGGAGCAATGTGGAGACTTGATTGATGAGATAGCATCACTTCCCTTGGAGGATATCATCATACATGGATGCTACAGGGAGAGGAAGAAAGAATACTTCAGTCCATCCTTGCACTTGCTTGAGGACAAGTAATCTTTGAGAGGGGAGGACTGTAATATTCCAAAATTTTCGAGCAGCAAATTGGAATATTAATTTTTTCTTATATCATATAGGAGATGAATAAAATGGGTAAAAGGCCCATGAGTAGGAATACAATCCCTCATAGTGTGAAAGGGATCAATGGAATAGCTTAATTTTTCACCTTCCAGTGTGAAAAGGGGCAAATGCATGAGGACAAGGTCAAGTTTGACCAAGTCAACATCGCTGCCTAAGAGGTGTAGCTTGCATGAGAAGACAATGCAGTTTGAGAGGGAGGAATATTCTTTGTGGAAGAAACACTAATTTGTGGAGTCTAGGGAAAAGAGGCATTCACTTGCATAAAAGGAGGAAGAGGCAGCCATAGTGGGACATCTTTGAGCATTTGATTATTTGTCTGATTAGACTATTTGCAGTCTCCGGCTGTTCAGCTGAGTTGCAGTGCTGCTCAGCATGAGGGATTCTTGCTTAGGATTTCCTCTCCTTCTTGAGAGGCCTCTTGAAGGATTGCTCTTCATTTTCTCCACATCTTGGCTCAAGGCCAAAGCCACTTATTTAGTCACTGCGTTATTTCTGCTGAAGTATAACATAGTGTTGCTAGGTGTTGCAGTGGAGGGGTTCCACAACACCTTTCCTTGGCTCATCTTTTAGAGGAGGGAGTTTCTATTCCTTGGGAAGGTTAGTAAGGAAGATTTCTAGGGTATATTTTCATATCTTGGCATCATGCCAAGCATATCCCATCATAGACAGCGCAGTCCATTCTCCATACTGCGTTATTTCAGTGAGTACCTGCAGTGGGGGCTTGCACCATCATCTTGGAGGAAGAGATATCTAGGGATAGGATCAACATATCATTTGAGAGATATGTTGGAGGAGTTTTATTTCAGATTTCACATCATCTTCATCCATCTCCAGTTATTTTCTGAGTTGCAACTGCCATCCAACAACTCCGGCATTTCTGCAGATTTGCCAATTTCATGTATATTGTAGCCAATCCTCCCAAGGATTGTGTAATATTGTTGTATTAGTGTTTTAAGGGGTTGAGATCTTTCTCCCCCACATTTCTTGAGCTGATATTTCTATATCATTATATTTTCATGTTATATGTTGCAGTGTCTCCATATAAACTGTGTAGTCATAGCTTGGGCACATTCATGCAGTAGTGTTTTGTCATATTTCTTGTACATGTTCTACTGAGGCTTTCATTGCTAAGCTTGAGTGATTAATTCCTCAAATAATTGTACTCTCTTGTTGCTATATTATACATTTATCATCTATTTACATCTTCATGTGTCATGGCTCATTAAAATAACGTTGTGTATTCAATCCTTGTTCAAGTATTGTTGCAGTCCCTTCATCGGGCACTTCTTGAGGACATCTAAGTGTGGGAGATCTGTTTAACCCACTTAGAAGGATTTATTTGGAGCCTCCTCTTGGATTTAGCACTTAGAAACATTTTTCTAAGGGATCCAGGTCCTAGTTTCAAATCTTGTAGCAGTCATTCCTAAAAAATGCGTTTTCCAGTCATGCCTTGCTAGTTGTTCCAGATTTGGAATATTACAACCTCAAGCCCTAACACCATAATATGATGCCTATTTTGGACAAAAAATGAGGCAGTCCAATTGGAGAATATAACATAGTATTTGGAGCAAGTGTTGAGGGTAGTCAAGTTTTCCCTAACTAGACTTGCAACTTGTACAAAACCCAAGGCAAGGGGAAAACAACAACAAGTTGTAGATGGACCCTTGGGGTGATTTTTGGTGTATGAATACTTGATGGTTGATGTAATGATGTTTTTCTTGGATAGAGAGAAAAAATATTGGAGGAATGTTGTATAAATTTTGGAGGAGACTACAACATTGTGCTTTCATCCCTTAAGAAGAGAGCAACAATAGCAATTTGCAAATGTTCTCTTGATGGTGTCCTAGAAGAGGATTGTTGGTGAAGTATGTTGGCAGCCAAGAGGAAGGGATTCAAAGGTGTTGGATGCCCTAACTAGGAGAAGATGTTGCAACCTGTATTGGACACTCATGGTCCGTTGGAGGGCAGGGTGAGCGTGGACCATGTGTGGATAGTGAACTGGGAATTTATTGTATGTTGGAGGGCAACGTGATAGTGCCCAGGTTGGAGCCCGGTGTGCATAATCTTCATGGAATTAGGTGGTTTCTAGAGAGGTAGAATAAGAGCTTAAGGGTCTGATCAATGAGGAATAGTTTGTGTTGTCCTATACTTTCCTTGTGGAGAAGGACATCTACAACAAAATATGGGAAATCCTCCTAGCTTGTATTCGTTGTGAGAGATGGGCATCTTATAGTGATATGTGGCGGCCCTCCGTGCTCTATGTTAGTCTTCATTGGAGAAGCCCAGGAAGACTATAGTGGGTTGAAGTCTCTGAGTAGTTGAGGAGAGATAATGGACAATCAAGAGCTATTCTCAAGTGGAGTTGTGAACAACTTGACAAGAGTCTCGATGTGTTGTGCCCTTAATGGACTAAGGCACAACTAGTGAACAGATTGATAACTGAGGTTCAGTGGCCAGATGGACTTGGAGGATTGATAGAGACGGGAGATGTAGATTGGGAGCCAAAGGACTGGGTAGGTATAGGGTACGACCGAGAGGAGATGAGAGAGCATGCAACAACCAGATTGTTAGAGTATCTTTTTGAGGGTATATTGGTTGTCAATGGACTGACACTAAGCCCCAATTTTGTATATCTTGTATCAGTGGATGTATGGGGGCCATTATCCCTGATACAGGAGCCCTAGACTGTTGTATTATTCGGGTTTATTAATATAATGAAGTTTGGTTATTGTTTAAAATTGTAAAAATTCGTATATATTTTGTACACTAGTAGATTTACTATTTTTTATATTCTACTATGCAAAGTAGATTCGTTGTGATTCTTGGTTTGGTAGATTTAGTGATTTAAGATTCTATCCTAGACATCAAAATCGTGGAATTTCAACACAGGCTTGCCGAGAGTGGAAACATTACATTCTAGGGAAGGGGACGATCATCCACACAGATCACTGACCTCTTCACTTTATACAGAAACAAGCAAAGTTACAGGATGAACACCATAAGAAATGGTCAACATATATACAATAATTTCATTTAAACATTAAGTTCAAGAAGGGAAGCACAAATAATGTGGTGCTTACCATTTTTATTGACTCTTGTGGGTGATAGACTTCTAGATGGCTGCAAATTTACAAAAATGATCCAAAATTCACCACCACATACCGAATGATGATGGACGGAAATACAATTTTGTACTTCCACCTCTATGATGCATTGTGTAGAAATTTTAATACAATCATGTATTGCCTGGATTCTCCTGATCTAACAATTATATGCCACTATTAAATACATAATCGCTTCTACAAAAATTCTTGCAGAAATTTAAAACACGACTGCCAATTGAAAACACATGAAGAAAGATCATTCACACATAACATAGATGTTTATCGAGAAAGCATAAAGCTAAAAACCCCACTATTATATATTATGTATATATCTTGGATCATGAAACAATATCATATAAAATTCTACTCCAAGAGCTCTCAGTACAATTGTTGAACACCATGTTAAACACACACATGGTGTATGAGGAAGATAAACACACACAACACACAGAATAGAAAGATAGGCATTCATTGCATCTTTATTACACATAGATGTACATTTATAATACAATATTGTGACTCTTGGATTCATCTTCCAAGGTCACTTGGACTCCTTTGTGACTCTTTGCCTTCCACACCTACCCATGGAGGATTAAGTGTTCAACAACAATATACAATCGTCTCACACTATCATGCAGAAATTTGGCAAATGCCTTAGCCAATTTATGCCTCACAACAACCTACCTCCACTAAGAAATCCAAGTTGATTATAAAGACCAATTATATGCAATCACACCCTCCTTGACTGTGCAATCCTCATGAACATATCCAATGTGTGTTTGGCTTGCAAGAGTGCAATCCAATATAGTAAAACTGATAGTCAACTGTCCCTTTCACCTACCTCTCAACTCGGTCTCCAATGGATCTGAAATGCATGTAGTTAATAGTAGTAAATATTCAGTTGCATGTGAGATCACTCCATGTGAACTAATTTAATATTTAATTCACTAATCTCTCACTAGTGTATCTTTAGTTACAACTAGTTACAACTAGAACAATTGAGTTTAACTCACTTAATTGAGTTAAAATACTTTACAACTCACATAACTACACATCCAACTCTGTTACAACTTCGAATCACTCAGTTACAACTAAGTCCACTTGAATGTCCTACCAACCAACCTTAGAACTCGAAATTACTTCAGCTAACTGGTTTGCCACTTCAGTTAACTGAATTCAAGTGATTCAAGAGAATAGATTAATATTTATTGTCCAACTATTATTAAGGGATAATAATAGTTGACATGCATATATAAATAGACATGATATCTATAAATAGACTTTGCACATACATGTAAAAATACAACATCATCTATAAATATAATTTTCTCACCATCTATAAATAGACTTCCGTTAGAAATAGAATTTGCTCAACCATTCTAAAAATAGACATACACCTAAAAATAGCTTGTGGGCCCCACCTAGTGTAGGTGCTTAATTTTCACTAGGATCATCATCTTGTTGAATCTAAACACATTGTTATGCCCACTTGGACACCTTTTTGTTCCTTTAAGTGAGTGTGCCAATATTATTTGGGAGGCGCACTAGAGTTGTGTCACAAGACACTTTGGTGTAGAGAAGACAATCGAAATACTGTAGAATTATTTATTGGCCAAATATTCAACAAGATGTTAGAAAATATATCATATCATGCACTACATGTGCCATCACCAAGCCAACCATTAATAATCAAGGCCTGTATACTCCTCTTCATACTTCTAGATGGCCCCGAGAATCCATCTACATGGACAATATGTTTGGCCTTCCTTCTACCAAGCATGGAAACAAATGTGTTTTTGTGGTAATCAATAGATTTTCTAAGATGGTCATATTGGTTGCCTACAATAAGGGTATCACAACCAAATCCACTCCCAAACTCTTCTTTGAATGAGTGTGGCTACATTTTGGGATCCCACAGACCATTATATTAGATTGGTATATAAGTTTTTGTTGTCACTGCTACAACACCCTCCAAAATTTCACTACATTCAAGTTTTGGAGCCTATTTAGCTTTCGTATCAAGCGTTTTCTTGATCGTTGAAGTCATTCTATATGTTTAAAGTGCTTCTGATAATTCTTGAGTGTCGTCATAGTGATTAAAACATATCTAGTACATTTCATGGTCACGACACCTCTACTTGTTGCAAAAGGATACTTTTGGTTAGAGTCACACATACTTTGTTCGTTGTACTTGGGGAGTGTATGTATACTGGTGTTTTGATGTCTATTTATCATTGTTTAAGCTTGTATAATTTGTATTGGTGAGTTGGTGTGTGTCGCACATGATTCTATGTGTATACTCAATAAGTCTACCCCTTGTTCTATCTTCCACACCTAGAAAATTTTGGTTGCAAAGTGAACCTATTAGGGTTAGGAGCGCAAAAGAGCACTCTTAAGCCTTGATCGAGAATCCTTTATTGTTCGGAAGTTCCCCCTGTGCCCTCTGTTACACATAATTTTTTCACCATTAGGAAAATGACTGCAAATTTGGATCTCTGATTATCGATGAACTCTTGCAAGCAACCCCCTACAATGTTAGAGGCAAAACCATTATGAAAATAACAAGAATTGTTGATTACATTGATTAAAAACCTAATTTGAAGCATTGTTGCACTTTTCCTAGTCATTACCTGCAAAAACACAGTTCTGGTCATTATAGCCTATGAAATCCTACGCTTTGTCTTCCATTAAAAGGTGTGAAAATATTTAAACGTAGGAAAAAATAAAAAGCAATTTCTAGAAGCCTTCTTGGGGAATATTATACCATTGAGAAAGAATCGAGCCCCTACCTATTTAAGCCTCATCTCATGGTTCATGAATCTATTCCCTCTCATTATGGAACCCTAATCCCCTTCTTTATGGATCTGATCCTTAGAAAGAGGATCGATAACCCTCTCCTCTTGGCTTATAAATTTAGTACAAACCAGAGGGTAAAGGGTTGAATTTTATGTAAACTTATGCTGTCAATTTTAGGCTGGAAGATTGTCACTTAAGGAAGGATTGGATATTATTAGAAGGATTATTTTCAAAATCAAGGCTAGGTTGTATCTCTCCTTTTCATTCAAATATAATACAAAAGAGTATTTATTTCTCACTATATTTTCCATTGGATATGATATATTGAATGTTTACTTTCATTGTCCATTGGTTATGATATTAGGTACTTGTCTCCTTGATCACTAGTATAGGTCATATTGAATCATTTATATATCATGTGCCTTTGATATTGTGTTTATTTGTGTATTTTCAGGTCTCGATTCTGAACATTAAAAAGTTTCACCAAACCATGGCAAGGATCTTCATCAGACATTTCATTTGAATGGTATGGATTTAATTTTCCACTACTCTTTCTTATGATTTAATAGAATGAACTTAGGGAAATATTTACAAGTTTGTTTGTTTGTTACTATTTTTATTAATTAAGTCTAGGGAGCTATTGTCTTGTCCGCAAGACAAGATTTGTCTTCCTAACAAATTGGCGACCATACTGGGGAACATTTTGTTCTTCAATGTGCCTTATACTACCTTGATTGTTTGTGTTTAGATATTTGAGAAGTTAAAAATTTGGATCTATGACTACCTTTTTATATTTTATTTGTTTTTCTCGGGTTGTGCACTTTGATTTCATAAATAGACCGCAAGTTTCACAATTTGTCTTCAGCAACAAAGCGACACTGCGCTGGTGTCAATATCTCAACTGCGACACTCTTAAGAATTTTAAAAAAAAATAGGGTTTTGTTGTTTTGGTTTAAAAATTTGTACTTGTTATGATTTTTTGATTTTGTTTAAATTATGAAAAGCCAATTGTTTTTTTATTTTATGTCTTGGATCATTAAGTAGAAATTATGATGTAGATTTGCAAATGCTTACGAAGTTTTAATAAAAATCACAAGACACAAACCTATTCTATTTCTCTGCGGAAGTTAATTCACAATTTAGAACAAAAATATCAGACATGCAATAAGAAATCACACACATGCAAATAGTATTTTTCCTGGGGAAAACATCTTTCTAAAAACCCCAATGCCTGCTTGCATTAATCTGATGAATAGAGGTGTATTATAGTTGCTTTTATCAACTCATTGAAGGCCTCTGACCCAGACTTAGTAAATTTCTGCGTCTGCTTGAGCCCTCTTTTGATTGTGCGATTCTTGAGGAAATAGGCCCCTATTAATTAGGAATTTCCACCAAATTCTTGCGCAATTCCTTAAGGTTGATCACTTGACCTCATGCATTACCTATACACTCAACTAGTCTACAAATGTCGGTTAACTGCCTTGGAAACTCCACCACAACTGGAAAATTTGTATTATTTCATGCATGAGCTAATTAGTTGATTGATCAGTTAACTAGATGATCTTTGAGTTAGAATGATGTCCCACCACTTAAGTGACCACCAACTAGTTCTATTAACAATTATAACTATTTTAACTGATTACAATTGAAATTAACTCAAGCTAGGCTCCTAAAATTTAAGAATCACTACATACAACTGAAATTCATGCCCTTAAATTGAATTAATTGAGCTACACTTCTATTTTTTAGGAATAACCACAAGAAAATTGAACTTCAAATCATTAACTCGAATTGAGTGTTCTTAACTGAGTGACAAGATCAATGTCACCTCAGTTAACTCCTCCAAGTGGTCTACTGATGTGGAATTTCAAATTTCCTCAATTTGATTAAGGAAAAATCAAAATTGAGACTTTCTTGCTACATTTTCAACACTCCCTCTCAGTTGTAGGTTTTAATCCTTTACATAAATTACGTGCAAAAAAATTCTTAACATAGAAAATATATAATGGTGAGAACATAAAACATAAAACAAATATACACATATGTTGTAGTGTATTCGGTGCATGGGTGTACCAAATACACTTTCTTAGTAGGGTGGCTATTACCTACATAAGATCACAGGTCAAAATGGCTATTAAACACAATTTCAACATGTAGCAAGATAAATTAGAGAGACAACAAAGCATACCACATAAATAATAATAAAAACAAACAAACAAGATGCACAATGCACACGCTCAATGGAGAAAACAGCCTAATAACACAAATGGATAGGTTCTCCCTTTATTAGGTGCTGGTGGTGACAAAAGATAGAATGCTAAAACACTTGTAAAGGATCCTTTAAACTATGGAGCTCAAATATTCAAGACAAGAGGGTCTCCTTCCCTCGAGTTTCCTGCAAGAATCTCCTCCCTCTCAAAGGATGGTAGATCAAAGAACAAAATGGTGAACCTCTCTCTCTTGGACTAAGATGTTGGGTGGCCAACACATGAGTCCTTCCAATACTCTTGCTGATGGACTATGCTAGTTGGTTTTCTAAGGAGAAATTTGGCCAACATAACAATGTGTCTCCAATTCTTCTTCCAAAGGCTGGTTTATATAGACATGTTTTGAATTCTCCCTCCTTCTCTTGGCCCAAGATAGATGGTGACACAAGAATGGAAGGGTGATTCTTTTGTGTGCTACATTTCAGCCTCAAAGTGGCTCAAAGATGACTGCACTTTGTAGTACTAAGGAATCTTCCTAACCAAGTATGCCAAGTGGTCCTGGATGGTGACATTTTTCCATCTACATTTTCGCGCGGCTATCAAAGGAATAGCTGCGTTGTGCATGACTATCGAAGGAATAACTACGATGTGCACAAAATTCCTTTGTTGCTTGTGCGCTGTCCATAAATTTTTGCCTGAGCCTTAGCAATAATTAAAATTTTGGCTTAAGCTAATGTATTCCTTCTCTAAAAATGTTTATCTGTACCTTTTGCTTGACATTTTTAATGTCTTTTGCCTGTATGATTTTCCAGTGTTAACAGTTGCCCCCTAATGTATGAGGACTAGGAGAATTGTATAGTCAAAATACATTATATATATATATTTGCATGATACTTTTGGGAGAGAGAGAGAGAGAGAATTTCTTTGGAACTAAGTTGGGAGACCCCTTGTCTTAAATAAAAAGACACCATGCTCTGTAGGAAATCTACAAGAGATAGAATGAATAAAATATTTCTACAAGGCGGGCATGTCCCATGCTCGTGATGTTTGACTAGTTAAAATAATATAACAGATAATGGTTCTGTTTATGTCA
This sequence comes from Pinus albicaulis, assembly GCA_034641835.2. Lineage (NCBI taxonomy): Eukaryota > Viridiplantae > Streptophyta > Pinopsida > Pinales > Pinaceae > Pinus > Pinus albicaulis. The sequence continues at coordinate 1,596,334,351 of CM076579.1, read as the reverse complement.
CATTTTGGTAGTGACTTGCTGTTGGTTGATGATGATGATTGCTGATGCCCTCAAGGGAGTTTTTATTTGAAATAATGTTGAATATGGTGCCCATATGCATAATCTTGGTATGGCATGTTTTAGAAAAAGTGCTCATTGTATGCATGGGTATTTGACTGTTGGGGACCTTCCCGTGTAAGCATTGCTGAAAGATATTCTTATTGAGTCACGGGTCTTCGAAAAATTATGACAGAGTGCAGTGGTTATGAAGTACGATACCATCTTGGACATGAAAGATTATGTTGAAGTCAAATGTCAAGAGGATCGATGAAATCAATGGGCAATGATGATTCCCATAGTGCCATCTGATGATGCCCCTATTGAGGTGAGGAGTCATCCAAGGTACTACCTACTTCTTCAAAAATGATTGTTGAAGTCGATAAGAAGGAAGCATCAACCAATCGAAATGAGTACTGATGCAAGGGACTAGGGTTTCTGATGTAGCAGGGTGTGATGTGATGGGTTAACTAGGAACGATGACGAGAAATGGATATAACTGATGATGGTATTTAAGTGGCCTGAGGTCGGAGCTTTAAATGTGAGTGTTGGCAGTCATAACAATTTATGATGAGGAAATCCCTGTAGTTGGTAGGACATCTAGGGTAGGTGTATGGTTGCTTTGATTGTCATGGTTGGGTGTGGTAAATAATGTGCAACTCTGACCAAGGGTGTTTAGGGATTGCTGCCAGGTGAGAAATGTAAATGGATGGGTGGGAGTTCTCTCCTAAAAAATATCTTTGTACACTTGCAAAAATAATATGAAAGTGGTTTTGATGTACAGGCATGGAGACAGGTGCCCCATAAACATGGAAAATCCTTCACTATGGTGTGAGGAGTGTGTTTTTCTGAGGGTGGGGGCCTCATTGGTTGGTCTCGGTGCGAGGTTGATGAGGTAGATGAAAATTTCGTAGATGGGCTATGATAACGGGGGTGTGATAGGCCAAATGAGAAACACGGTGGTGCATTTTTGCTAATCTGCTTGTGGAGAATGGTGGCCCGGGAAATGGGTTTTAACATGTAATGGATAAAACTTGACTTGATGTTTGATGATGGATGGAATAACATGAAGTGGTTTCCAGTCCTGGGGTTTTATGGCCATGGCTCTAGAATTTTGGTGTATGGTATACATGAGTGATGGATGCCATGGAGGGTGAGGCTCTACCGACCTGCAAGGCTGTTTATCATGTGAAAGGTGGGGTGATGATAAACATGGTCGGGTAAATGAAATGTATGGTTTCATTTTTATGAAGAAATGACGTCAGGATATTCAAAGCTTTCTAGGGAAGCCTATCATGCTGAGGGTAGAATGATACATGCTCTTATACCTTTAATGTATGTGGCGTATAGTGGTTTGGCGTACCTACAATACCTGCAGCCTATACCCCAAGTAAAAGCATCATTTTCATACAAATATATTTGAAATAACTTGAATTTAAAGCAATAAGAGAGGACATACCTAAATTGTGTTGTGGAGTCTTTCACCTCATGGGTGGAATTTCTTAGGGTAGAGCCCGTTGATGGGGTTGGCAAGGCATGTATCGTCAGTTTCTGACAGAATTTATGCAATGTTTGTTTTGATTTTAGCTAGGGGAGTTTCATGCTCTCTTGGAAATGTACTAGGGGTACACACATCTTCTTTTACTTGAATATTGTATTGACTACGAAGGTGTCGAAATGATTGTGGCATAGGGCATGTTCCTGTGTCATGGTTGTGGCTTGTGCAGATGCTACAAAAAATAAAGGTACTTAGCCAGTAGATGGTGTGAGATCCACTAATACTCTCCATGTAAGATGTGGATGCCTGGAGATGGTTGTGTATTGGTGCATTTTTGCGCTTCTACCATCTCTGAGTTCTTGGTCCTTGATGGTATGGCTCCTATTGGCTTGTGGTTCTTTTGAACGAATAAGGAAACATCAAAAGTCAAGCAAATGAAGAGCCGAAGTGGCTAAGATAAAGGCCAAACACTTCAAGCGCGGGTCGGTAGGATGCCCCACAGTCAAAAGAGGAAAGAAACTTACCATTTACCTTTTCAATTCGCCAACCTCTCCGCTCATCGCACTTCGCTCCTCACAGAGTATAACATTTACCCTCCGCTTTCCCATAAAAAATACTCCCGATTTCGATCCACGGGTGGCCCCACCTCCTTGCCACGTCACCTTTTCTCCACCACAAATCACAAATCATAGATTATGGCATTTACCTCCTACTCCTTAAAACTAAATACTCCCGATTGCGATTCGCGGGCGACACCACCTCCTTTCCATGTCATCTTCCACTCACCGCAATCATACTTTTCTCCTCGTAGATTATAACATTTACCTCCCGCTCCTCATAGCTAAATACTTCTGATCATGATCTGCGGGTGACCCCACCTACTTGCCACGTCACCTTTCTGCCACCACACATATCAAATCGTAGATTATAGAATTTACCTCTCGCTTCTCATAAGAGAACTCCCCGACTCCCAATTGCGATTTGCGATATCATTTTTGGGCCCCACCTCCCTGCCACGTCATCAACAACCCTTCCAAAAAATTTTCAGTGTTAAACCGTCCCACTGAGTGTTAATGTCACAGACCCCCTTCTGAAGCCCAGTCTCCGATTTTGCAAGCTAAGCACAACATGGGTTTTTTGCGGAACAAGCACAAATATGGTTGATTCAGTTTGTCCAGGAAACCTTCGCTAAAGAGCTGGGCACACGGAACACAACTGGATGTTTCATAATGGTGAATGTGAATCATGAGAATGAAGGAGTGGAGGATTTTCAGTAGCAGGTAGAATCATGCGAGGGAAACCATATTTCCCTCCTGTTCACCGCCACTCCTCATCGTACTCGATAAAGATATCATGATTTGGCCCACGCTTTTGTTTTTCTTTTCTGTTTCATTTTCAGTTGTGTTGTAAAATTGGGTAAAATCTCGATTTCACCCTAAGTAATGTTTAATTGTTATGTTTCTATTTTAATCAGTGTCGAAGAGTAGTGCTTTTGATACAATGCAGGTATATCGCATCATTTTTGATTTTGAGAGGAAACAATAAGATCAAGAAAGAATATCCGTCCTAGAAATATCTGGTTGATAAGCTCCAATGTAAAAACTATAAAGAGCGAACTTAGTGAAGAAAGTCGGGTTCTGATTTTTGTGGAATTTCTGAGTTCACATTTTTGTATAGTACATTTTTTAATGTCTGGGATAAGCTCGTAATGCATATCATGAAGAGTTGTTTTGAGAAGATAATACAATAACGATTTGTTGCAAATGGATTCCAACTGGGCTTTTGAACAATATGTATGCCTCTTCTGTGTATTTTTTTAGCTTTCTTATTCAGTTTTGCCGAATGTTTCTTCAATTATCACGTGTTTGGAATGCTGGTCACAAGTGTTTAATAGATGAATTTACCTCCGTCCTACTGTTGGAAACAGTACTCATAAGTTAATCACTTGGTCACCTTAATTGTGCTCGACAAAGGACTATTGTTTCATACACTTTATCACGACCATTTTCTTCTTTCAGTCTGTGAAGGGTAGATTCTTACCTCTTAGTAAGATTTCCTCCCTTCGACTCTCCTCTCCCCATTCATGCAACCGTTCACACTCTTTTACCTCTAAATACTTTTCACTAGTTTCATATCTAGCCCATTTACAACAATTGAGCTTCATAACGGCCTCAGGCCCATTCTGAGTTACATACAACATACAACCAAAGTTAGCATCATTGCTCTACTCCCATCGCTATCTAGAACCACCAAATAAGTAAATATCACAAAGGCTATATCCTGCAAGGTCTCCCCAAATTGAAAGTTAATACAAGCAGACCTCCTATCCTTAAGATGTCCTAGCTATTGGTCTTTTGCAACTCAAGGCTGTCTCTAGGAGTGACAACATATTTTTGGTGCCGTTGCTGGGGATACGAATGAAGAAATATTTTCCTTGGGAGATGACATAAATTCCATCCTTCAGATATGTGAGCAGGAAGGGTTGGGAGTTGCATATTCCTCACCTTGGCGACTCCCCTATAAAATAGTATTAATCAGAAGTAATCCCGGCTTTCACAAGGCCTCATACTCTATCAGATACTTCCCAGTAGAGAACCCCTTCTGTACCTGATCCTGAAAAGATCATATGTAAGAAAATATGGAAGGAAAAGCAACCCAACCAGGCTAAACTACCCTCATTTTATCTAGAAGATTCTCCTTCCTCATCTCAGAAAGTTGAAATCTATGGTCTTGGCTCCACAACCCGTGCACAACCCGTGTACTTGGGTATTCTCCAAAAGCCTCTACTATAGCTAGTTCAACCATAAAATATGAAGCCGAATCCACTGATACTTCTCTACCTCCCTTGCATCCTACTCCCGAGGCTGAATAAGTTAAATAAGTTGCAGTACTCCAAAATTTTTTACATACCAATATACAAACCTCTCTCTACTCAGCACACACCTGTTATACCCCAGCCAATTCATCCTCATAATCTACCACCACTGCCCCTCATGGCTATACCTGGGTTCCTCCTCAACAAGTATGGCCCATTGGCTCTACCTCAAGTACTGAAAGACATGCCACAAGATTATCTAAAGCTCCTGCCTCGGTTCACCCGGGAGGATAATACTTCGGCATAGAGACATTGAAAACTTCTATGCCTTTAATGAAAATGTGAATGTAGAGAACTTAGATGTGGTGTTAAGGATTTTTGTCCAATATTTGGATGGAGAGGCTCGGAATTGGTTCAAGTCTCTAACCAATAACACAGTCACCACTTGGGAAGAAATGGAGAATTTATTAACAATAAAATGGGGAGAAAAGAGGGATCATGGATACATTCTAAGAGTTTAATGCTATTAAAAAGAGACACAATGAGGATGTAACATAATTCATAAAGAGGTTAAATAAGCTCTATAATAATCTCCTGCTAAGATAAAGCCTCCCTAAGTAGCTTCTAAGGTGGTCTTCGCAAGAGCTTTAGAACCGGAGTTTGGGTTCACAATAAGAGAAAGAAACTCCACATCTCTGGATCAGATCCAGACTGATGCATTGGAGGTAGAAGTAAACTTTTCTTCTACTGGTAAATTCAAAGGGAAGACATAGTATGAATCCAAAAGAAAGAACAAGGAGGAAGCTTCTACTTCTAATCAGGAGAGGGAATCATAGGAGTATAGAATTGAAGAAATGAATAAGCTGATCAAGAACCTCTCAAATAAGCTGGTTAAGATTGAATTTGAGGCTAAGAATTCCCATCCTCATTCCAAACAAATGATTCCTAACCGTGGGTTTAACCCCTAGTATCAAAATACCCCTCTACAGTTGTGGCAGTGGGAAAGGAAGGAACAAAAAGATCACATCCAACCTCTTCTATAATTGGAAGGAGAGTTGGAGGAAAGGGACGAGGAAGTCACAAACAACCAAGAGAATAAATTCCTCACTTACTCCAATGATGAGGAGGGTGAACTCACCCTGCAAGGGGAGCAAGAAGAGAAGGAAGCCCCCCCCATAATATCAAGATATTGAAAATTACTGCAGGAAATTCGTGGATTTCATGCAAGCTAAACGCCAAAAGAAGTATGATCGTAGGTCCTCCAGGAAGAGAACCAGAGTGTAAGAACAAAACCAAGAGTCCATATCAAGAGAAAAAACCCCTCCTAGTTTTTCTAATAAGGGGAAAAATCCATTAGAAAATTCAGCCCTTGATAAAGCCACTACATCCACATCCACAAAGCAAGAAGATGATCCCCCCAAAAATGATAAGTCCTCATCTATAACCTTGAACCTACTCGACCATCCTAAAGAGAAATCCAAAGAAGTTATTATATAAAAATATCCCATGACCTTTAACCTCCAGAAAGAATTAGATAAAGTCAAGATCCCAATTCCCCTGATCGAGCTCTTGAAACAACCTTCATACAAAGCTCAAGTGTCCCAATTCATGCAGCCCCATGGTGTAAGCCCTCTGCCTGAAAACCTTAATCTCCAAGAGGAACGACCCATGGTGGTTTTTGGACCTCATGTAGAAGATCACGACTCAACCACTCCCCTGTTCTATGTGAATCTAGTGATACATGACCTATTGTTGCACAATTGCATGTTGGATTCCAGGGCTTCACATAACCTGTTTCCATTGTCTATCATGGAGAAATTGGGTTTGCATATTACAAGGCCTTATAAAGACATATATTCTTTTGATTCCAAGAGGGTGAAGTGCTTGGGTATGATAAAATATCTGGTAGTAAACTTAGCCAAGATTCCAGCCAAAAGTGAGGTAATGGACATTATTGTAGCTGATATCCCAGCTCGGTTTGCAATGTTGCTGTCCATATCCTGGGGTTCCAGGATTAGAGGATCAATAAAAATTGACCTCATCTATGCCACTATTCTAGTGTTCAGTGGGGAGGAAAGAAGATTATACCATGAATCCAGGTTTGTGAAGATGGTCACCAAAGCCGATGTTCGACAAATTCTCCGGTGTATGTCAAGGAGGGTGAATTATCTTGTCTTATGCTTGAGGAGGATGAAAATTTCCTGCAAGAAATGAAGGTATTCCCTCTAATACATGAGAATCCCATAAGTAGAATGGAAAACAAAATTTGGATCTTGTAGTTTGATGGGGCTTATTCATGAGAAGGAAATGGGGCCGGGGTACTCTTGATATCACCAGGAGGGTGCTTAGTTCCCCTCTCCTTTAAGCTGGAATTTGAAGACACAAACACCGTGGCTGAGTATGAAGCCCTGCTGTTTGGATTGCAGGAAACACAAAACATGAACATATAGAACCTCAAGGTGTTTGGATATTCAGAGCTAGTAGTGAGACAAGTTAGGAGCCAAAGTCAAACTAAACACCTACGGATCAGAGCTTACAAGAACGAGGTATGGGATTTGATTGAGAACTTCTTCTCTGATTTTAACATTCAGTTCATGCCAAGGGATAAGAATAGAATGGCTGACTCACTAGCTGTGGGTGCTAGTAATTTCCGCCCCCGTAGAATACCTTGGTCAGATATGAGGTCGAAGTGCGATACCGACCCTCCATTCCAGACAACGTAAAGCATTGGCAAGTCTTTGAAGACAAAGAGAAGGTCAAGCGTTTTATGGAAATGGTGGGCGAGTTCTCAAATTTGGTGATCGAATCAGTAACCGAGGATGACAATGAAGAGCCAATACTAGATGGGAAGAGACACTGGTTGGGCACTATGTTTTGCAATTAAAAGCAAATGTCATTCCCAGGGGTCTCGTGCCATTGGAGAGAATGTTTGACAAAAATGATATCCTAGTGAACCCCAACAAAATGATCCTCGACGAGCCTGTCAAGGATGTGAATATTGGGACAGAGGAAGATCCGAAGGTAGTGAAGCTATCAAAGGGGGTCCTTGAAGAATACCAAGATCAGTACCTCAGGCTATTTCAATCATATAAAGATGTCCTTTCCTGGTCATACCAGGATTTGAAGTCTTTTGACATTAACGTCATACAACACAAGATACCACTCAAAGGAGATGCTAAGCCTCGTAAGAAAAAGCTAAGGAATATCAATCCTCTCCTCCTTCCATCTATCAAAAAAGAGATAAATAAATTGCTGTGGGCAAAGATCATTATTCCTCTGAGGTATTTAGAATGGGTAGCCATCCTGGTTCCGGTGAGGAAGAAAAATGGCGAAATGAGACTCTGTGAGGGCTTCTGAAATCTGAATAGAGCCTCACATAAAGATAATTACCCCCTTTTGAAGATGGACCTCCCGCATGTCCATGATGGATGGTTTCTTGGGATATAACTAGGTGGCAGTGCTCCCTAAAGAGCAGAAGAAGACGACGGTCACCACGCCTTGGAGAACCTTCATGTACGCACGGATGCCCTTTGGTTTAATCAACGCCGATGTCACGTTCTAGCGCACAATGGACATTGCCTTCATAGGAGATCAGGATAAGTTTGTGGTGATTTATCTGGACGACATCACCATCTTCTCGAAGAATGACACTGAACACATAGAGCATCTTCGACAAATCTTCAAAAAATGCTGCAGGTATGGCATGTCTCTAAACCCACAAAAATCCATGTTTTCCTTGGAAAAAGAAAAGTTAATGGGTCATATATTAACTAAGGATGGAGTGAAGATTTACCCGAAACGGGTGGAGGTGATAAACGACATTTCTATACCAAGAAATAAAAAAGAAGTACAAGTATTCTTGGGAAGAATAAATTTCCTAATAATATTCATACCAAATTATGCTGAGATCGTCTGAAACATCACTGAAATGCTAAAAACGAATAGTGAAGTGAAATGGACTCCTCAATCGAGGGATTCTTTCAACAGAATCAAACAGGCTTTTGCAGAAGCTTCAGTGCTGGCGGGTCCAGATTATGGGAAGCCCTTCATGATTTTCTCTTTTGCCTCTCCTCATACAATAGTTGCAGTGCTGCTATAGAAGAATGACGAAGGGCATGAACAACCTATTGCATTCTTCAGCTAGGTCTTGCGAGATGCCGAATTGAAATATAATATATTGGAAAAGAAAGCATACCCTCTGGTCAAATCTCTAAATTCATTTCGGGTGTATGTGTTAGTATTGCCATAACCACCTACGTTCCCACAACAATGGTGAAGGATATTCTGGTGCAAGGTGACAGTGAAGGAAAAAGGGAAAAATTGATAGCTAAGATTTAGGAGTACGAGATGGAGATAAAGCCTACCAAAATCATTCAAGGCCAAGGGCTAGCAACAATTCTATCTGAATCCAACTATCAAGCTCTGGGGATAAACTATCTATGACAGGAGGAGAACCACAGGAGGATACAGGTGCACATTAGGGCATAGAATCCTCCACACAAAAGACACATGTAAAGTATCTTCTATCCTTATGGTATAAAGATATAGTGGAGTACCTGTTAACCTTGAGGTGCCCCCCTAATTATGACAAGACCAAGTATAGCACATTAAGATTAAAATCTCAAAAGTATACTGTGGCAAATGGGCGACTGTATTGGAGAGACCCAGCTGGGATTTTACTACTATGTTTAACAGAGCAAGAAGTTGACAAAGTGATGATAGAGTTCCACGAAGGAATATATGGTGGGAATTACAGTTGGCGATCCACTGCTCACAGGATCCTAAGAGAAGGTTTCTTTTGGCCTAAGTCTTTTGGTGATGTACATCCTCACGTCCGGGCCTGTGAGAAGTGTCAGATGTTCGCCGAGAAGTAAAGGTTTTCACCACTCCCATTGATCCCAGTACATGTAGAAGAGTAATTCAAACAATGGGGAATCGAATTCATTGGAGAAATTCACCTGTCTTATAGTAACTAGCATCGATGGATCCTCACCTCCACATATTACTTCACTAAGTGGGTTGAGTCCGTGCCTACAAGGAGTGCCACAGATGGGGTAGTGATTAAGTTCCTGGAGGAGAACATAATAGCTAGGTTTGGATGCCCTGCTAAGATCATCACTGATAATGCCCAGAATTTCAAGTCAGCTAAGTTCATAAAATTTTCTCAACAGTATAATATCATTCTGGGGCACTCCACGCATATTACCCATAGGGGAACGGGTTGGCGGAGTCATCTAACAAGTCATTGGTGAGAATTCTGAAAAAGACAATCAATGAAAACCAAAATAACGGGGACTCCCAACTCAAGTTTTCTCTTTGGGTGAATCACATCACCACTAAAAGATCCACAGGAAAGTCCCCTTACGAGCTACTGTATGGAAGAGAAACAATCTTCCCCATTCAACTCACATTACCGGTGGCCCAATTTTTACAATAAAGCGAGGAAGAACCAAATGACATGGTCAGGAGAATGAATTAGTTGGTGGAACTGAATGAAACACGGGAGCATGTAAACCTTAGGTTAACAGAATACCAAGAAAAGATGAAGGGTTTATTTGACCAACGAGAAAAAGACAAGGATATCCAAGCAGAGGAGTTGGTGCTGCGATGGGATGTCAGGCAGTCGGATAAAGGTAAACATGGGAAGTTCGACCCCCTTTGGTTTGGTCCATTCAGGGTGGAAGAGGTCAACGGCAACAATAATTTTGCGTTGGATAATTTTGAAGGAGACATACTTGAGATGTCTGTCAATGGACAATTTCTCAAACCTTACTTCCAACACTGTTAGCAGGCTATGACAACCCATTGTACATATCCTCAAATTGTATATATGCCATTTGTTATTTCCGCATGAATTCTTGTTTTGTTTTTGGTTAAAGTTGCTTGAAAATGTCTCTAACGATGATCCCAGGCACATTAAGAAGAACACAAGCAAGTGGTATGTGAGTTCTCAACACACTCGAATGAGTGCGTCCTCCCCAATGGAGCCAATGTTGGCTTGTGGTTCTTTTGAACGAATAGGGCAACATAAAAAGTTAAGAAAATGAAGATCCAGAGCGGCTAAGATGAAGGCCAAACACTTCAAGCGCGGGTCGGGAGGACACCCCGCAGTCAAAAGAGGAAAGAAACTTACCATTTACCTTTTCTCATTTCCAACCTCTCCACTCATCACACTTCGCTCCTCGTAGAGTATAACATTTAACCTCCGCTTTCCCATAACAAATACTCCCGATTTTGATCCGTGGGTGGCCCCACCTCCTTACCACGTCACCTTTCCGCCACCACACATCACAAATCCAAGATTATGGAATTTACCTCCTACTCCTTATAACTAAATACTCCTGATTATGATCCGTTGGCGGCCCCACCTCCTTGCCATGTCATCTTCTACTCATTGCAATCGCACTTTGCTCCTCGCAGATTATAGCATTTACCTCCCACTCCTCATGACTAAATACTCCCGATCGTGATCCGCGGGCGGCCCCACCTCCTTGCCACATCACCTTTCCACCACTGCACATCATAAATCACAGATTATGGCATTTACCTCCCCCTCCTCATAAGAAAACTCCCTGAATCCTGATTGTGATTTGCGATATCATTTTTGGGCCCCACCTCCCTGCCACATCATCAAAATCTCCTCCACGGCCTTTGTCCCACCCTTTTCAGTGTTAAATCGTCCCACTAAGTGTTAATGTCACAAACCCCCTTCTGAAACTCAGTCTCCAGTTTTGTAAGCTAAGCACAACATGGGTTTTTGGCGGAACAAGCACAATTATGGTTGATTCAGTTCGTCCAGGAAACCTCCGTTAAAGAGCTGGGCACATGCAACAAAACTGAACGTTTCATAACAGTTAATGTGAATCATGAGAATGAGGGAGTGGAGGATTTTCCACAGCAGGTAGAATCATGCGAGGGAATCCAGACTGCCCACCTGTTCACCGCCACTCCTCATCGTACCCGTTAAAGATATCGTAATTAGTCCCACGCAGCCTTTTGTTTTTGTTTTTTGTTTCTTTTTCAATTGTGTTGTAAAATCGGGTGAAATCTCGATTTCACCCTAAGTACTGTTTAATTGTTATGTTTCTGTTGTAATCAGTGTCAAAGAGTAGTGCTTTTGATACGATGCAGTTATATCACATCTTTTTTTATTTTGATAGGAAACAATAAGATCAAGAAATAATATCCATCTAAGAAATATCTGGCTGATGAGCTCCAATGTAAAAACTATAAAGAGAGAGCTCAGTGAAGAAAGAAGGGTTTTGATTTCTGTGGAAGTTCTGAGTTCATATTTTTGCATAGCACATTTTGTAATGTCTGGGATAAGCTCTTAATGCATATCTTGAAGAGCTTTTTTGAGAAGATAATACAATAATTATTTGTTGCAAATGGATTCCAACTGGGCTTTTGAACAATGTGTATGCCTTTTCTGTGTATTTGTTTAGTTTTCTTATTCAGTGTCGCCAAATGTTTCTTCAATTATCGTGTGTTCGGAATGTTGGTCACAAGTGTTTAATAGATGAATTTACCTCCATCCTATTGTTGGAAATGGCACTCATAAGTTAATCACTTGGTCACCTTAATTGTGCTCGACACAAGATTGTTGTTTCATACACTTTATCATGACTGTTTTCTTCTTTCAGTCTGCGAAGGGCAGATTATTACCTCTTAGTAAGCCTGCCTCCCTTCGACTCTCCTCTCCTCGTTCATCCAACTGTTCACCCTCTTTTACCTCTAAATACTTTTCATTGGTTTCATATCTAGCCCATTTACAACAATTGAGCCTCATAACGGCCTTAGGCCCATTCTGAGTTATATCCAGCATACAATCAAAGTTAGCATCATTGCTCTGCTCCCATCACTATCTAGAAATACCAAATAAGTAAATCTCACAAAGGCTATATCCTATGACGTCTCCCAAAATTGAATGTTAATACAAGAAAACCTCCTATCCTTAAGATGTCCTAGGCACTGGTCTTTTGCAACTCAAGGTTGTCTCTAGGAGTGACAATACCTCCTTTGGGGAGTCTTGACTTAATGCTGCTTTGGCCGCTCATAACCTTGACAAGTATTGACAATTCATGGTGTGGTTAAATTGTGAGCATATGTGGAAGTAGCAGTGCGTGATATTCTCCTGGTTAGAGAGATGAATATCTGGTATGGTTTTAACCATGCGAAGACTGTTGGTGAACTTATTGAGTTACTGACATTTATTGACCATGTGGTTGTTATTATCACATAGAGCACATGTTATTTTTTGTTGGCTTCATGCCTTGCTAGGGAGATTGGACGCCTTTTCTCTTCTAGGGGCTAGGTGACAAAGGCGGGAAGGCTTCGTTGCTCCTGGCTGCCTAGGTTCAAAACCGATTACATCTAGATTTTTGGTGACGAATGAGTGCATGATGTCTAACATAGGTCGAAATCGTGGGATGTAAGGACAATGAGGAGTGTGATGGTTGTCTTGGAAGATAAGACACGAATATTTCTCTTTGGTTTTCCAATTCATTTGGGCCACCAGAGTGATTGGGTACCATTTGAGAAATGGTACCAAATTTGGGCACTGCGTGATCATGTGATCATGTTCGTCACACAATACGTATCCTAGGATTGTGAGTTGAGGGTGGTTGGGGGTGGGAATCTACCCCCTTGGCCACCGTTTATCTTCAAATATGAAGAGGATGGACCTAATTTACACATTCTCTTGGGTTGTAGAAATTTCCATTGACTTCGAGTCCGATCTGTCCTCTTCGACAAGATGGGTTATGGCCTGACGTAGAAAATCTAATGCCAAACAGAAACATGGGATGTAGGGACAGTGACGAATCGTGTTAGAAAATTATATATTATGGAGCAATGCAACACATAAAATATGAAAAAAATACATGCACACAAAACACATAAAACCAGAGAGACACAGATATACGTGGTTCACCCAGTTTGGGCTACGTCCACCCCGAACAGCCAGTCCTTCCTTTCTATTATCCAGCAAAAATTGAAGAGACAAAACCTACAGCAGATCCGCTGTAATATCCTATGTTCTCTCTCATAGTCTCCCTATCTGTTTCTCGCTCTGAAAATACACACGTAATACATAGCCGCAATACAATACCCTCATATATATAAGGGGGTTGCCTTCTAGGGCAAAAAACCCTAAACTAAACATAAATTCTACCGTCAGATCATCCGCCTATGAATGGCCCAGATTGACTAGAAATTACTATACTTTTACAAGGAAATTTTACATATGTTGCCAGGGGGGGGCTCCAAAAAGCGTTGTCGCCCCCCTGGACCCCCCACGACAGCGATTAATTACGGGCAGTGTTGTTGCCCCTTTTAAGGTACAGGGGTCCAATGCTGTGATACAAAGTAAACAAGATAATCAGGCTCCACACCCAACAATCTCCCACTTGGAGACTGATTGTAGCAACTCCACCGCTGCTTCATTTGCTGGACAATGACTCCTCTTTGGACATGGTTGTTCCTCATCTTCATCGTCATCCTTGAAGACCAATTGAAACTGAGCACATTCTCGGTTTCTCCCTGGTTACAACTTTTGTTAGCATATCTGCAGGATTCTGGCTAGTGTGTATCTTTTCCAGCTTCAACTCTCCATCTTCCAATACTGACCGTATGAAATGGTACTTGAGATGTATGTGTTTAGTCCTGGAATGAAATGTTGAGTTCTTTGCAAGATGAATGGCACTTTGGTTATCACTGTATAACGTGCCCATATCATGCTTCTTACCCAATTCATCCATAAACCTTTGTAACCAAATTATTTCTTTACTAGCCTCTGTAGCAGCAACATACTCTGCTTCTGTTGTTGAAAGTACAACAAAACTTTGGATTTTTGAAACCCAACTGACAGCTATTCCACCTACAGTAAATACATATCCTGTAGTGCTCCTCCTGTTATCTCTGTCATCTGCCATATCTGCATCAACATATCCCTGTAGAGCAATGTTTGAACCACCAAAGCATAATGCTTGATTTGTGGTACCTCTCAAATATATGAGAATCCATTTTACTGCCATCCAATGTTCTTTTCTTGGATTATTCATGTACCTGCTTACAACTCCTACTGCATGTGCAATATCAGGCCTTGTGCAGACCATTGCATACATTAAGCTTCCAACTGCTGATGCATATGGAACTTTAGACATATAATCCATGTCTTCTTGGGTCTTGGGGCACATATCCTTACTAAGTTTGAAATGGCTAGCAAAAGGTGTACTAATTGGTTTTTCATTCTGCATATTAAATCTTTTCAACACTTTTTCTATGTACTCATTCTGAGACAGTGTTAATTTACGATTTTTCCTATCTCTAGCTATCCTCATACCAAGGATTTGCTTTCCAGCTCCCAAATCCTTCATTGCAAATGAATTTGCCAATTTTCTTTTGAGCACATTTATTTCTTGCATGTTAGACCCTGCAAAAAGCATGTCATCTACATACAATAACAATATAATATAGCTACCATCATTTTGCCTTTTCAGATAAACACAATGATCAGAGTGACATCTAGTATAACCTTGTTCAGACATAAACTTGTCAAATTTTAGATACCACTGCCTTGGAGCCTGTTTTAAGCCATACAAGCTCTTCTTTAGCCTGCACACTAATTTTTCTTTCTCTTTGACCTCATATCCTTCTGGGTGCTCCATATAGATCTCTTCCTCCAGATCTCCATGGAGAAATGATATCTTTACATATAACTGTTCAAGATGTAAATCTTCTGCTGCTACAAGACTTAAAATAGTTTTGATTGAAGTCATTTTAACAACAGGAGAAAATATTTCATCAAAATCAATACATTTCTTCTGTGCAAACCGCTTCACCACAAGTCTAGCTTTGTGCCTCTGTTTTCCTCCATCTTCTTCCTTCAACCTGTAAACCCATTTATTCTGCAATGCAGTTTTACCTGCAGGCAACCTGACTAAGTCCCAAGTCTGGTTATGCATTAAGGAGTCCATCTCTTCTTCCATGGCTAGCTCCCACTTCTTCCTACTTTCAACTTGCATTGCTTCTTCATAACATTCAGGTTCACCAGAATCAGTCAACAATAAATAATATAATGAAGGAGAGTATCGTTTAGGGGGTCTACTTATCCTAGTAGATCTTCTAACACCACTTTCAGGTGTTTGAGGTGCCTGTTACTGTTGTGGTGGTTGCTGCTGCTGTGACCGTTGATTATTATTATTTTCAGGCACCTTTACTTTTTTAGTTATCTCATCAAGAACCATGTATTCCTTGCTTTCTTTTTCCTGTTTCTTTTCCTGCAACTGATTCTTATACAAGACCTTTTCATTGAATATTACATCTTTGCTCCTAATGATTTTGTGATTTTCATAATCATATAGGCGATAACCAAAATCATTAACACCATATCCAATAAAGGTACGTTTCTTTGATTTTGCCTTAAGATTTGTTCTATTTTCTTTATTAATATGGACAAAGGCCTCATAGCCAAAAGGATTTAAAAAAGAGTAGTTTACCTTTTTACCTGTCCATGCTTCCTCTGGAATACCACCATCCAAGGAACTTGAAGGCCCTCTGTTTATTAGATAAACAACGGTATCTACAGCATCTGCCCAAAATTGTAAAGGCAATCCTGCATGCAATCTCATGCACCTTGCACGCTCCATGATTGTTCTGTTCATCCTTTCTGACACAACATTTTCTTGTGGTGTTCTTGGAACTATCTTCTCTCTACGAATTCCATGCTCTGAACAGTACCTATCAAACTCTTTTCTGCAATATTCACCTCCATTGTCTGATCTGAGACACTTCAACTTCTTTCCTGTCTCAATCTCAACCAAAGCTTTCCATTTCTTGAAAGTATCAAATACATCAGATTTATTATGAATACAATAAATCCATGTTTTTCTAGTTGCATCATCAATAAAAGTAACATAATAATGAGAGCCACCGAGAGATGATACCTGAGCAGGTCCCCATACATCTGTATGCACAAGCTCCAATTTTTCGCTCTTCTTTTCTTTCCCAACTCTGAGAAATCTGACTCTCTTTTGTTTTCCATAAGTGCAATTTTCACATAAATCCAAATCAACATTCTTCAAACCTGGCAACAAATTTCTTGAGTGAAGATTCTTCATTCCCTTCTCACTCATGTGTCCGAGCCTATGATGCCATAATCTTGCATCTGCTCCTTTTGAAGTTAAAGCATTAACAAAGTTAGAAATACCATTGCATAAATGCAATGTACCAACCTTTTCACATTTTGCTATTACCAGCGCTCCTTTGGTGACCTTCCAAGTTTTATCTGTGAAAGTTGTCACACAACCTTCACTGCCTAACTGCCATGTTGAAATCAGATTTTTCTTTAGATCTGGAACATGCCTTACCTCCTTTAGTAGCCAATGGTTTCCATTCTGTTGTTTTACAAGAACTTTACCCATTCCAACAATTTTACAGGGTTTGTCATCACCTAAATGAACTTGTCCAAAATATCCTTGAACATAGTCATGAAAATATTTCTTATCAGGTGTGGCATGGAATGAAGCCCCTGAATCTACAACCCAAGAATCAGTAACATTTTCAAAAGAAAGAATCAAAGCATCTTGTAACACATCACTTGTCACATTTGCTTCATGATTGTTTTCTTGCTGTGTGTCTCCTTCTTTTCCCTTCTGAGATCTACAGTCTTTCTTTAGGTGTCCTTTCTTTCCGCAATTCCAGCACACTATCCCCGATCTGGACTTGGATTTTCCTTTCCTTGATTTACTGCGATATCCCGAGCTCTTTCCTCTTTCCATTCTTCTTCCCCTAGACTCTTCACTCAAAGCATTACCTGATGTCTCACCGGAGCTTTTCCGTCACATTTCCTCACTAAGGATAGCACCAACAACATCATCAAACTTTAAAGTACTAGATCCAGAGACAGAGTTACTAATGGCCATTACTAAACCATTCCAACTCTCTGGCAATGAGCACAAGAATAACAGAGCTCTAAATTCATCATCAAAGTTTACCCCTACAAAACTTAACTGACTGGTAACTGTATTAAATTCATTTAAATGGTCTGCAACAGATCCACCTTCCGACATCTTCATATTAAATAGTTGTTTCATAAGAAATACCTTGTTTGAGGCCGAGGGTTTTTCATATAGTTTCACCAACGTCTGCATCAAACCCTCTGTTGTTGTTTCCTTCGAAATATTGAAGGCGACTGACGCTGCAAGGCACAACTGTACTATTCCGAGTGCCTTTCTATCGAGAATGTTCCATTTCGCGTCTATCATGGCTGCCGGCTTCTTTGTTTTTCTGCTCAGTGGTAGGTACATATCTTTCTGATACAGATAATCTTCCATCTGCATCTTCCACAACAGGAAGTTTTGGCCATTAAATTTCTCGACCCTAAATTTACCATCTTCCACCATTGCTCCCACTCGAACTAGGAACCCTTCTTTCCTGCGAGTTTATCAGCCAAATAGACCTTCGGCTCTGATACCAGTTGTTAGAAAATTATATATTATGGAGCAATGCAATACATAAAATATGTGAAAAATACAAGCACATAAAACACATAAAACCAGAGAGACATAGATATACGTGGTTCACCCAGTTTGGGCTACGTCCACCTCGAACAACTAGTCCTTCCTTTCTATTATCCAGCAAAAATTGAAGAGACAAAACCTACAGTAGATCCGCTGTAATATCCTCTGTTCTCTCTCACAGTCTCCCTATCTGTTTCTCGCTTTGAGAATACACACGTAATACACAGCCGCATTACAATACCCTCATATATACAAGGGGGTTTCCTTCTAGGGAAAAAAACCCTAAACTAAACATTACTTCTACCGTCAGATCATCCGCCTATGAATGGCCTAGGCTGACTAGAAATTACTATACTTTTACAAGGAAAATTTACATCTATTTTTAGCTTCGGGGGCGTTGCCCCCAAAACCCCCCTCTAGGGGGGGGATCCAAAAAGAGATGCCGCCCCCCTGGACCCCCCACAGCAGCGATTAATTACGGACGACGTTACCGCCCCTTTTGAGGTACAGGGGTCCAATGCTGTGATACAAAGTAAACAAGATAATCAGGCTCCACACCCAACAAATCGGGTGGTTATCTAGACACACCCGAGAAGAATATTTAATTTCTCGTAAGCCATCAGGGTACATAGGATTTACCAAGTACCATATTTGAAACAATTCTCGAGATGCACAATCAACTATGAAGTGATCACATTCATCGCAGAGTGCACAAAGCTGGATTGGAGCCTAAGGACGGCTAGGGGGGTAGGTGGTCATTCATGTGACCATATCTCCTCTGACATATACAATATGGTCCTTGTTGCTTCCATCTTTTGATTTGGAGTGCTACTCGTGGACTCCGTGTCTGAGTTGGCTAAGTCGGGGTTTTCAACGATGAAGCGTCACATGAAATCTAACATAGACCAAAATCGACAGATGTGGGGACAACGACGCACATGGTGGTTGCTTCGATAGATTTGAAATGTATGTCATCTATGCCAAACTAAGTTGCTTTAGGAAACATGCAGGATTGGATACCAACAGTTGAACGCCCTTAAATTGGGGCACTATGTGATTAAGTGATTAGGATCATCAGACAGTGCACAAAATAGGACATGCAGTGGGCCTCTGTTTTCCGTCTTTGGGCCGTTGGGGTGACTATGTACGAGCAAGATGTAGGTTCCTCTCATATGTACAATATGGTTATAGGTTCACCCTCATCCGTTTGCATGGATGGTTTTGAGGGTTCCTCCTGGTAAGATTGTTCTAGGGCTTGCAAATAATCCCTATATCGTGGCATCTCTGAGAAGTTATGGGTATAATGCTCGTACTGGTTACATATGGCGCACACATGATTGGTACGGAATTTTGTCCCTTGGTCATTCATGACCTATTCCTTTTTATGAGAATCCGAGGTCGCGACATTTCTTTCGGTGTGTAGAAGGCATTTTAAGTCTTCTAACTCCGATAAAATATTAGTAGGATGGCCTACGATATTGCATAATGAAAAAGGTTTCAACACCCTAGATAACTTGGGTGGTTCAACCTTTCTCCCTTTTTTATTTTTCCACTTGGTTGTACCAGCTAGTGCCACTACAGTGGTTTCTTTAACTGCTATGACCTCTTTAGGAGGGATAGCAGTCATACCTGGAGAGGTAATACCTGGGCTCCCTAGCATGTATGGAGGGACCAAATACCATACTGGTATTGCGAAAACCATTTTTTGCAATGTTATAGTGCCCATGAACTGCTTTGACACAAACTGGGTGGGGGATACAAAAAGGGGGTCTGGGAAATAACATATGGTAGGAATGTCGTTCCATTGGCTTCAACATCCGTACTACTGGTTTCTATTTTCGGGCTAGTTTCAGTGTTTGATCTGATCATCATGCATACCGGCACCTCCGTGCTCTTAGGGGCTTCCCCTAGTACAATAGGGGGATCTCCTAGGAAAGATCCTAGGATGGATGATGGTTTGAATTGGCTGGGGCCCAATTATATGTACCTTGTGAGTGGTTCTGTGGATGTGTCTGCATAGGGTAGTACAACATCAACACTGGTCATTAGTTTCTTTTCATAGTACGCGAGCTGGTCGATGGTGATGATTTTGTCGTCATGGGGGAACATCACCACTCTAAAAATAGAGGATGCTATTGCGGTCATAACGTACATGTAACTCCGCCTGAGGAGTATATTGTAGTCTAGCTGTGTGTTTAGGACCTCAATGTCTATGAGGACTGTTTTACTGGCTAGGTTCACTGGTACATTTTGATAAAGACCCACGGGGGCTCATGGGCGCCCGTCATATTCTCTAAGCATGAAGTCTGATGGTTTTAGTTTAGGATATCCTAACTTCTACCACACTGTCTTGGACATGATGCAAGCAGATGCTCCTTCGTCCACAATGCAACGGTGTATGATGATGTTCTATACTGACACTGGTATCTGGAAGGCGACTAGATAAGGAAGCCTAGGGCTTGCCTTGTGTAGGTCAAAAACCAATAGGTGAGAATCGACAGGGTCAATTGCGACTAGATCAAAAAGTAAGGCTTTCTGCTGGGTTGGGCATGACTGTAGGACTTCCAATGCTAACATGGAAGCTGGAGATAAAGCGAAATCATCCACTATACTATAGTTGTGGGCAGCTTTGGAATGATGTCCCACGCGCCTATGTGGTATTTTAGCCATTTTTAGGAGGGTCTCAACAGGTACTTTGGAGATTCTTAGTGGCATGGAAGGTGCGCTTGTACTTGTACCTGGAGGGTTGGTATCCGGGGGAGTGTCGTAGTTTCTATTCCTTGTCTTGAAGAAAAATTCTTCTCCAGTCATGAATATATCATGACTGCTACCTTTGAATTTGGTTTGGGGTGGTTGTTGCGATTGGGTGTTAACCACCTGTTGATGGGGAAATGGTTTTTGCATCACTGCTGGTTGCTGGGTTGGTCCCCCTTGTCAGCGGTTACTATGGAGTCTCTTCAACTCGGGGAGTTCAGGACAGTGGTGAGTGTAATGGCCATATTCACCACATATGGCACAAGAGTGGTTTGTCCTTATATTGGGTCTCTTTTTTTTCCCTTGGGAGTTGTTACTTGGCTCCTGGTTTTGATTGCGGTTGGGATTTCCCCTGTTGTAACAAATTTTGGTACACTGAAAATTAAAAATTTTCAGAGAGAAATTTCCAATTTCCTTCTTGGATAAATGCTAGAACATATGCTTATTTATGCTTTTGAATGACTTATTAATTAATTTTTTTTATTTTTTATTTTATTTTATTTTTATAATAATAATGTTAATTTTAAAATAATCGTATTTTTATAAAAATATAATGGTATATTTTTATGGAAATATCTATTTAAAATGAAAGATTATGTTATAAATAATTATTTGGGTCAGCCTAATCGCAAAACCAACTTAAAGAGTCAAACCCTATGGCCCACCGAGCACTTAAATATTTAAACTCCCCTATTTTCCATGCCTCGAGATATGGGTGAGTTATAAATATATTTCCGATCCCCTAGCTCTTCCGACTTTTAACCAAAGGGGGGTCCGAAAAGGATGTTTTTTTACCTTACCGCTTTTTACAACTGTCATCTCCTGATTTACTTCGCACCCCCCTCTTCCTAAACCACTTCCTACCTACCCCTTCCGAAAACCATTTTCCTTACATTTAAATCTTTTAAAATGATTGGTGGGAATCTAATTTTTCGGAGTTAGAGCTTGGATACTTCACAAGATTTCATGATATATTATGAAATTATTTTTCAGCTGGAATGATTAATCGAATTTTTCAAGTTAGAGCTTGGGTGATATATTATGAAATTATTTTTCTGAAATTCATTTATGAGTTATAGGTACAACTATAGGTACAGCTACCTGTGAAATAAATTCATGGGTGCAAGAAAATTAATTTATAAGAAGAAATAAAGGGATACTTTTGCATTCATATGTACAGGTGAGAAAAAATGAGATTCACGTAAATACATTTTAGGACAGGTGGTTGAGGTAAAAGAGGTGTCGGTGAAATAAATTTACAATTACATGGTGAAATGGATTTATTGGTGCAAGGGAAATACATTTTACAAATACATATGAATTTGAATTTACTAGTGCACCTGA
The DNA here is from genome assembly GCA_034641835.2 of Pinus albicaulis. Lineage (NCBI taxonomy): Eukaryota > Viridiplantae > Streptophyta > Pinopsida > Pinales > Pinaceae > Pinus > Pinus albicaulis. The sequence goes on along the minus strand of CM076579.1, from coordinate 1,596,312,384 downwards.
ATTGAGGTTACAGATAAAAGTAAATGGAGGATTTGAATTTTTACAAAGAAGGAAAAACAACACATGGTTTTGGGAATCCATGGGAAGGAAAAACAACACATGGTTTTGGGAATATATGAGAAGGAAAAATAACACATAATTTCAAGTATGTGGATGAAATTATTCAATAAAATTATTTGAGGAGACGTAATTTCATTTAGTAAATTCATGAAAATAGAAAAATAGAAAATGCAATTACATAATATTTGAAAACAACTATAAATATTTACTTCCAAATCTTTTATGACATTGGTGAAGCATTGTCAAGAAGTGACATAAAATCTTTCCAAGCAGATCTTCAACAACAACTTCAAAAACCCCATATTTTAAGGCACAAAATTATCAATTGAAAGACAAATGACATAATAAACAATGCTAGATTTCAAGGGCATGGAGATATTAGCATTCAGAAGACACCTAGCAACAAAAGATCAACTGATTAAGGATCAAATGATTTGTATCTTTTATCAGCAAATAATTTGTTCCAACAACATATGTAGATTTAAGGCCACTTTCTTTTTCCTATTTAAACTATGTATCATTTGCAAAAAAAAAAAAAAAAACTAATATTAAAACTACTTAGTTGCTAAGCTAAATTCTATCAAGTAAGAGTCTTAATTAGTCATGAAATACAAGAACACGGTGATGGAATTTTTTTTATGGGTTTCCAAGCACTTTCAATTGAAAAAATGGCAAAAACCAAACAAAAACTAGCTTGCTGGCCTACCGCGTGGCTTATCGAAAAACATGCGCAGAGTGCACGACTACTGGAATCTTTTTTTTTTTTTTTTTTTGACATAATCGGGTGCTGTTTATATTCGAAAAGAGAAAATTGGGAGTCAAAGCTCCATTGTTACAGGGCAAAATGTTTGAGAAAGGGGCAAAATATTTGTTACATCAGTGTGAGCAGTGTCCCCTACACTCCAACTATGCTTGACTGTTACAAAAACTGTTCTGGTGTAGATTCGGAAAAATTGGGACAGTAAGAAAAGACATTTGCAAAACATGAAAAAGAGAGGTTGTCTTTAGAGCCTATAGATCGTGCAATAATTTTCCTTCAAGGCCTGTAGTTCCTGCCTTTGCTGTGCAGAAAATGAACTCAATGTTTCCAATAAGAATCCTGGTTGCCATCGAATTCTTGGGCAAGAAACAGCTGACAATCTAATAAATTTTGTCCTATTCATGGCAGAAAACAGAAAGTCTCACAGTCGTTGCATTTGAGGCTGCTAAGAGGTTTGTGACAGGCGCTGTTTGCTTGAGCATCGGCCTCCTTATTGAGGGAGCGTAAGACATGAATAAAACGAGTATGATGCATTAGCTGGGTGAGTGCTTGGCATCAATTTATTATTTGTTGGAGAGCTAGATTGGTGGCAGTCCGATGATGAACCATTAAGCTGATGATGATTGCTGAATCTCCGATCACTGTTGCTGTGCATATGCCGAGAACTTGGAGCTGAAGGAGGCCTTGGTATAGTGCGAGAGCTTCAGCTCTGTTTTTGGACAGAGGGCCTAATCCCCATTCGTAGGATAGAATAGTATCACCGTTGGTGTTGCAGATAATTCCCCCCGCTCCAGCCTTACCGGGATTAGACTTGGAGGCGCCATCAAAAAATAGATAATGCGTGTTACAGCTTCTAAACCAGCCTGCGAACTCTTTATCCTTCAATCTAATTTTCCAGCTGCTGTTGTGGATTTGTTTACTGCTGATGTCGTTTCTGATATGGCCATAAATTTGGCCCCTGTTACTTTGATAAAGCAAGCATCCAATATAATTTCGTTCTTCAACAAAAAGTTCAGCTGCATCGATGCTTCTTTGGCACTTGACGACTATGGTTTCCAAGGCGAGCCCTCTTGCCTTGTTATATAGCTTTCTGCTATCGATTTTTTTGTCTCTGAAGATTATTTGATTGCGTGTGAGCCATATGCGCCATAGCAGAGTGTGAGGGAGTGTGTTCCAAACTCGTCTGGCAATGTTGTTTTTCTTGCGCTGCTAGGGGTAATTCTTCTTCCATAGGTAAAGGAGATCAACAATGGTGCTGTGGGAACCCCATGGGAGCTGGTCCTTCAGGAAGGCTTCTTTCCAGCAAGCTGTGGCGAAGGAGCAATTTATGAAAAGATGCTGGATAGTTTCCTCAGCTGCTTGACAGTTTGGGCAGCGGGAGGGGCCAAGAATGCCTCGCTTTTTCAGATTATCAGAAGTTAACTCTTTCCCTTTCAGAAGAACCCAAATGAAAAATTTAATTTTTGGAAGAGTCTCTGATTTCCAAACAGTTTTCCATTGAGCCCATATGGGCATGGGCCGATCGCTGAGACAGATTTGATGGTAGGCAGTTTTGACTGTGTAATTGATGCCTGAAGGGTCCCAACAGAAGCAATCCTCTTCGTTTTGTTTGGTGGGGGCAATACCATGGAGCCGAGTCTGCAGAATATCCAGGCTTGAGAGAAGCTCATCAGGGATAACAGGGAAATGCCAACCGGTCCAGAGATGAGTGTGAGTATCCCACTTGGATATTTGGCTCAAGCTGTGGATTCCTTTGCTGTCAAGGTAGGTGAGGATCTGATGGGTTCCAGGCTTGCTGCTGATAGGTAGCTGTCCCATTATTTTATCGGCCTCTATTCTAGTGCTGTTACCTCCCTTGGGGACCTTAGAAATGTTAGAAGCATGGATGGGAATTGCTTTTTTACACAGTCCCCAGATTTTGGTGCAGGCTCTGAGAGGTATATCATGGTCTAATAGAAGTTGCCTATGTGTATTCAGGTATTTGGTTTCCAGAACCTTCTTCCACCATGTAGATTCTCCATTAATAAGTCTCCAGATTATCTTGCCACCAAATACCAGGTTTAAAAGTTGTGGTGATTTGATCCCCAGCCCTCCATAATCGTGAGGTTGAGTAACCTGCTTCCAATTTATGAGATTGTATTTCTTTTTTTCAATTTTTTCCCCTTGCCAGAGAAAGTGACAGAGGATGGCCTCTACTTTGTGGTGAAATCTCGCTGGAGCTTGCAAAAGAGTGAATTGGTACAAGGGCAGAGAGGAGAGGCCTGATTTCAAGAGGATTAGGCGTCCTGCTGGGTTAAGCCAAAAAGAGCCCCATTGCTGCACTTTCATTTTCATTTTGTCGATAATGGTGTCCCAAACTTCAGCTTTCAGAGAACCCATACTGACAGGCATGCCCAGGTATGTAAAATGCCCCCAATCCAATTTGCAAGAAACCCCGAAGGTGCTGGCAATGCTTTGGAGAGTGTGTGCAGTTGTGTTCCACCCATAAATGCAGCTCTTAAGGAAATTGATCATGCCTCCAGAGTAACGCATATATCTATCTAAAAACGTTTTGAAATGGCGAGCTATAATGTTGGAGGCTCCTCCCATTAACAAGGTGTCATCAGCAAACTGGGAGTGGTTAATATTTTTGACTCCATTCCCAAATTTAATGTCGGTGATAAGGCCGGTGCGACGTTTGTAATCAATAGCCCCGCTGAAGGATTCAGCCATCAAGATGAAAAGATAGGGAGAGATGGGGCAGCCTTGACGTAAACCACGGGAAGCTTGGAAGGATGGCCCTGGCCTGCCGTTGATAAGGGGAGAGATCCAAGGGCCAGAGATGCATGCTTGGACAAGATTGATGAAAGGTGGGGAAAATCCCATTTTCTTTAGGACAGTGAGGAGGAAAGAATGTCTAACTCGGTCGAATGCATTGGCTAAATCCAGTTTTAGAATGAAACCTTCTTCTTTTCTAACTTGGCTGGAGTGAATAGCCTCTTGCACAAGCAGAATGGAATCAGAAATTTGTCTGTTTTCTAAAAAACCTCCTTGATTCTCAGAGATGAGTGAGGGAAGGATAGGTTTGAGGTGAGTAGCTATGATTTTAGTCAAGATTTTGTATGAAGAGTTGCAGAGAGAAATGGGCTGAAAACGAGAGAAGGTAGAGGGTCGTTTTTCTTTAGGGAGAAGGGAAAGGTGGGTGGCATTGGTAAAGCCTCCGATTTTGTTCTTGCGTTGGGCCCATTTTATCATTTTGACAAGGTATTTTTTGATTGTCCCCCAGTAAGATCTGTAGAAGCTGATGGGAAAGCCGTCAGGGCCAGGGGCCTTGTCTGGCTGAAGTGCCCAAATGGCTCTTTGTATTTATTTTTATTCTATATCCTTGGTGAGACCAGCATTGACTTCATCACTGATTTCTGAGGGCAGATATTGGAGCAGATTTGAATAATCTTCAGCTTCTTTGGTTTCAGTTAAGAGCTCACTATAATGTATTGAGGCTTCCTTTTTAATTGCATCTTGAGTTGACCCTTGTCGTCGGTGATGGAGGTGACATTGTTTCTAACTTGTCTGACTGTAGTCTGCTTATGAAAAAAATTGGATTTTTTATCCCCTCCTTGCAGCCACAGCTGGCATGATTTGATTCTCCATTTCTGCTCCTCCATACGGTTGGCACGATAAAGCTGGAAGTAAAGGTCACATTCTCTAGCTTTGGTTTCTTGGGACAATCCCTGTTCCTCTAGTGCTGTGTACCTGCTCCAAACTGTTTTTAATTTCTGTTTTGAGTTTTTCCGGCTCCTTATAGTGGTTTCGTGCCCAGTCTTTTAAGGCACTTTTGTTCCTTTTAAGTTTGCTTTCCTAGATGAACCTCGGATATACTTCAATGTGCTGGCTCCAAGTATGCTTGACAATCTGGTCGACAATGTGTAAATTGCTCCACAAAGGGCTGTACTTAAAGGGATGGGACCAAGTGTGTTGTGAGCTTCAAGCATGAGCGCTGTGGGATAATGGTCGGATGCTGAAAAAGGAAGAATAACAGAGTAAGCCGTGGAGTATGAGGTGAGGAGGGAGACATTAACCAATATTCTATCTAGCTGCTCCATAATGTTGTCTTTGCCTAGTCTGCGATTGCTCCAGGTGAACCTTTTGTTCTTGGGCATAACATCTATGAGATCGTGGTCATGTATTATGATTTCCAGTTGCGTTCTGTAGGGGTCTTGAGTGAAACAACCCCCCCTCTTTTCATTAGCGTGGAGTATTAGATTGAGATCTCCTCTGAGGATGATGTTGCTGTTGTCTTCTGCATCTATATCGGTTTGAAGAGAAGTCCAGCATTGAGCTTTATCCCTGTAGTGGTTTGGAGCATAGACATTGTAGATGACGATTTTTTGGTTGCTCGTTAGATTCTCTAAAGTGACTTTGATCCAGAATTGGCTGATTGTATCAGTTTGGTGCGTCCATGCAGTGTGGTTCCAAAGTGTGGCAATTCCCCCTGAGGCTCCCCTAGATTCACAGATTCTTCCTTCATATTGCTTGAGGCGATCAATAATCCCTCTCATTTCTTGGTATCCTTGCTTTGTTTCTTGTAACAATAATATTCCTGGTTTTTCCTGATTTATCAAATCATTCAGGGCTTTGATTTTAGAGGGGTGCCCTAATCCCTTGCTATTCCAAGATAGTGCTTTCATCATTGGGTGAGCGGGGTGCGGAGAGTTGCTCACCCTCCTTGTTCTTTTTATGCCGCTTCCTTACTGTTTTGTCCCAAGATGTAAGTTTCTATGGGGTTTTGAGTGCCCATGGCGATGTCTTTTTGGGCGTTTTCTTCTCTCTGCTGTTTGGTCGATCTCCTGCCTGGACCTTGCTTCCTATGAGCATCCAGATTGGCCCCATGTTCTTTGGAAGAGCTTTTGGTTGATCTTGGAGGAGGAGGGTCGTGTGAGAATGAGGCAGAAGGGTTTGATGGGGGAGTGGGAGCAAGGGATTCCTCTTGAGATGGGGGAAGAGTAATGGGGGGGTCATCGTCAAGGGAGATGGAGGAGAAGGGATTAGAAGATTCTAAGGATTTCATGGGAGGGGAGGGCGGAGGAGTCGAGGAGGAGGAAGGATTAGGTTTGAAGGGAGCAGATTTGGGAGCAGATTTGGGAGGAGCTCCAGCTAGCAAGGTAGCAGCAGTCTTTTTCCTCTTAACAGTTTCCCATTGGTTCTCAGCCTGATCATTTTCATCATTAACATTTTTAGAGCAGTGATTAGCAAAGTGGCCGTACTCGTGACATACCTTGCATTTAAATGGGATTTGTTCATAGTCCAGCTATTGTATGTGTGTCCAGTCGTCCACCTTCAGCTTGATTACCTCTGGGAGACCCTTGCCGAGGTCAAATTCAATGCAAATACACGCACAAGCTTGCATATTGTCCTTGGGCTCACTCTTATCGATGTACTTTCCCACAGCATTGCCAATGGCACGAACCGAGTCATCTCCCCAGCAATGGAGCGGGAGATGCGGAAGCCGAACCCAGACCGGAACAGCACTAGGAACATCCAGCTCGGGATCAAAGTCTGGAGTCCATTTGTTCAAGTACAGCCCTCTGGAGTCCATGAAATAAGGACCATTTCTGAAGATTAAGTCCTTGTCAGCTTTTGATTCAAAATGAAATGTGAAGTAACCTTTCCCACAGAAACGAATGGAAATTTTGCCACTAACTTTGTCTGCCTAGTTTTTCTTGGTCCAACATTGAACAGTTTTGGGAGATGGCCATAGGAAAGTGAATTTCCCAATGAGCCCCCGCTCAGTAAGAGAAAGAGCAGCCATTCTTGGTAGAGTAGGGGGCAAGACGACCTCTTGTAGGCCATCCAGCTTCTTGACGAACTTTGATAGAGATGGTCAAGGACGTTGAAGAGGAAGAGACTTAACAAGGGCAGAGAATGCTGATTGAGTGTCTGCCCCCCCCGAAGCACCGTCCGGAGAGGCCATGGTTGGCCTGCGACCACGAGGATTAGAATTGCGAAACGAGGGTAGGCGTGCAGAGAGGAGCACGGGCCAGAACCTTGAAGGGGTGGAGACGTGAAGCAGAAGGAACAGCAAAGAAAAACAGTGGGCCAATGCGTCGCGTGCAAAAACCAGAGCGTCGCGCCTGATGAGAGCATCGCGCCAGACTAAAGAAGACACAGCGGGGGGCATCTCTATGCGCTGCGGCCAACGAGTGCGCCGTGACCTGCACCCAACGCGCCGCGCCAAGAAACTCAATTGTTCGACCTTCCAAAACCTAGCAGAGCCGTTCGGTGGATCCCTGACTACTGGAATCTATTACACGCTGTTGTGCCAAATGAAAAAAATTGGCCCTCTCTACTATTCAAAACAATGAATCGGGGTGATGAAGAGTTAATAGAGGATGCAATCTTGATTTGCAGCAGGCTAAGCAGGAGAGGGACCTACAAAAACAACCACTATCTCAATGGAAATAATACAGTGGAGCCGCCATTCCTGTTGTAGTGTATTAGGCGCATGGGTGTACCAAATAAACTTTCTTAGTAGGGTGGCTATTACCTACATAAGATCACTGGTCAAAATGGTTGTTAAGCATTAGTGGAACAAGTTCAACATGTAGTAATCTAATTTAGAGAGAAAAAAACATACCAGATAAATGATAAAACAAAAAATAAACAAGATGCACAATACACACGCTCGGTGGAGAAAACAACCTAATAACACAAATGGAGAGCTTCTCCGTTTATTAGGTGCTGGTGGTGATAAAATATAGAATGCTAAAACACTTGTAAAGGATCTTTTAAGCTATGGAGCTCAAATATTCAAGTCAAGGGGGTATCCTTCCCTCAAGTTTCCTGCAAGAATCTACTCCCTCTCAAAGGATGGTAGATCAAAGAACCAAATGGTGAACCTCTCTCTCTTGGACTGAGATGTTGGGTGGAAAAAAAACGAGTCCTTCCAATACTCTTACTGTTGGACTATGCTAGTTGGTTTGCTAAGGATAAATTTGGATAGCATAACAATGTGTCTCTGATTCTTCTTCTAAAGGCTGGTTTACATAGACATTTTTTGAATTCCCCCTCCTCCTCTTGGCCCAAGATAGATGGTGGCACAAGAGTGGAGGGGTGATTCCTTTGTGTGCTACATTTAAGCCTCAATGTGGCTCAATGACAATTGTACTTGGTAGTATTGAGGAATCTTCCTAACCAAGTGTGCCAAGTGGTCCCAGATGGTGACATTTCTCCATCTATAGGACCGCATGAATATCGAAGGAATATCCACACTTTGCGTGTCTATTGAAAGAATCGCTGCAATGTGCACAAAAGTCCTTTGTTGCTTGTGCGTTGTCCATAAATTCCTGCCTGGACCTTAGGAAGAATTAAATTTTTGGCTTTTCCTGATGTATTCCTTCTCTGAAAATATTTATCTGTACCTTTTGCTTGACATTTTTAATGTATTTTCCTTGTACCATTTTCTAGTGTTAACAACATAGATTTTCCCCTGGATCCCAAAACCGAGATTACCATATTGAATTTTTTATTATATTCCTTTCAATTTTACAATTCATATATATACATGCTGATGCATTAATAAACCGCAATCCTTTAACCCTGGATTAGAACATAACCGTAGTTTCCTTGACTGAATCTAGAAAATACCATGGGAAAAAACCATCATGCACAAAACCATGTGCAAAATCCAAGCATGAAACCATAGGTAGGTCCACCCACCTAATATAGGGTCCAAATTGTTTTTCCTGGGGCACTGCACCCCCACTGTCACCCCCATGTTGCGCTCGACGCAACGAACATGGGTTAATCATGCCCCCCCTGTGACCCCTTCACGCGTGTGACTAGCCATGAAAAGAATATGACACACACCCAAAATTCTCCCACTTATTGTTTTCTTTTCCACAGAGGGGGTCACAGGAGAGCATAATCACTGGCCCAAACCTGCAACACACATTGTTTCTTTACACCAAGAAAACTTCTCGGTGCTGACAAACTTTGTTAATGCATTTGCAAAATTCTTCAAAGTGTCCTCCTTTACCAACAACACCTTTTTGTCCTCAACCATATCTCTAACAAAGTGATACTGGACATCAATGTGCTTTGAATTTGAACACTATGCAATAGATAAATTTACACCTATAGGAATAGGAACCTTCACCGTTTTACTATCCTACATATTAAACCTTTGCAGTATTGTCTTGACACACTTCCTCTTGTTTAACCAGAGCTTTCTCTTTGTAGGTTTTAACCCTGTACAAAAATTAGCTGCAAACAAATTCTTAAAAACAGAAAATAAACAATAGAAAGAATATAAACATGAAACACATATACACGAAGTTTGTCCCCTGGATCCCAAAAACGGGATTATCAAATTGATTTTTCATTATATTCCTTTCAATGTTACAATATATACACACACACACACACACACACACACACACACACACACACACATGTCGAAGCATTCATGAACCCCAATCCATTAACCCTAGATTAGAACATAACCGTAGTTCCCTTGACCAGATCTACAAAATACCATGGAAACAAAACCATCATGCCCAAAGCCATGTGCAAAACCCATGCACAAAACCATAGGTAGGTCCGCCCAACTATTGCACGTGGGGCTAGTTGTGGAAAGAATATAACATACACAACATTCTTCCACTTGTTGTTTTATTTCCACAAGGATCCGCAAGAGAGCTTGGTCAATGGTCCATCCCTACAAAGCCCATTGTTTCTCTACATGAAGAGAACTTCTTAGTGCTCATAGAGTTGGTCAATGCATCTGCAACATTCTTCAAAGTGTCTACCTTTACCAACAACACCTTTTTGTCCTCAACCATATCTCTAACAAAGTGATACTGGGCATCAATGTGCTTTGAATTTTAATGATAAGCAGGGTTCTTAGCCAAGAAAATTTCACTTTGGATATCATAGTCTATCCTTATAGCTCACTACACCAAACCCATAACTGAACACAATCTCTGCAACCAAATTGCTTCCTTGCTTGCATGAGTGGCTGCCATGCATTTTGCCTATGTAGTTGAAGCATCCACTGCAAAGTGTCTTTTTCTCATCCAAATGACTCCACATCAAAATAGGTTAAACATATACCCACTTGTAGATATTCTCTGATCTAGATATCCAACCCAGTATGCATTAAAAAAGCCACGAATGTCCAAAAATTTGTCCAATGTTGGTCTTCGTTGGTAGCATAAACAATAATCACTAGTGTCATTAAAATAATTGAAAACCTGCTTCACTATTATCCAATCCCCCTTTCATGGATTTGACCTAAACCTGCTCAATACTTTGACTGCATGTGCGATGTCTGTTCTAGTACATACAATTGCATACAACAAGCTACCAACTGTGCTTGCATATGGAACACGAGACGTTTCCTCTTCCTCTTCTTGTTTATTAGTACAATGTTCAATAGGTAAATTCACACCTACAGGAATAGAAACCTTCACAGGTTTACTATCTTGCATATTAAACCTTTGGAGTATTGTCTCAAAATCCTCTAGTTCAACCAGAGCTTCCTCTTTGCCTGATCTTGTTTAATTTCCATGCCCAAAATACAATTTGCAACACCAAGATCCTTCATTTCGACTCTGGAGGAAAATTGGGTCTTCAAATCCTAAATAATTTCTTACAACATATCATCCACATACAATAACAAATAAATAACATAGTCACTAATAAATTTGAAATACACATAGTGATCCTCTTTGCTTATGGTGAAGCCAAGTCCCTGTATATATGTATCAAATTTTTGATACCACATCCTTGGTGATTGTTTTAAACCATACTGAGTCTTTTTTAACCTGCATACACATTCTTTATTACCCTTCACCGCAAAGCCTTCAGGTTGCTTCATGTTGACCTCTTCTTCAAGATCCCCACGAAGGAATGTTGTCTTCACATCCATCTATTCTACCTCAAAATAAAAAGCAAAAACAACAAATAAAATTAATCTAATAGAAGTTAAATTGGAAACATGAGAACAAATATCACCAAAATCAATTCCCGACACCCGGGAATAACCTTTTGCTACCAACCGAGCTTTATATTTCTCCACCTTGGCTTCTGCATTCATTTTCTTCTTAAACACCCATTTTCTGAGAATGGGTTGCCTTCCAACTGACAACTCCACCAGATCCCATGCCTCATTTTTGTGCAAGGATGTCATTTCATCAACCATGGCCCCCTTTCGGAGTTTTCCATCCTCTGAATGAACTGCCTCCCTAATAGTTATGGGATCATCATTAATGATAGATAAATCAAAATTTGAATAGAAAGAAGATGGAATATACCTTTCTAGCTACCTTCTTTCTTGAACTTATCTTCTCAAAGCTAGATTTTGTTGCTCTTCCTCTTCTGATTCATGTTCAGCTGTAGAGTCTGATTCTTCCTCCTTTAGCTCAAACTCCTATCTTCTCAAGTTCCTTTGGTAGGAATTAATTTTTAATAACATCTTTCACCTCTTTAAACACCACATCTCGTTTGTACACAACCTTCCTTGTTTTTGGGTTCCAAAGCTTATAACCTTTTAAACCATCCTTATTCCCAATAAATATGCACCTTTCAGATTTACTATCCAACTTGGTTATTTTCTCCTTTGGAACATGTACATATGCATCACATCCAAATACCCTTAGATATGAAAGAGAGGGTTTCTTACAAATCCATACCTCATGTGGAGTCTTATCCTCCGACGTTGATGAAGGTGATTTGTTAACCAGGTAAAATGCAGTCTCCACTGTTTCTGCCCAAAATTATTGTCTTAACCCGACACCACTAAGCATGCTTCTTTCCTTATCCATCAACTTCTTGTTCATTCTTTTTGCAACTCCATTTTTCTAAGGTGCATACGGAGTAGCTTCTTCCATGCTATACCACACTTCTTATATAAATATTCAAATTCCTTCTTGCAAAACTCTCCGCCATTATCTGTCCTTAACACCTTGATCTTATTCTTTGTCTGATTTTCCACCAAAGCCTTAAATTCTTTAAATTTGTCAAAGAATTCATATTTCTTTTTGAGGAAATACATCCAAGTATTCCTTGATAAGTCATCTATTAATAAAACATAGTACACAAAATTGCCCAGTGATGGAACCGACATAGATCCAAACACATCACCGTGCACAATATCTAATATCTTGTTCGCCCTCTTAGCAGTAGAAGGGAAACTCACCCAATTCTGCTTCCCATATACAAAATGTTCACAAAAGTCGAAATCCAGAGAGAAATTAGACATAACTTCTACAATACCATTACCATGCAGTATTTTAAGGCCCTTATTTCAAACATATCCAAGCATTTGATGCCACATCATGGTATTTTCTCCAGAGACCACAAGGTTTTCAACTCCACTTTCAGTAACCACATAACTGTTTCACTCATCAATAATTGTGCTACCTAGAATATTGTACAAAGTTCCAATCTAAACTCCCCACATCAATACCAGTGCTCCCCGAACCATCTTGCAGGTATCCTTCTCGAACATTGTTTTTACACTTGCATCATCCATCTTGCTTACATAAATTAAATTTCTGGCCAATACAGGAATATGCAGAACATGAGGAAGTGTTCTAATCCTTCCACCTTGCAACTCTAGCTTGAATTTTCTACGTCTGACGATTTTGGACTTCCTGTCATCCCCTAGGAATACATCACCACCATCATATTTCTCATACTCGCATAACCACTCCCTATGGGGAGTGAAGTGAAAGGATGCGCCTGAGTTAATCAACCATGCCTCGTGATATACATGTGTACTTGAAGAAGAAGCCAAGTACACATCCCCACCTTCATCTGAGGTGGTTTTTGCCTCTGTAGAAGGAGCACCATCAGATCCCTTTCCTTTCTTAGGAGCTTTAGATCTACAGTTCTTTTTTAAGTGCCATTCCTTTCCGCATTTCCAGCACACCTTTACAGGTTTTCCTGGATATTTTGATCTCCCTCTAGGATCTCCCACTTGAGGAATTATTTTTGTTTCTATTATGGGACCATCCTCATACAAACAAGGCATCTTTTATGAATAAAATATATGGAAAACAATGTAAAAGATAGTAATCATAAATAATGATAATTAATTAGTAATTAGTACTAAAGAGGCATGTCTAATGGGACATGACCTTCCGTGAAGAGGCACTTGCATAGGTATATAAGAAGGGCTGATTTGTAACATTCATATCAATCATTCTTTTTCATACACACATATTCTTGTATCTCAATGGAGATCTACATATTCCAGGTCTTCTAGAATATATGACTTAAGGTACGAACTTTGTTTGTTCCAACATCTCCATTTTGGCCCTCCATATTTTTCCGTCTCATTTCATCTGACAGTAAGGATGAGACAATTTCATCAAACTTCAAGGTTGTTGTATTGCTACCTATTGCAACGACCAGACTATCCCACAAATCTGGTAGATAACACAACAAATTGATGCACTTATCTTCATCTTAAATTTTAATATCAACAAATAACAACTGACTTACCACACTATTAAAGGTGTTTAGATGCTCTGTCATAAAGTCTCCATCTTTCATCCTCACATTATACAACTTTTTACGTAGGAATATTTTGTTCACTAGAGACTTAGATTGATACAAAGTCCCTAACTTGTCCCACAAAGCCTTCGTCATAGATTCTCCATATACATTCAAAAATACCGAATCTGAGATACACAACCGTATTATGCTCTTTGCTTTCTGATCCAACTTTGCCCAATATTCTTCTAACATTTTCGTTGATTTATTACCCAGATCTACCGCGATCCACTGATCTTTATCCACCAGCGGATCCTCCATCTTGAGCTTCTACAACTCAAAAATATGGTCATTAAAATTTTCAATATCTATCTTTCCATTTCTTGCCATCTTCTTTCACCGTAAGAATCAATCCCACAGATCTGCCACTGACAGGGTCTACCACAAGCCTGAGCAAAACTCCTCAGCAACAAAGGCATCCACTTGAAGCCAAAACAACTCTGATACCAAATGTAGGTTTTAACCCAGTACAAAAATTACCTGCAAAACAATTATTAAAAAAATAAAATAAACAATGGAGAGAACATAAACATGAAACACATATACACAAAGATTTTCCTCTGGATCCCAAAATTGGGACTACCAGATTGATTTTTCATTATATTCCTTTCAATGTTACAATACACACACACACACACACACACACATGCTGAAGCATTCATAAACCCCAATCCATTAACCCTAGATTAGAACATAACCGTAGTTCCCTTGACCGAATATACTAAATACCATGGAAAGAAAACCATCATGCCCAAAACCGTGTGCAAAACCCATGCACAACACCATATGTAGGTCTTACCAGCTAATGCGCGTGCGGCTAGTCATGGAAAGAATATAACACACACCCAACACTCTTTTCCATATCTCGTTTAATTTCCATGCCCAAAATATAGTTTGCAACACCAAGATCCTTCATGTCAAACTTAGAGGACAATTGGGTCTTCAAATCCTAGATAATTTCTTTATCATTTCCAATCAGCAACATATCATCCACATACAAGAACAAATAAATAACATGGTCACCAATTAATCTAAAATACACATAATGATCCTCTTTTCTTTTGGTGAATCCAAGTGCCTGTATATATGTATCAAATTTCTGATACCACATCCTTGGTGAATTTTTTAACACATACAAAGAATTTTAAACCTACATACCAGTTATTTCTTACCCTTCACCACAAAAGCTTCAGGTTACTTCATGTAGATCTCCTCTTCCAAATCCCCATGAAGAAATGTTGTCTTCACATCCATCTGTTCTACCTCAAAATAAAATGCAACAACAACATATAAAAGTAATCTAATAGAAGCTACCTTGGCAACTAGAGAAAAAATATCACTAAAATCAATTCTTGGCACCTGGGAATAAATTTTTGCTACTAAACAAGCTTTGTATTTCTTCACCTTTCCTTTTGCATTCATCTTCTTCTTAAACACCCATTTTATTCCAATGGGTTTCCTTCCAGCTGACAATTCCACTAGATCCCGTGCCTCATTTTTGTGCAAGGATGCCATTTCATCGACCATGGACCCCTTCCAGAGTTTTCCATCCTTTGAATCTACTGCCTCTCTAATAGTTCTAGGAGCATCATCAATTATAGATAAATCAAAATTTGAACAGAAATTAGACAGAATTTACCTCTTTGGCTGCCTTCTTTCTCAAACTGATCTTCTCAAAGCTGGAGTTTAAGGCTCTTCCTCTTCTGATTCTTGTTATGTTGTAGAGTCTGATTCTTCCTCCTTTGGCTTAAACTATATCTTCTTAGGATCCATTGGTAGGAATCCATGTTTAATAAAATATTTCACCTCTATAAACATCACATCTCGACTATACACAACCTTCCTTGTTTATAGGTTCCAAAGCTTATAACCTTTTAAACCATCCTTATACCTAATGCTATAGGGTAATATGCTTGGGTGGTGGTTATCAAATATCCCTCTCAGGGATTTCCGGTGCCCGAGGCAGATATTCAGATTAGCTATAAAGTTCACAAAGATGCTGCACACATGTTCATGCTAAGTGATATAACTGACAAAGTAAGATGGAGAGATTACCTCTTTGTAGATAACAGATCCTATGGAGAACACCAAGCAGCGAAGTAGGGATCCTGCAATTAATCAAAGCACTCATGTAATCTCTACAAAATATAACTTCTTATCAATTAAACTAACATACAATAAGCATAAAACAATACATATCTAAGCCATTCATATCATGCTACATAGATGATTGTAAAACAATTGTGAAACTGATGCAGCAAATGGACAAAACAAATACATTTTCATTGATTTATAAAAAAGGAGGATTACAACTGTTGGTTGTACCAAG
Organism: Pinus albicaulis; assembly: GCA_034641835.2. Taxonomy (NCBI): domain Eukaryota; kingdom Viridiplantae; phylum Streptophyta; class Pinopsida; order Pinales; family Pinaceae; genus Pinus; species Pinus albicaulis. The sequence continues at coordinate 1,596,296,698 of CM076579.1, read as the reverse complement.
CCCTCCTCAGTCTTCCAATCCCTCTCTCTCTTTCTCTATCTCCGAGTGTGATGATGCGCAAGGTTGAAAGCTCTCAATGAACTTCGCCGATCTTCAAGCCTCACACTACAACAATGAAATTCCACTCCATGTATAATCAAACCTTCGACCCTGGACCAAGAGCCCGCAACTCCATTTTATAGGAGATGGAGAGGGAAAACCTTGCCAACTCTTTCAATCAATTTGAAATGGGAAATATCAAGGTGTTTCCTTGTTCTTCCATGCTTTTGCCTTCCTTAGGAGTCTAGTTATATTTGGCAAGGCCTAATAAAAGGTTTGTGCCTTTTAGTTTCTATTTTGAACTGGCTCTTTGTGAGAAAAAACTGGAATTGCCAATCACTTTTCCACAAGAATTTTCCCTTTTCACACTTAAACACAGATAACGCTACCCCTTGGGAAAGATAGAGCATTTCCCTAGTCACTAACGCGCCCTTTGCATGGCTCAGGTGCGTTATAACCCTGTCTAGCTGTCTCTGGGGTGCGTTACCTTGGCAGAAATGGGTTTTGTCTAGGTCATTTTCTTCCTTCCATGTTACCTTCGCCTCTAAGCTGATGAGGAGGTCATTTGTCCTGTAACAGATGCCCCCTAAAGTGTGAGGTCAGAGACGAAGACAATGGCTGAAATACTTTATAATAAGTGTAGTCGAATGAGAGGAATTGTAGGACTGAGGAAAACCTAAAACAACAACATATGTCAGCAAATATAGTATCTGTCTTGAGTCAGGAATTCCCATGCTCAGTAGCTAATCAACATGATTTCTCTAAAACAGAGATATTAACAGTATGTCGACTGATAAGTATAACGTGAAAGTGTTTGTCATAACAGGATCAAACTGAAAAGCTGTCTCCAAAAAACAATATCGCAACTTGGGGGAGGAAACACAGCTGTAATGGTGTAAACCTCGACCCAAGGTCTTGGTTGCTGCTTCAATAAAATGCATATTTCCATACATGTGAATGAATGAGTCGTAGTCAAACATGCAGGAAATCGTTTGATTACCAGTAAATACCAAAAATTGTTAACAGATGCGAGGGCGGCCACCGATAATGTTGATGGTCCCCAAGATGCACAGTACAATCTAGTGAGTGTGAATAAAATGATTTGATGTCAAACACTTGTAGAATCATTCGATCAGGAGCCAATAATGAGAACCCCCAACCAAACACAAGATGACCTGCCATTGATGTCTGCAAGTATCTAGGTACTGATGTGTTTTTGGATCAACTTCCTAGATAAGATGTTGAAGTCTATAGGAAGAGATCTGTCAAAAGGTAGGCACTGAGGCGTCCTACATCAGTTGACAAGAAACAGGAAAAGATGATTTTGTACTGGTGGAAATAATCAAGAGCAAGTGGGAATAACTGACAACAAATAAGTTCTGGCATATGATTGCTTTGGTTGATACAAGGAGTAGTAGATAGCGGGATCCTCTTGAACAATAGAAGGCACTCTAACAGGGTACCAGGCAGCTTAGGCTTAATGAAAACCAAAGAGTATTAGGATTCACCAAAGCAGGAACACTGGGAGATGAAGGCTAAAATCATAGATGGTAGGGTTCGGCTAAATGCGAAAGAGTTTTCTGGGAAGTGCCATGTTCAAGATTTTGTGCTGCCAAATCGACCTTTAGAAAATGTAACAAAAGAAGTATCCATGTTGTCCAATTTTTTTCCTCGTCTGATTAAGTTTAACGAGTCCAGACAGGTAAACTCGGTGATTTTTTCATGTTTAGAGAGTCTGAAAAAAATCGTAAAAGACAACTCCAGGGGGTACCTTTGTCATGTTTGATAACCGGGCGCAACGAAGGGAGAATAGTAAGCCCAAAATAGTTCATTTTCTGTGAGTTGTCCATTGAATACGGAACAGTGAGAAAGCTATGTTCGATGGACATCTACCTCATTTTGTTATGAGCATGAGGAGACAGAGTAAACTCAATGTTCTTTGTGAAATTTTAACGAGTCCAACAAGGAAAAAATCGATGCTCTCCATGAAATTTTAACGAGTCACACGGAGAAAAAATCGGTCACTTTTTCTGTTTAAAGAGTGTAATGTTCCCACTTAGCCTTAGCTAAGAGGAACATTCAATTTTGTTTTAATTTCTATTTCATGAATAAATGAATAAAGGAGGACATGTAAAACTCCTAAAAAGTCTGAATAAATCAATGCCCATATGAACAAAGACAAATTAGGGCCATGTACATATTCACTTGCAGGTGTGAAAGATGTTTAAGCTAAAGACTGGGTCAACCTTGACCAAATCAACATTGTTGTCTAGGTTCATTGCATCTCCAAAAGGGGCAGCGTAGTTCTAGAAGGAAGCCTCTCATGTGAAAAGGGCTAACTCATCAAGATGGTTTAGGGTTTGCAAAGCTTTCTCAACTTATAAAAGGAGAGGGAGGGTAGCAAGAGAAGGTTGTTGATTGATCATATTTCTGAGTATTTGTCTGCTTAGACAAATACCATTCTTTGCTGTTTAGTGGAGGATTGGATTTGGAATTACTATGCAGGGATTTCACCTCTTCCTTTGAGGATTCAAGGAGGAAATCTTGATGAATTGAACCACTATCAGGCTTGAGGCCAAGCTCCATCTTACATTACAGCGCTGCTCATCTTGAGGGCTCAGCTGTCTTGTGAGCTACAGCAAGTGGGAGTCTAGATCTGCAGAGGTCTAGTGTATTTTTGGGAGCCTCTTCTCATGGAAGGTGTTCTTTAACCTCCTGAAAGAGTGTATCTACTTCTTGTACTTCAGATCTGCAATTTTACAGTATTTTTCTGTGTCATTTGAGCTACAACGCTGTCCCATTGAGTAAACTGCGTTATTTCTATATGAGGGTTTGCAGGGTGTCTTGCTCATAGTTTAGATCATAGATATCTTGTGCTGGGCTTTGCCTTCCACTTGGTGATCCATGGATTAGCTTGCTAATCTATGTTCTGTTCAGATCTGATCCATTGTAATGAAATGTTATATTCAGAAATTTACTGCAGCAGTTTCCAGATCTGCAACTTGTTTCTAAGATCTACTCTTATTTATGCATGCTTTTGAAAAAATTCCAAGTGGATCTTGAAGAGAAAACTATATAGTTTCCAGATCTGATATAGATCTTATGTTTCATCCACAAATATGTCCTAGATATTAGTTGTAACTTCCAACTGCTGAAGCTCCTAAAAAATAACGCTGTTGAAGCATTTCTGCAAATATACATGTGTTCCTGCTCCCTTTTCTGAATATTTATTGCTGTATTGACTCATGCATTCTACTGTATAATGAAAGGGCTTTATCATAATGATGATTTGCTGCTGTATATCTGAAATATAAGTCTCATTGCTGATATCCTTTGAACATCTGCTAAAACTGCGCAATTCCTGAAGTAGTGCTTGCATTTTGCTACAGCCTTTCTCTTTGGGTGATTTTTAGCTAGTCAAGTTTTTGGGAGATCTGTTTAATGAGTCTAAACTGATTTTTTTTTGATGAAAATCCATATATAAGTCTTATACAGCATAAATAAGGGGAAACAAGTCCTGATCTACGTTATTTTTGCACATTTTTACTTATACAGCGTTTCTGTTGAGCACCTTGTTGAATTTCCTGAAAAAGGATCATTCCAGTGGTATCGGAGCTCCACTATTGGCACAACCTTTTCTTTCCAATGGAGCACCAGTCATGCTACACTCTTAAGAAGAGGATCCTCCCACTGAGAGGGATAGGAGGTACCAAATTAGAGGTCATAAAAAGTATGACCCCACCACTAATGGCCCTGATAAGGGACAAGACAAGGGGAAAGCCCCTGAATTCGTGAATGATAAGGATAAGGAGGTAGAGGAGTTTGCAAAAACCCTCTTGGAGACTATGCAAGATCTTGCCAAGGAGATAAAAGAGATGAGGGTGGATAGAATGAGGGAGTCCCTTGGGAGATTCCATCTAGGGGAAAATTCTGAAGTATCTCATTATGGAACTGGTCAACCTGTGAGCTTGCCACAAGCTCCACAGGCCTCCCAACGCTCTACTGTGCCTACCTTCTTGGATGTAGAGAATGAGGGACCACAAGAACCAACCTCCCTGGAAGGTTACTTTATGGAATAGGACTCACAAAGCCAAAGGTTCAAGGACAACTTGAGCTTTCAAGACTTTTGCCATCTCAAGGACCGGAGGAGACCATGGCAGCAGTACAGATATGGAGGCTTTTTTCAAGGGAGACACCATACTATGGGCAGGTTATTTTTTCCCAAATTCGATGGGTCATCCTCTTGTTCTGCCAAAGCATGGGTGGAAAAGTTGGACATCTATTTCCAGTTGAATAAGGTCCCTAAAGTAGAAGCCATTAAGATTGATGCGTTGCATTTTGAGGGTGAAGCCCACAACTGGTGGTTTCATGGAATATCTACATTGGGACACAACAATGTGTCTACATATGTTGAGTTCACTAGAAGACTAGCGGAGATATTTGATCGAAAAGATCCCGAGGCACCTTTTATAAGCTTGGAAAAGCTAAAGTAGACAGGAGATGCAAAGGCCTATATCTCTAAATTCCTGAGATTGTCAGTAATGGTCCCTAATCTATCAGTAGTAAGGAGAGTCTACATGTTCATTGATGGCTTGGAGGAACCTTTGCATGGGTTGGTTAAGTCTACCAAGCCCATCACTTTGCATGATGCCATTGAGAGAGCTAGAGATCTCCAAGATGCCTTGCCAAGGGCAAAGGCAACTTTCCAAAGCAAAGCCCCTCATTCCTCTAAGGGGAAGGAAGGGAAAGCTGCTCCACCCAAGGAGAGCTCACTGAAGAAGCCTCTTGACCTTGATCTCCGAAGGGAGTTGAGGAAAAAGAGATTGTGTTTCACTTGTCAAGAGCCATGGGTACCGAGACATAGATGTGCTCCTGGAAGGGCACACTATATAGAAGTCTTCTCAGATTTTGAGGAGGAGGATGGGAATGAAGGACTTAGGAGGGGTCACGACACTGGTGATGATGAGGAGGAAGATCAATCACCATCCGAGGTGGAGAGGGAGCCTTTTCTCCAACAAATGGGACTCTTGCTTCTTTGAGAGGAGTGCCCAAATATTTGACCCTAAGAGTACAAGGTTCAGTCATGAACCAGAGAGTGTCTATTTTGATTGACAGTGGGGCAACCCATAACTTTATTGATACTCACCTTGTGCAAAGGAGAGGGATCCCCACTAATAATTTTTATGGGTTCTCTGTTTTGGTCCCAGGAGATAGAACTATGTAGTGCATGCAATATGTTCCATCACTTTCTATCACTATGGGGTCTTACACCTTGGTGGATCACTTCTTTGTAGTTGACATAATAGACACCATTATCATCTTGGGTGTCCAGTGGTTGATTACCTTGGAGAAAGTCACCACTGATTGGAAGGCCTTGCAGATGGACTTGGGTGGACTTGAAGAGTAAGAAACCACAAATATGCAGTCAGCAAAGATCTACTCCCTAATCATGAGGAGTTTTGATTGGGAGGGTATGAAGGAGGAATTACATCAGCACTATGATTGGGAGGAACTACATCAAAACTTACAAGAGTGCAATAGTTATGAGGAGATGGGGCAGCCAAAGGACTCTATACAGGAGTCATTTCCACCATATCTTCCTTCTCTTAAAAGAGGAGGAATGCCCATGCCTAACTCCATGTGTGTGGGAGACTTGAATGGTAAAGAATCTGATCTTATGGTGCATGTTTATTTTTCTAATTTGACATATTCTCTTACCATATGTATGCAGGCCATGACTCCTACAAGGAGTGATATTACATGCAGATCTCATGGCATTGATGAGGCCAATAAAAATTCTAAATCTGGCCACTCCCTTGAGGTGCAAAGGGAGATTCTCTATCATGATGGGTGCTTCCCAAAATCACCTAACTTGGGTACCACTTTCAGCCATGTCAAAGTGACCCATGCAGCCAAGATGTGGTGGGATTACCACCTACCACACTCAGATCTACTCAAGCCAAGGAGTGCATTGCGTTGGTATCTTATGTGGGATTGTGACCCACCTCCTCAAGTGCAAATTTCAGTTTTCATATATGTGATTTTTCTTCCATACATAGATGATATATTGGTATTGTTTATGGGTTTGTATGGGCAAGGAGTGGGCAGTGTCTATGTACCCCATGGGATGGAACTTCATCCTATACTTCATGACACATGCTTTAGATGTGACATTGCTTCACCCATGTTTATTTCTGTTGAGTTTTACACTCCTGAAGGGATGGACTATGCCCCTATCATGTTAGCCTTGGAGGAACAATTTTTGATGTATTGCCTTAATGAGTACTTGACCCATGATGAAAGCTTGATCCTTGATGGTGCCATCAATGGAGGAAGAGAAGAACTACAACTCTTACCCTATCATTTGCTTGAGGACAAGAAACATTTTGGAGGGGAGGACTGTAATGTTCCCACTTAGCCTTAGCTAAGAGGAACATTCAATTTTGTTTTAATTTCTGTTTCATGAATTAATGAATAAAGGAGGACATGTAAAACTTCTATAAATTCTGAATAAATCAATGCCCATATGAAAAAATAAAAATCAGGGCCATGTACATATTCACTTGCAGATGTGAAAGAGGTTTAAGCTAAAGACTGGGTCAACCTTGACCAAATCAACATCGTTGTCTAGGTTCATTGCATCTCCAAAAGGGGCAGCGCAGTTTTAGAAGGAAGAATCTCATGTGAAAAGGGCTAACTCATCAAGATGGTTTAGGGTTTGCAAAGCTTTCTCAACTTATAAAAGGAGAGGGAGGGCAGCAAGAGAAGGTTGTTGATTGATCATATTTCTGAGTATTTGTCTGCTTAAACAAATACCATTCTCTGTTGTTTAGTGGAGGATTGGATCTGGAATTCCTCTGCAGGGATTTCACCTCTTCCTTTGAGGATTAAAGGAGGAGAGTTTACTGAATTGAACCACTATCAGGCTTGAGGCCAAGCTCCGTCTTACATTACAACGCTGCTCATCTTGAGGGCTGAGCTGTCTTGTGAGCTGCAACAAGTGGGAGTCTAGATCTGCAGAGATCTAGTGTATTTTTGGGAGCCTCTTCTCATGGAAGGTGCTCTTTAACCTCATGAAAGAGTGTCTCTACTTCTTGTACTTCAGATCTGAAATTTTATAGTATTTTTCTGTGTCATTTGAGCTACAGTGCTGTCCCTTTGAGTAAACTGTGTTATTTCTATATGAGGGTTTGCAGGGTGTCTTGATCATAGTTTAGATCAAAGATCTCTTGTGTTGGGCTCTGCCTTCCACTTGGTGATCCATGGATTAGCTTGCTGATATATGTTCTATTCAGATCTGATCCATTGTAATGAAATGTTATATTCAGAAATTTACTGCAGTAGTTTCTAGATCTGCAACTTGTTTCTCAGATCTACTCTTATTCATGCATGCTTTTGACAAAATTCCAAATGGATCTTGAAGAGAAAACTATATAGTTTCCAGATATGATATAGATCTGATGTTTCATCCAAATATCTGTCCTAGATCTAAGTTTTAACTTCCAGCTGCTGAAGCTCCTAAAAAATAACGCTGTTGAAGCATTTCTGCAAATATACATGTGTTCCTACTCCCTTTTCTGAAGATTTATTGCTGTATTGACTCATGCATTCTAATATATAATGAAAGGGATTTATCATAATGCTGATTTGATGCTATATAACTGAAATATAAGTCTCCTTGCTGATCTTCTATGAACATCTACTAAAACTGCAAAATTCCTGAAGCAGTGCTTGCATTTTGCTGCAACCTTCCTCTTTGGGTGCTTTTTAGCTAGTCAAGTTTTTGGGAGATTTGTTTAATGAGTCTAAACTGATTTTTTTTTGATGAAAATCCATATATAAGTCTCATACAACATAAATAAGGGGAACCAAGTCCTGATCTACATGATTTTTTCACAGTTTTACTTATACAACGTTTCTGTTGAGCACCTTGTTGAATTTCCTGAAAAAGGATCATTACAAAGAGCTTTGAAAAAGAGGAAAAGAATGGTTCATATGTCTTTGTTGTGGTATTTTAACGAGCTTGAAAAAGGAAACTTGGGGTTTTTTCAGTTTTATGAGCTAGAAAAAGTTCCTAAAAAGAAAGCTCAAAACCGGGTCGAATATGGTCAGATCTGCAGATAAACATTTAAAACCCATCAAAGCATCGGTGACATATGAAAACCAATAGTTGCGAAAAAATGTAGCATGAATTTACCAATTTTTATTAGACTAGCTGAGTGAGCCTGACCTCCATAATGGCTATAAGAAGGCTATAGACCTTTATTTTCACTCTGTTGAGTGCTGTGATAGAGTTCTGGAGTAAAAAAGGGGTGAAAATTTCAACTGTTGTTTGTGGACGATCTGGGCAACGATTTTTCATTCCGCGAGATCCAGGTAAAAGCTTGAACCTTTCTCTAGCATTTCATTGTGTTTTTAGTTCTTTTTGCTGGTCAAAATTATCAATTTTAGTAGGCCCTAAAAAATTTAAGCAGCTAACGTGGGTGATCAGTGTTGTGCCTGCGTTAAACGCTCTTCCCGAGAAGAAACAGAGCATTAGCACACACTTTTGGGCACTATAGCCCGCATTAGCTGGAAAATATGGTTTAGAAACTTGTTTTTTATCATTCTAAAGTGTTCCAGGCAAAAACTAATCCCCTAAAAATGTGTTTTGTGCAGGTATAAAGCTATTTACCATGAGAACTTGCCGCAAAAGGGAGAATGAGAGGGTAGAATGTGAAATCATTACCGATGCAGCTATGTTTCTAGTTCTCTGTAGATGTGGATTGTTGAAGTATGCTCATTTAGAGTTGATGAGGGGATAGGAGGACCTTCTGAGGTGGATAATCTAGCAGTGGGATGACCACTAACATGTCTTTCATATCGGGGGTAATGAACTCTCGATTGAGAAAGACGAAATATATTTTTTGACTCGCCTGTCATGCAGAGGAACGAGGCCCAATCTGACAGGATCCAGGGTTGATCCGCACACCACTGCTGATTTGATCCGTACTCACTGCATAAAAAATACAGAGGCAATAAGTAACCAGGTGCCTATTGCACGGGTGGCATCGAGACTACCGAGGTCTCTATTGTGGATGATAGTTCGCTTGGCTGGGGCCAAGAGTCAGCACATGGCCACCAAGGCCCAGGTTTTGTTAGCACTGGATTGTATGCAGCCCTAGGTATTTGACTGGTGTGAAGGTGTTGTCCGCAGAGTTCGTGCAGAGTTGACAGCATGTAACACCAGGACCCAAAGAGAGTTTGGGTATGGTACACTGATCATGTCATTTGTACTAGAGAGGGTGTCGGCCATGAGGCCAAGAATGATCACAGATGCATTGGGCCCGCAGGAGCCAAGACAGGCTAGTTGGGCAGCTTTGATACCGTGAACTGGAGAGGGTCCAGTCCGTCACTGTTTTGATGAGGGATTCTTCGAGTGGCTTGAAGACCAGATCATCATGATTGAAGATTATCCCTATGCAGGGATGAACTATACAGGAGAGCTAGAGTTGGTATTGTCCCCGGGCACTCAGTGGGGCCTAGATGGTAAGAGCTTGATCAACGGATTTTGAAGTATTTTTGTATCTTTTGAATGTTTATGTAATTTTTTTGTTTAATGGGTGAAAATATGTTTTGACATGAAGCTTGTTGCTTGACACAGATGTGGCACCTGTCTGTCCAATCTGAGCCCCTCGCTATGCAAGGCGAGGGTTGCGGCTACCTGGGGTTGGTGCAGCAATGGAGGTGCCGGAGAGATACTTGGTGCCTCTGAGGAGGATAGCCAGAGCAATTGTCTGCTACTTTGAGCAGCAGGCTCAATAGGAGGAATGGATAGATGTTTAAATTTCATAGCGAGGCTTAGTGCAGCCAATTTTTTTGTAGAACACCCAAGTTTTGAGAAGTTTTTTGATGTAATCTAAACTGAACACGACATATATATATATATATATATATATATATATATATATATATATATATATATATTTATATTCATATTTTGGCCTTTTTGTTCTTGTGTGTTTTTTAATGTTTATGTATTTTCTATGGTAAAAAATATACACTCATGTATGACTCTTTTCTATAACAAATGTGACAAATTCCAATCTAGCACATAATTTACCAATGAATCAGCTAATGCATTAAATTCTATAGGAATGTGCTCAAACGCAATGGTTTGAAAGTGACATTCTAAAAGTTGCACCCTTAAGAAATAACGTAACAATACTGGATGATGGATGTGATAATGATTGTTTAACTGTATAACTACGAGTTGGGAATCTAACCTGACCACTAGATTGGAGATGTCGCGAGATGCAACTTTCATGAAGAGTTGGATCACCGACATATACTCAACAATGTTGTTGGTGGCATTGCCAAGGAAGATTCCCCCGGAACCAAGGAGTTCCGAATCTAGTATATAGAGGACCCAAGCAGCTGATGCAATGTGCCTAGTATGATGACTAGCACCGTCCGCATATCTAATGTATGATAAGGATGACAAAGGCATCTGTGTAAAAAAGAAAAGAGTGTGTATGAGAAAAACACTCAAAAACCAAAAATATTCAGAGACATCAAAACAAAGGCAAAACTCATACACATAAAATTACAAAGCATATGCCTAGTGGAGAACTAGGAAAAATACTTCTTCAGATAGAGCCCGTTGCGGGGCTCCGTGAGTGAAATTCCATTACAGTCCTAAAGTTAATAAGCTCCTTTTGAGAGGACTTTGGTGACTATGTAAGGACCAAGCCATAATGGTTGGAGGGTTCCTGCCCCCAAGAGGTCGTGTCTCTGATCGTAGAGTAGAACGAGATTGCCCTCTTGGAAAGAACGAGGCTTGAGAGATTTGTCATATTGAGCTTTGACTCAGCGCTGGTAAGCTTCGAGTGCCAATGTGGAATCTCAACGAGTTTCTTCCAAGTGATTGAGTGAGAGCAAGATCTCTTTTGTGGCGGTGGTGCTGGGTAGGAGTTCAACAACGAGCTTGAGTGATGGAATCTCACACTTTATTGGGAGTACTGCTTCCAGGCCTAATGCAAGTTGGAATGGCGTGAAGCCTGTGGTAGTTTTGACCGATGTACAGTATGCCCATAACGCGGAATATAACTTCTGATGCCATGTGGTTTTATGCTTACCAACTAATTGACGAATCATGGTTTTGAGGACGCCATTTACGGCTTCGACTTGACCATTTTCTTGTGGATAGTAGGACGAAGAATGATCTTGTCGAAAACCTAGCATGGAAGTTAATTCTGTCGTTATATGGTTTTAAAAATGTGACCCATGATCTATGACAATTGAAAGGGGTACATCGAAACGATAGATACCCTGATTGAACAAGAACAAAGCAACAGTTTCTCCATTGACCTTAAAAGTGGGAATGGCTTTTGCCCATTTCGTGAAGTAGTCGACTGCAACGAAAATGTAGTTGTGTTTATCTACCGAAGTGGGATTGCATGTAACAAAGTCTATTCCCCATTTAGCGAAAGGACCAATGGAGACAACCGGATGGAGAGGGGCAGGGTGAGCACGCATTTTCTTCATGAAAATTTGACACGTATGGCACTTCTGGACCGCTGTGATGCACTCTTTAAACAAAGTGGGCCAATAATAGCTTGCACGCAAGATTTTCTGGGCAATAACTATTCCAGAAAGATGATTGCCGCATGCCCCCCCGTAGCAGTCATTTAAAAAGTGTTATGCCTCGTTAAAAGTGAGACAAAACCGAAGAATGGTATCAACACCACGATGATATAGAGTATCATTTAGCACGAGATAGTGTTTCGATTGGTGGTGAATATGACGACGTTCATCAGACGTGAGAGTTGGGTGGAAGAATTGAGTTTGGAGGTAGACCAAAATTTCCCCATACCAAGGATCAGAAGAATCGACTAAGTAGACAGATTCATCAGGAAATGGATCATGAGCTACATCTTCTGGGTCGATTCTAGTAAGGTCCGACAGTAATTCGGCAAACATTAGAGATTTCTTTGCTTTGGCAGCATTGAATACCAAGTCAAATTGTTGGAGGATTACAATCCATTTGGAATAGTTTCCTCCAATAACTTGACGAGATAAAATGTGTCGCATGGGATTCTCCAAAGCAATGACAGTAGTCTGCCGTAGTAATATATAGTGTCGGAGTCAGGTGACAACAAAGACCACAACGAGAGAGAGTTTCTCCACATGTGAATATCATAGTTCAGGTCTGATGAGACCTTTTTACAAGTAATATATCACATGTTCACTATCTTTGTCGTGAACTTGAACCAAGACCATTCCAAGTGAGGATGGTGAGGTTGCCAGGTAGAGGAGAAAGTCGCGTGAGTAGTTGGGGGCACTAAGAAGTGGGGCAGAAATGAGTGCTCGTTTCAGGGCCTCAAATGATAGTTGAGCTTGGTAATCCCACAAATATGGTGTTCCCTTCTTTAACAAACACATAAAGCCTTTTGTCATCTCGGCATAGTTGACTATGAAATGACGTAAAAAGTTTTCCTTCCCTTGCAATTGTCAGAGTTGCAGAATGGATTATGGTGCGGGTAATTCAATGATTGCCTTAACCTTGTCGGGATCAGCCCTGATCCCGTGCTTGGACACAATAAAACCTAAAAGGCATCCAGACTCGACAAAAAATACGCACTTATGTGGATTTAGATGTATATTGTAGAACCTACACCGAGCGAAGATTTGTTTCAGATGTGTGAGGTGATGGGATCACTTCTTGGAATGAGCCAAAAGGTCATCCAAGTAAGCCTGTACAGTATGCCTAATGTTGTGGAAGGTGTAGTCCATAGCCCTTTGAAAATTTGCTCCTGCATTCTTCAGACCGAATGGGAGTTTACGATATGAAAATGTGCCCCAAGGAAAGATGAAGGCAGTTTTATGCTGGTCATCCTTTTTAATCGCAATCTGGTTATATCCCAAGAAACCATCCATAAAGGAAAAAGACTCGCATCCAGCGTAATCATCAAGGATCTGATCTATGAACAGCGTAGGATAATTGTATTTTGGAAAAGTGGCATTCAGATCACGATAATCAACACAGACTTGGATAGTGCCTTGTTTTTTGTCTACATAAACTAGATTGGAAACCCATTTTGTCAAAGGAACGAGATAGATAAAACCCGCGTTTAAAAGTTTTTAGACTTCAGTTTTAATGGCGGCCGCTTTGCGTGAGTGGATAGGTCGGAGTCTCTACTGAATAGGTTTGGCATTGTCATAAACTTTCATTTCATGCTCGACTATAGACGGATCTATTCCGGGCATTTCATCGTAAGACCAAGCAAACACATCGTGAAATTCCTTAAAAAGGGATGTGAAGTGTGCAATTTCCTCAGGATTGCAATATGCTCCAATCTGAATATTTTCCACAACACCCGTTTTGACTAAGATATAGATGAGCATAGTCTTAGAAAGGTTGCCCATGTTCCCTTCCGAATCAATAGTTTGAACAGTCGTGTAAATGGAGGGAACGATCTCAGGTGGGTCAAAAGATGGGATTTGAGTAGTTATTGCGTCCGAATCTAACATCGAAGCGCGATTGTGGAACTCTCCCCAAGGTCATTCTTCTAGAGACATGACCTCTTGAATAGATTCGTTTGTAGGTAGGACTTCATTGAGGAGATCCTTAGAAAGAATCGTGATGGGTGGGAGGTTTGTTGCATTGGTCGAAACCATAGCTATGGAGGGTTTATATGTAATTTGGATGGCTTGATAAGCCAATTCGGCTGGTGAGAGCGACATCTGATCTCCGTAGAAATCAATGTCTGAAGGCGCCGACAGGATCCATGGGTCGATAGAGCCATCCAAAGTGGTGGATATCATTGCAACTGTATGTGGAACCTCAGGTGACGGGAGAGGAAAGCAACCCATCAGGGAAGATGCCTTCAGAAGACCAGTACCAATACTAACGTATGAGTATGGAACGCCTCCTACTAGGGGTACAGTGCTACTTGGTAATGTGGAATAATTGGGAGTGCAAAAGGATAACTTATCCACTGTGACTATTTTCCCATCCAATGGAAATAGGATGAGTCGGAGAAAAGCCCAGAAGAAAATAATAGCGGTCATTAAATACAGACTACGTAAGCCAATAGATTATAAAGGTTAGTCGAGATGACGATCTATGACTTCTATGTCCACCGTTATCATTTTCCCACTAAGGGAAATGGGAAAGCTAGCAAGGTAGCATTTTGGGAGGAAAGTGTGGCCTTCGAAAGCTTTAAGGGAATTTGACGGTGGGGACAAAGTAGGAGAACCCAAAGTGAGCCAACAAGTATTTGACATAACACAGGTCGAAGCACCTTCGTCTATGACAGTACGATGGATCGGTCTCCCTTTCGACACAACTTTCACTTGGAATGCAAGTTGGTGTGAGAAACGAGGTTTAGATTTCTCCATGTCAAAGATAGCTAGTGTAGAATCCTGGGGGTCAATTCCACCAATGGCCGAAAGCAAGGATTTCCTTTGTGCTAGGAAAGTTTGCAATACTTTGAGAGTAGACATAGCTGATGGTGCTTGCGCTAAATCTTCTACAATTTTGTAGTTTTGGGCGACACATGCAGAGGTGTTATGAGTCATTCGTCGAAGTGTCCCTTTGGGGGGACGAATCGTGGGGTCAGCAGTAGGCCGTTCGATATGCAAATCATTGGGCGGAAATGGATTTGAACTGGTAGCAAGTTCTTGATTATCAATGATAGGATTCCCATAGAGTTTGGCTCGTGTCTATAGTTCAACACTTTCTACGCCATAAATGGGGGACGTTCCTTCACCGGAAGGATGTGTACCACCATTTCCCCTTTGCAAGGGTTTTGGTGGGTTTGCAATCATGTTGTTGTTGCTGCTGTGGATTAGGGAAGGGATTATGAAGAATGGCATGTGCCCTCCTAAAGTCCTCATTTGTGATAAAATCTGTGCATTCCTGCAGCCGAGGACATTTGTATGTCAAGTGTTCCTCCACACAGATTCTACAAGGAAATTTCATGGGTTTCTCTTTCCCTTTGTTGATCTTAGTAGTGTTTTTCTGATTGGGATTATTCTGATGATCGGAATGCTCTTCCGAAGAAGAGGTATTTTTCTTGTTTTTCTTGTTTTTCCCACTAGGTTTTTGTGAAATTTGCACAAAATTTACCTTAGCGGTAGGAAGAGTATTCGATTGGTTAGGGGCGGTGGCAGCCGAAGATGGCTGGGAGGCTTGCCCACTAGGTTTTTTTATGGCTACGTCAGATATTTCACAAACGAGACCGTCGGCGTGTGCTCCAGGTTTTTGAGTAGCGGGAGGATTCAGATTACCAGGGGCATGGGAGAGTAAATCATATAATGTTCCAAATTGTGAATAGATCAAATCTAAATGCTGTGCACGACGAATGGATTGATCTTTCGTGACCGCACCGAATAGAAAAATGTCCTTAGCTAGGGTTGGTAAGAGTGACTTAAAAAACCAATTAGATAAGAGATGATCCAGGATTAGCACTTTGACTAGCCTCCTCCTATGTCTCCATTCATGAATGTGATCAGAGATGTGGGTGGCAGTGTCTTGGTGGGCCAAGGTTAAGAGTTCTGTGTTGGTTTCGTATCTAATAGGTAATTGGAAATTCTTAAGAAATTATGTAGCTAAGGCGCAAAAAGTGTTGATGGCTCCGCGTGGTAACTCAATGTACCATTTGGCAGCATTGCCTGTGACAGCGTAGGGGAAAAGTTGAAGCTGAATACTATCATCCACCATGGAGTTAGAAACAGACCATAGATGAAAGGTGGTGATGTGCATAGCCAGATCGTCCCCTTGTTTCTCGTCGAATTTAGGGATGTCAGACGGAATCTTGTACGGTACTGGAGGCCAGAGTGGGTTGTGATTGATGGGATCATTGGTCAGTTTGTAGATGTTGGGGATGTATAGAGCTGCCAAAAATGGCAATTGCATGTTTGCCCCCGGATCTAGCCAAGGAAGTATTGGCTGACTATTCAAACCATACAGTCCACCCATCAATGTGTTACCAATAGGATAAGTAGGACTTTGTTGATAAAATTTCCCTATGGGTGGGGGTGTAGGGATGTATGGTTGTTGTCCATAGGGTATATTGTACTGTGGGGCTAACGATTGGTTGCCCCCAGCATAAAATTTCCCCCCTTGTCCAAATGGATTTTGGGGTTGGTTTGTCCATATGGACGCAATAGAGCTAGCCGGAGGCATGCTGCTATTCGCATAGTTAAGCAACGACATAGTCCCTACACCAAGATTTTGACCACTCAAAGGAATAGTGTTAACAGTAGGTTGTCCCCTTTGTCCTAATAATTTCAGGCATACCGAAGTGCCCCCTATCGTCTATGTGTTGGTGACACTGCCCCCTGGAATGGTGGCCAAGGGGTTTGAACTCAGTAAAGGGTTCCAACTGAAAGGGTTGCTAAAAGGAACCAAAGTAGCCCCACTCGTGGGATAGGGAACCGTGGGTCCCGGTGTAGTCATCGTAGGAGTAGATCCCGAAGGAATTTGAGATCCACTAACAGTTGTGGTGACCGTAGTGTTGGGACCCGAGCGTGCAGTTCTTGAGCAATTATAGGTGTAAATTGGCTCATAGGATGTAAAGATGGTGGTAGACACGGTTGGTTGTAGGTACGGCCCCATAGGTGTCGTGTTAAGTCTAGTGATTTGTGACTGATTCCGTGAGCAAATGAAGATGTAACATCAAACCAAGCTTTGGAGCCCAAGGACCTAGCCTTCCTGGACTCAGAGAGGGCTCTCTCTATTATATGCAAAAGATGTCGGTGTGTTTACTTGCGGTGTTTTGATATTAGGCTAGTTATGAAGTATGTTTTTAGTTTTTTTGGTTTTTTAAGTTTGTGAGGAATGAAACTGATCAAATACATAAACTGGATAACAAGATGTAGATAAATTGGGCTATGGGGTCAAACAGGTCAAGGAAGCTATGAGGTGATGATGTAAAGCTGCTGTAGGGCCGATTTGATTCATGGTAGAAGGGATCTTTGGGAAAAATGGATTAAATGGACAACAAGTTGGTGAAAGACAAGGGATTTCAAGTGTAACTAGTTAATAGCAAACATAAACATGTTATAGCAAGTCGTTAATCATGCTAAATGCAACTATGAGCTAATTAATACATAGAAATCAAACATTCCAGCCATACATAGAGGTATAAGACCCTCTAACTTCGGGAAATGGCTATCAGACTTTGGGGAAAAACACATAAGACAAACTAACAACTCATAAACTATGCCGGAACGCCTAAACATAGTCTCTAAGTCATTGGGCACTTTGACAAACAAGCTTTCATAGTTTTAGGCAAAGGGCTAGATCGGGACTAGGCCTCCTTGGTTCAACAAGATGATAGGCTAATCAGTCAAAGAGATAGTTTTATGGATAA